>JADLZN010006555.1:0-227465 GCA_018155175.1 Sinocyclocheilus anophthalmus | reverse complement strand
AATTGCTAAGTTGGCAACACTGGGTAGAAACAAGAGTCACTCATTTCTGGGATATTTTATATAATCTTAGGGAGTATATATCTCCCGCTATCAGGGAGAGGTGGGATGTGCATGTTTTATTTATGGGAAGCATTTTTGTTCTTTGTGTCCAACAAAGAAATGTGTTTAAATTTTGGATTGAAATTAAAGCGACACGCTTTATTCAGTGTAAACTGCCGCTTTATGCCAACAAAAACAGTGTAAGATCAACGAGTCAGTCATTCAGAGAGTGACTGGGAAGCGAGTAAGCTTTGCTGCTCAATTCTTACATGAGGTGTTTACGACAGTAGATAGCGCGTTTGCGGCAGCAAATTTAAGACGAGGGTGAACGAGCGAACTACAAGAGGTACGAATTGAAAACACTTAAAGGCAGAATCATATGATGGATTTAGTCAGAAAGATTCATATCTGAACGGAACAAAGTCTGTTTGTATGCAGCTGATGCGTTACATTCATTAACAGTCGCGCTCAATAGTTCGATTTGTTTAATGTTTTCGTATCACTTTGTGGTAGGAACATAATTTAACATCTCAGCTGCTTCTGTGGCAGTGTCAGCTGCTTATTTAACCAACTGTATAAATCTTGTAAATGTAGTTTCGTTTGTATATGCCATGAGCTTGCTTAAATGTTTCATAATATTAGTCCTTATAAATCATTATTAGATTTTTTTAAACTTTCTTTAATGTAACTAAACTTAATTCACTGCTGTAACTAGAACATTTACAACTGAAAACATTTTATTGCATGCAGCTTCATTTGGGAATGTGTTTTTACATTATGATACAATAAAGATGCTATCAGAACAGCATATTGTTTATTATAATCAAGCAAACGATTACTAGGAAATTGTTTGCAGAGTAATCTGTTTACTTACATAAGTCTTATAAATGTACTACTATAGTGTTTTCATAAAAATAAAAAAGACCTAATAAAATTGCATAAGACTGATGAAAGTATGGAGATACAAAATAAATAAATACAAAAATAAAGGGATAAATTGCACCAAAATACTTGATGTCAGAATCAGTTTTATAAACATGTTATGTTTGATTGAGCCCGGTCTCATGAAAATGCGTATAAATAGTACGCAAAATAAAAATAGTCTTGGTAGTGATACGCAAAAATTGACTTTGGCGTGCATATGATACGCATGTGTTTGGCGTGCATATAATACGCGGTTTTCGCGTGCATATGATACGAAATTTGTTGGCGTGCATATGATACGCAGTTTCAGCGTACATATGATACGCATCTACACCACAACCCTAAAACCACCCCCCCCCCCCACCCCCCCCCCCCCCCCCCACCCACACACCCCTACACAATCGCGTAGCATATACACGCCAAAGGTCCAAAATTTTTTTTTTTTTTTTTTTTGCGTATCATACCACGAGTTTCATTTTTATTTGGCGTACTATTTATACGCACTTTCATGAGATCGGGTTGGTTTGATTTCAACAGGTCTGGTTCTTTAAGCTGAAACCACAAGATGGTATTAATTTTCAATGAGAGCTAGTGCCACAATTCACCATATAAACCAGGAGACTCCAGGTGTAACAACTGTAATCTGTCTGACATACTATGGTAAAGATGGAGCGCATTAAAGAGGAAAATGAGGACGTCAGTGATCCAGAGTTATGCACCATAAAATATGAAGATACTGAGGATCAGAAAGGTTGGTTTCTATTCTTCATTCTTCATTCTTCATTATTGACTGATTTGGTTGCTGTGAAATGATGAGCAATATAGATATGATAAATACAGAAATGTTTCATAATGCTGTATAGCAGGTTTTAATACAATATATTCTATTGTCAGTTCTGATTATTCAAGAGAATGACAGTAAGCTATAGACTCGTGTCAGAAGAGGTTAGATAATTGTTCTACATTAAAGCGGTTAGGTTGTCACCCAGCAAATTACAAAGGTCCCTAATCCAATGTTTACCGAGATTTTTGTAGGCCCGCGCTGTGCATCTGTGTTTATTAGATAATTTGTGGAATGACTCTATTCCAGAGAAATATTCAAAAGGAAATTGCAAAAAACTGTATTGAAACTGCGTTACATTTGTGCGGGATGTCATACGTTTGAATGCGAATAAGGCAAACACAAGGCAAATCGCGCATTTGTGGTTTACATTCTTTTTCTGTGTATTGTAACAGTCTGTCAAATTTTAAATGGAAAACTCAAAGTCCATTTGCAGTTGATTTCCAATTGTCTTAGCGGGTTACTTTAAATTTTACTGTATCTCCTTGAACAAGTTGAATTAATTACTTCGGTTTATTTTAGACTTGATGGACGGATGGTTGTGCAAACCACAAAGAGGAGAGGATGTGAACAAGTAGTTCAGATTAAAAGAACAAAGCTAAAAGCAGACCTCATCTGTCACAGTGCGGAAAAGAGTTTGGACGACAAACACAATCGTCCAGTTCGCGGTGCCCCCCGCCTCACACACGTATAGGTGTACATTTCCAGCCTGGAATGAGAATATGAATCTAGTCTACTCATGTCCTCTAGGAGGTGGTTGTGTGGGAAAAGGAGCGCGCAGCTACTGCGTCCACGCTTCTCAGTTCATTATCTGCGTGTTCACTCTGGGGAAAAGAATGGCTGTGATCAGTGCTGGTTAAACACGTTTATTTCATCATCAAATCTACAAGAAGACCCACCTGAAAAGTTCATTCTGCTGAGAAGCAGCACTATGCTGTTCATCTCTGGAGGAGTTTTTACATGAGGACCAGTGTATAACAGCACAGGAAAATGCATTATTATGGAGAGGATCACTGTGCTATTATTAGCGAGGGGCGGCAGGGAGCTTTACAGAAAGCTGCCCTCGGGAACGTGCGTCACTCAAAGGGTTCACACTGGAGGAAAAAGCCCGGTACAAGGGTCTAGTTTTTTCTGTTAGGGTGCTCCTTAACCTTTGATGACAGTAGGAGCTTTTGGCACTTGGCTAATGTCACCTGAGACTAATTCACGCGTGAGCGAGATGAAGCCGTGCATACTGGAGGAACTGTTTCACTGACTCATGTGGAGTAGTACCGAGGTTTGTAAACGAGCTGCGTTCGCTCTTGCAGAGTTCTCGCATATAAAACATCTGCGGATTATTGTCTGTGAGTAAAAAAAGGGAGACCTTTAACCGAGTGTGATAGACAGCAGTGTCCTGATTGGGAATAAACGTACAACCATATGAATGATAGGCAGCCTGCAGTGTGTCCTTAGTCTGGAAAAGAGTTTTTCACGATGGTGCTGTAACAGTTGCAACTATCGTACGCACAGTAAATTCAAAATGGGTGAAGGGATTCGTAGTGACATGGGTTGTGCGTGGGGAAGAGCTTAATGGTCAGCCAATTGGAAGGCACAGACAAAAGAATTCCACCACTGGAGAAAACAGAAAAGTGGTGTTTTATTGTGCCGACAAGTTCATTCAGTCTGAACACTGAGCAACCACATGCGAGCGTCACATGGAGAAGGAGAGAAACCTTACAAGTGCTCATATTGTGACAAGAGTGTCTCTGAGTCGTGGAAACTGAAAAGCCATTATGAGCGAGTTCACATGAGGAGGCAAAGCCGTATAACTGTCGCAGTGTGGAAGGAGCTTCCTCAGTCAACAACTTGTCGGTGATCATGTAAACAAGCATTGTTCTGTGAAGAAATTGTTGATTCTGTCACTATAGGGTCATGTTGGTAATGATGTGCAGTGAATTTGGTCTAAATTAGGTTTATGACGTTCTTTTAAATGTGTCTGGGATGGCTTGATGATAAAACTACTATTACATTTAAATTTTAATCATTAGCCGACGACTTTTATCCAAAGTGTATACTAAACATGAGAAAAATTATAAGCAATCAGACCAACGAGAGGAAAAGCAACAGTATACAGAGTGCCACGCAAGTCCTCAGTTAGCTATGCACAGTAAGCCACCATAGCTAGTTTTTTAAAAATATTATATTAATAATAGAATGGAGTAGAATAGATAGGGGAAGTGATAGATTAGTGGTCAGGTGCTGGAGGAAAAAGATGTGTATTTAGAGTTTTTTTGAAAGGGCTACAGACTCCGCTGTTCGAATTGAAGCGGGACGGTCATTCACCAGCGGGCACAGTCCAGGAAACACAGTACAGTGATTTGTGCCTCTTTGGGATGGCACCACAAGGCGCCATTCACTTGCAGAACGCAAGCTTCTGGAGGGCACATAAGTTTGAACTAGCGAGTTTAGGTATTATTGGTGCAGCGCCAGTGGTGGTCTTGTAGGCAAGCATCAGTACCTTGAATTTGATGCGAGCGGCTAGTCGGCTACTGGTAGCCAGTGTAACCTGATGAGGAGAGGAGTAACGTAAGCTTTTTTTGGCTCATTGAAGACCACTCTCGCTGCTGCATTCTGGATCAGTTGCAGAGGCTTGATAGTGCATGCGGGAAGGCCCGCCAAGAGAGCATTACAATAGTCCAGTCTGGAGAGAACAAGAGCTTGGACAAGAAGTTGTGCAGCTTGCTCTGACAGGAAGGGTCTAATCTTCCTAATGTTGTATAAGGCAAATCTGCAGGACCGGGCCGTTGTAGCAATGTGGTCGGTGAGGCTTAACAGATCATCGATCACAACTCCTAGGTTTCTGGCTGTCCTGGAAGGAGTTATGGTTGATGAACCCAACTGTATGTTGAAATTGTGATGAAACGATGGGCTTGCTGGAACCACAAGCAGTTCTGTCTTAGTAAGGTTGAGTTGAAGGTGATGGTCCTTCATCCAACTAGAAATATCTCTCAGACAGGCTGCAATGCGAACAGCTACCGTCGGATCATCTGGTTGGAATGAGAAGTAGAGTTGAGTGTCATGAGCATAGCAGTGATAAGAAAAGCCATGCTTCTGAATGACAGATCCTAATGACGACATGTAGATGGAGAAGAGAAGTGGTCCAAGCACTGAGCCCTGAGGAACCCCAGTAGCAAGAAGTTGTGACTTAGAAACCTCACCCCTCCAAGACACCCTGAAAGACCTACCTGAGAGGTAAGACTTGAACCACAGGAGTTGTGGTTCCTGAGATGCCATTTGCCATTAGGGTTGACAGGAGGATCTGTTGGTTAACTGTGTCAAAAGCAGCAGACAGATCCAACAAGATGAGTACTGAGGATTTGAAAGCTGCTCTTGCCAGTCTCGGGGCTTCAGTAACCGAGAGCAGGGCAGTCTCAGTTGAGTGGCCGCTTTTGAAGCCAGATTGGTTGCTGTCCAGGAGGTTGTTTTGTGCGAGAAACATAGAGAGTTGGTTGAACACAACTCGCTCAAGTGTCTTTGCAATGAATGGAAGGGACAAGAAGGGATACAAGGCGTGTAGTTTCTACATGGGACTTTAGAGAGGGTTTTTTTTTAAGCAGTGGATTACAGAGATTGCCTGCTAAATTGCTTGGAAATGTACCAGTGTGAGAGAGGGGTTGATAATGTGAGTAAGGAAGGTATATGCAAGAAGAATTGGCCTGACGAGGTGAGTGGGGATAGGATCAAGTGGACAAGTAGTAGGATGATTGGAAAGGATAAGTTTGGAAACGTCCGTCTCCGAGAGTGGAGACGAAGTGAGCGAAGAGAGAGTGTGTAATAGCCGTGCAGTTATGTTGGTGATGCGGCACATACTGACTTTTTTCTTATTGTTCCTCATGAAGACATGGACAAGAATACAAATATAAAAGAGACCAGAAATAACGGTATTAAAAATCAACAATCCAGCCATATTCCAATATGAAATGATTGATTCCATTGGAATTTAATAACTTTTAACGATTTATCGTGATTAATCACATCCAAACAAAAATTTTGTTTACATATATATGTGTGTGTACTGTGTAATTTATTATGTATATATAAAACACACACATGCATGTATATATTTAAAAAATATTTACATGTATATATTTATAAATACATTTATAGTATCTAATTATCTTACTAAATAAATATATACAAAATAACCTAGTTTTATACATGCATGTGTTTGTATTTTTTATATACATAATAAATATACACAGCAAACATACATATATTATGTAAACAAAAACTTGTTTTGGATGTGATTAATTGCGATTAATCATTTAACAGCACTAATATATATATATATATAAATACAAACTAACAGTATATATTTTGAAATATTGACATGTACTTAAACTTATATTAATATTATTTACTATTAGATATCAATATTTTATCAAAAACATAACATTAAATATATACATGCATGTGTGTGTATTTATATATATACACAATAAATATACACACAGTACACACACACATATTATGCAAACAAAAAAGTTAATTTTGGATGCGATTCATGCCAGTGAATGTTGAGGGGGTCAGCAAATTTTAAAACAAAACAGGTCTATGCTTTGTATAATAACACTAACATTTTTATTTGACTGACAAGCTCTCTGATTACTTGTGATTTTAGATAATATGCTTATTCATTTTATATTTTAGTCACATTTAATTCTGTTCAGTGGCAGTAATAAAATGTATTTATGATGATCCTGTAGTTTGTCTCAGTCTGTTGACACACAATGAAATATGCTTAATGTGCCAATTTACAGAAGATCTCAGACATCATCATAATGAATGAGGAGAGAACCTGAACTATGGAGCAGAGATTTAAAATATGGTAGACCCTGTTCAAATTATGTTATTGTAAAAAAATAGGAATTGCACATGATACAGGACGGCTAGTTTGAGATTTAAAATATTTTTCTTTAATTTTACATCAAAATAGGAAAGTGCAAAACATTAAAATTTACGCGTTAATTGGTTGTCAAATCCAAAGAATGCAGAAATAATAGAGGTCTCATGTATGGAAATTAGATAAACAACACATGTATAACATACAAAAACGACTAAGGTGCAGTAGACTGGTAAAAAATACAGTTTAAACCAAAACGCCCCATCTCATCTAGGTTAGTTTGTAAATTGGTGAAATGTTTGGTGTGCACTTGTGCCTTAGCGCACCAAGCATGCGGTAGTCCTTTAATAGAAGATACTTATATAGTGTTTGGATTGGAGACAAAAAAAAGCCTAAATGCTTGATAATGAGGAATGAATGTTTGAAACTCTATCAATTTCAACACTAATACGTTGCAAATGTATAGATAGTGTGTGTGTGCGAAGGCACTCAAAATACAATCACCGATGAGATCTACAAGTTGCAAATTATGACTACAAATATAATAATAACTATCTGAAAATGCTAGCACTACCTAAAATTACTATTCTCACACCGAAACACCTCCTTTATATGGTTCCTAGTAGGTTTGGTGTCAGTCTGACGCGACGTAGGTTTTAGTCAGAGTGTGATGTGGGTGATCTTTTCGTATGGCTAGTAATAGATTTGGTGTATTTGTGTTGGTCCTTTAGTTCTCACATTAGTTACTCTTTCTATCTACATCTTGTGTTATAAATGACCAGGAATATCCAGTGGGCGGCAGCATCACAATAAAGAGACACAATTTAAGAAAGTAATGATTTACAAAGTTTGACACGAAAAAACGAAACAAGGCTGAGATGTGGATGGTTATGATTCTCATGCTCAGACCGGATATTGTAGCGTTGTGTAAGGTCAGCAGTAGTTACAGGTATGTAGTTCACAATGTGTTGTTATGAGTGTTCAAAATTCTAATGCCAGAGAAAAGATCTCAGTAGACAGTGCTGTTTGTAGAAATCATATTATCTGAATGATCATGAACTTGATCGCGTCTGGGATGTTTATATGGTGTGGGTTGTCTAGTGTTCGGGATTTAAGTGTATAGTTTAATATGTAGTTGAAACTGTGCCTTTGTTTTTCCACCCTTATTTGTTTAAGAGTTGAACTGACGCATGATGCTGATGCGAACCATCTAGAATAAAATCATGAATGATACTGAGATACAACCTAGAACAGGGTGAAGGGTAGTCCATTCTTGAAGTCCCTTCTGTTACTGACGCTGAAAACAGTAAGATTAAAGGGGTCAATGACGTTGCTAAAAAGAAACATTATTTTGTGTATTTGATGTAAAGAAATGTGTTTATGCGGTTCTTTAAGGTTCAAAAAACCAAATATAGTTTTCCCATGCATACTGTACATTATCGTGGTTTCTGCTCTATATGCCTGTCATTTCTGAAAGTGTAGTTTTTACAAAGTGTCGTCTGAAAAAAGCGAGGTGTGCTGGGAAGGCCAGTACCAGTGCGTTTGACTTGCGCATTGGTATCCGAATACCTCAAGCGTGTGACGGGAAATGTTACGCCCCTCACCATACTGTGATGCCTGTCCCGGCAGAGCGACGATTTCAAAACATGAAAAAACCCATTATAAGCGAGGCATGCGTTGCATCCAGGGAGATGATAATTACGGAGTATAATGACTTATCTGTCTTTTTACGTGGTGGCGTGCATCTGCCGCCGCGCTACCTTTTATGGGCTGTGTCACCATCCAACCCATGTCTGCTTTGTGACGGAGCAGCACTACAGGTAGAGAAGCGATAATGCACAATTACTTCCAAACCAATTGCGTCTACTCTACCTAGCCTAAAAAAACTCGCTTTAATTATATAAACATATAAAAGAAGACTCGTTAAATTATAAAAAAATGTGTACTTTACAATCTTGAGTCAAGAATGCAGATCCGCGCCAGCAGACTATTAGTCTACTCACCAGGTTCAGGAAACTTTCCTCCATAAAATGTGCTGCACACATCGTAATATTTGGGTTGAAGTGTTCTGGAAAAGTGCTGTAAATACAACCTAACCACTGATTTCTAATCGTGTCCTCTTTTGGAAAGCCAAACAAAATAGTTTCGCTTTCACAAAGAAACACACAGGGTCACAAACGGTGTGTGCCGTGTGTGTATATCGTGAGCAGAAGCGGCGGATTCGACGAAGGAGCGTACGGAGGGCTCAGTCTTGACGCAACCCATCTGTCGTTTTTTTTTTTTCACGATTTCTCCCACAGTTAACCTTTTTGGACTCCGCAGTCGTCAAACGCGCTGTTTTTATTTTTTGTCTGTATTACTGGAGGGTAACTATTCCAGTCACCGAGCGGCGCACACGTTGTTGCTGTACCTAGTCTCCCCGCGACCAGCACGGATCAGGACTACAAGCGAGACTAAAAGGTAGTATTGATACGGACTTTAGTCTTTGCAGCTTTACAGATTTTGCTGTTGTATGAGCACTCCCATGAAGAGGTGGAATCACTCCAAAGAGAAAGGAATAAAATGTAACTGCTCTGGCCATATCCTTGGACCCTTTCACAAGCTCCTCCACGTTTTCTTGTCGTCACCAGTCAAATGGCGACCCGCAGATCCCATTTTGTAAATTAGATGGAGTCTGGCTTTGGTCTCCCCCCATCTGCGTCCTCCGAGTCAGCTCGTTTTGTGCCACACCCCCCGTTTGTTTGCTGCTTGACTAGCGCGGTGTTGTGTCTTCTCTATTTTTAATGGACCCCCTTACTTGCTAGATTGTTGAATGGGTATACAGCATACTGGAGATTGTCCGTGTTGTATGTGTGTTTTGTTTAGTGTGTTACACTCACCCAGTGTCTTTTAGACGTCTTCTCCTATGGGGCATGCACGGAAGCCTCACCCATAGGCTTACTCCGCGTTGAGAGAAAAAGTTTGGACCATTGTCTATAGTCCCCCCCCCATGAGTGCATTCGCCCACACACTCACAGCGCAATGGCTTGTCGTTCAGGACACCCGGATTCTTGCTCGGTTGTTCTTTCGGTCTTGCTACAGTGGGTCGTTCCTATGTTGATTTTTCAGACCGAGGTTGTGCGGTGCTAGTCTATGTAAGATGGCTCGCAAGACGTGAAGAGTAGACGCCAAAGCGCTGACTGAAGGGGAGGAGGGAACACGTGCATTGCACTGTACTCCCTCCCAGTGTGGAAAGAGTTACAGTTATAAGACCGATTTTGTAGACTGTTGTCCAAGTATGGATGTGTTACATTTGGTTGTTCATTACACACACATCAATTGTGAAGGAAAAAAGCCATTACCTGTGATCAGTGTTCCGCTGTTGTACAGATTTTAAAATTAGAAGTACATCTAAATAATTCAACCTATGAAAAGGAAGCGTCAAGCACGAGGCCTTTTCCTGTTCATTTGGTGGAAAGAGTTTGCTCGCTGGATCATGTAAACGGCCCAGAAAACCACACCGGTGGAGAGAAAGAAAGGTCATGTGTGTTGTGAGTGTGGGAAGAGCTTTACTACAGCTGCCTATCTGAAACAGCACCAAATGATTCATATTGGAGAAAAACCTTACAAGTGCTCATATTGTGACAAGAGTTTCACTCAGTCTGGAAACCTGAAAGCACATGAGCAGATTCATACTGGAGAGAAGCCGTACTACTGCCCTCCCTGTGAGAAGAGTTTCAGATGTTTAAAAAGCCTTAAAAATCACTTGAAAAAATGTCACACATCGTCACAGTGAGCAACATTTTCATGTTAAAACAGTTGAGTAAGCTGTGTGAGATAAACAAATATAAAGTTGCTCCCAAAAGCACAACAGCATCTAGTTTGATTCTGTGAATTTTGACTCGTTTGCAGTCTGATTGAGGAACTATAAAGTTTGAAGTTTCACCAAGTTAATAACTCTTACCGTGTAAATAATAATTTGCATCTTTCCTACCGTAATTAGTTTGTAAAATGTGTCTGGGTTGTGTGCTAAGCAAGTCTTTCTTTAATAAGACACGTTCATGTCATGTACTTGTTTTCTATATTATGCTCTGATTGTACATGAGTTGGAAAATATTAATCAGTAAACTAGCTGACAAAAAGTAAATCTGATTGTTTTCTTTATTTACAGGTGGTTTAAAAAGTCCATTCAATTTCAAGACAACAATCATTGCTGTATAGTTTGCTTTGAATAATGCAAGTTCAATGACAAATCAGGTATCATCACCAGATTCTTTTCTTTAATTATATTTAACTTATCTACACAAATTTTCAGTATAAAAATACTATATTGTACAAATAGGCTGTACTGGTGGTCAATAAGAATAAAGGACAGATATGTTATTCTGAAAGGATGTCGGGAACGGGATATTGTTAGACAGCAAGTCCCGTTAAATTACACTCTGAGTGATGGAACAGTGTTTGGGGTAACGCATTACAAGTAACGCGAGTTACGTAAGCAGATTACTTTTTTCAAGTAACTACTAAAGTAACACATTACTTATTAAAGAGTATATCTGAGTGACTTTTTCAAATAAGTAACGCAAGTTACTTTCTTTTTCAATTTATTTTTTTTCTGTCCCCATGTTGAGAGAAATCAGTTACTGTAGTTCTAAAATAAATATAAATATGCACACAATGCAGACTCAATCAAATGTAACCCGTCCCCAGCTCATTATGTCTTCCAAAGACTCCACATATGCATATGACGCATACCTGCAATAATTAAATGTTAAACAAAACAAATATCCTTTATGTATTTAATCCAATTCTATAAAGCAATGTCTTTGCTTCTGACCTTCGATGATCCAGTTCCACCCCCTCCATCACCCCATTGTCTAAGAAAATACGGGAGACTCTAGAAAACATTTGTGTCTTTTTTTATTTCTGAAGTGTGTTGAAATTTCTTCTTTTGCATTCTACTGTACGGATGTAAATTTACTTTTCCTTCAGCCTGAGGCTTATTCATTTCTTTTTTGGTGTGAAAAGGCTTTTATATTTGCAATAAATATAAATTTTTTATTTTAAAAACAAACAAAGCAAGCCCTGTCCAGATTTTAAAAGTAACACAAAAGTAACGTAACGCAACGCATTTTCCATAAAAAGTAACTAAGTAAAGGAATTTTTTTTTTTTTTATGGTGGTAACGAATCGGAATGCATTACTTTTAAAAAGTAGTAACCTTTCCCCAACAATGGTTACCGAGCTACGTGTTATTCGGGAGGAATTATACACGGGCAATAAAGATTTTACTCTGGTGGGTTTTATCTTATGTTGGTGTAGGTCGGGGCCTGCAGACAGGGGTGCAGGTTTTCACAACGAACAGAACCCCACCCACCCGACCAATCACTATCAATAAAAACTAGCCCAATCACGTTTCGAGGGGGTCCTTTCAGTGTTATTAATTTTTTTAATCTATGTTTTATCAGCGGGATAAATCTAATGTTCTTGGATTGTCGCTTCAACCCGTTTTTTTTTTTTTTTTTTGTCAACAGTGTTACCGCAAGTCGCCCTTTTATCGTGGTCTTCTCCCTCCTTCATATGAAACTAATGTTTCTGTTTTTTCTCTGTAAATGTGTTACCATAAAAATTTCATGGTGTTCAAAGACTGTTTAGATCTTTAAAACTACAGGATCTACCTTGAAATGTCCTAATTTCAGTTCTTGTTTTATTCTCTTTTACTTCCCTTTGGTTAGATCACTTCAAGGAGCATAAATGTCTAAAATTAGTTTGAACCGATTTACGCAGAAAAGTACCAAGTGGAAGAGGTATAGTGGCACCCGGGGCTACAGGCCACCTAAGAACCACAGGCTATTCACTGTGCCTAAATAAGTTATATTATTTCAGCCCAATATTTAAAAATATATATATGTTGTAATCGACATGACTGGCAAGCAACAGTTTTTTATGTTTTGTGTGAAAATAAATTAATTCAAGTGTTTATTTTGTTTAAAAAGTCCTTTATAAATGTATGAGTGGCAAGGGGGGCTTTACATATTGATACAATACTCAGCCTAATATTAAATGTTGTTTTAAATAATGTTAGTTAATTATTGTTAAACACAATCACTTGCAAAGTTTGTGACTATTTTCTGCTTCTTTTGAAAAATACAAGCCTGAATTTGTTCCATAAATACTACCCTGTCACTTTTTTGGGCATTGTGGACGGTCATGTATCAAATATCACTGTTTTACAATACAGACAAAATAATTTATAAGTAAGATTCTGAAAGCGTGAAGGCGCTCCAATCTACTTGAATATTATTTACAGTTGTGTCCCCCCAAGATCTTTTCTTATATTGTGTTGTTTGATATTTTATTATATCCTGTTTTTTCCTCTGCTGGTTTTATTCTAACACCTGGTGATTATCTCTACTATGGACCCCCCCACATAATCTTGATCTTCTCCTGCCTCTCCCCCTGTCCTGGCCACTCAATGGCCAAACTTGTGAGCCATGTGTGTATTACGTATATTGTTCACACTTTTATTTTATTGTGGCTGTGTTTCGCCCATTCCTATGTTTTTTAGTGGGGCGTCTTTTGCCCTCCACCCTGATCCACCTTTTACATTTTTTTTTGTTTTCTCGTTGTTTTACACCTGTTGCTGTTAAGTGGTTTTCCTCCCACCACACCTGGGACAATTATCCCCACTTTGTTTCTCTTATATATTGATACGCATTAATTTTGCAATCTCATGTGCCTCCTTACATCGAGCACACACACTTTTTAAAAGTTTTTTTTAAACATAAATGTATGAGTCATGTGAAAGCACAGAGCTAACTTTGCATTGGCAGCATGCGGTCGATCGCGTCAAGCGCATCAAGACTGTAATTAATACAGGTGATCTTGAAAAGTGAATGTTTGGAAAAGTGCGTTACGCCACGTTGGGCCGTCTAGTGGTTCTATGATGAAAATAATACTCCACAAAGATGAACTCGCTTCCCGGGGTTGTGTCTTAAAACCGCTGGGTGGGTACAACTATTTGAGATACTTTAATCAGATCTTTGATCTTCAAAGGTTAGTTCTGTCATTCACTTGTTAATACAATCAAAATGTGGATGACAACTGCTATACAAGATTATGATGTACATTTAATATCTCAGGGATCCCTAGATTATTTGCTTTTTTAACCCCTTAACTGTCACCCCCCATTTTTAAAAAATAGGCATGCAGGTTCACTATCCAAACTTAAATTGTTGTAATTTATGAACAATTTGGAATACAGACATAAGGTTTGATCTCTTTTTAAAGAATTAAAAAAACAATTAAGTATCAAAAAGTTATGGTATTTAAAGTTCCTGTTAAAGAAAATGCAACTATATAATTTTATTTTATATATAATAAATATTTTACATATCAGGTTTTACTCTAAAATTGGTATACAATTAAAGCCGTGTGTCTAAATAAGTTATGTTCCAAATTAGAAGTTGATATGAAAAAAATTGGGATTCCTGTGAGATTGTATTCAGGGTGTTATACCACAAACAGCCACCGGGTGCATCCAAAACTCTATTACATTTTTAATGCATTTTTCTGTAACAAATGTCTAGATTTCTCTGTCAATATTGCTTCTATATGGAATCCTGAGATTCAGACCTTTCCAATTATATGTTTTTGTTAAGATTCTAAAAAGTTTTGCTTCTAAAAGACCGGCCGTAAGGGAGAGTCCTCGTAATCAGGACAACGACACCGCCACTAAGGCGGGAGGAGACGCCAAAAAGATTTTAAAGTACCATTCCATGATAACACCATGTCGATTTCAAAAAGTTCCAAAGGAGGATATGGGCTTCTAAGCTTTCAAATGATATATGATTTATGATGATTACTAAAATATTTGATGGAGAAAAAGGACAACAAAATAAAAGAGTGCCAAGCGTCCCACAGGTATTATTATTATTACAGTTTTAGCCATTTTATAAACTAAGCCAAATAGCCAGGGATCGTTGTGAATTCAAACTGTGTGAAACAAATTTTAAACTTGCATTATTCAAGGCAAACTATATACACCAATGATTGTCTTGCAACTTAACCGAATTTTAAACCATCTGAAAATAAAGAAAACAATCAACTTTTTTCAGTTGATTTTGTGGAGTATATTCATTAATCTTGATGAAATATAATAAACAGAATTGTAGCTATTCATAAGAGAAAATTATTCTACTATTCTGTATTTGACTGTTTGTGTGGATGATGTTTTTCCACATAGTGAACTATTTAAAACCGGTTGGAATGCATTTATATTTGGAGAAGGACCCTTTCCCTAAATACAGAAGCTAGAAATAAGTGCAGGACATGTTTAGAGAATGATTATCCTTTAGGTGCTCATCTGGTAAAGACCCTGTAAAAATACAGAAGCAGAGGAGTGGTACATGTATGGAATGTATTGAATATCTTCAAGGCATATGTGAATGCAAAACAAGTGAATGACAGGAACATTGTCTTATTAAAGAAAAACCTGCTTAGTCCAGCCTGACACATTTAGCAAACTAATAGGAGGAAAGATACAAACTATTTACACACTAAGTCAAGAATTATTTTCTGTGAAGCTTTAAACATCATTCAATAGTTCCTTAATCAGACTGTGAAATCAAAGTCACAAAATGAAACGATATGGTGTTGTGTTTTTGGGTGTAGCACCATATTTTGTTTATGTCTCACAGTTTACTCTGACTGTTTTATCATGAAAATGTTGCTCATTGTGATGACTCACATTTTTTCATGTGCTTTTTAAGGCTTTTTAACTGTCTAAAGCTCTTCTCACAGGGAGGGCAGTAGTACTTCTCTCCAGTATGAACTCGCTCATGTGATTTCAGGTTTCCAGACTGAGTGAAACTCTTGTCACAATATGAGCACTTGTAAGGTTTCTCTCCAGTGTGAATCTTCTGGTGCTGGGCAGATTACAGCTCTAGTAAATCTCTTCCCACACTCACGACACACATGATCTTTCTCACCGGTGTGTTTTTTCTGGTGCCGTTTACAATGATCCAGTCGAGCAAAACTCTTTCCACAAAATGAACATGCATATGGTCTCTCATTTGTGTGAATTTTCATGTGGTTTTTTAGATGTATTGCTAATTTAAAATCTGCACCACACTGATCACAGGTAAATGGTCTTTCTCCAGAGTGAACGAGCAGATGAAAATTGAGATCACTTCTATATCTGAAACTCTCTCCACACTGAGTACAGTGAAACAGTCTTTCTCCAGTATGAACTCGCTCATGTGTTTTCATGGTTCCTGCCTGAGTGAAACTCTTGTCACAATATGAGCACTTGTAAGTTTTTTCTCCAGTGGGATCCTTGGGCAGTTTCAACACACCCAACTGGGAACTTTAGTGAAGCTCTTCCACAAACCAAAAACAATGTGATCATTCACTTCATCATTGTTTCTGATTCTGTTTATAAGTGTTCAGTGTGAAAACTCTTCCCACACTGAGGGCATGTGTATGGTTTCTCTCCAGTGTGGACTCTCATGTGTCTTTTAAGGTTTCTTTTGTGTGAGAAACTCTTCTCGCACTGTGAGCAGGTGTGCAGCTTTTTGGCTTTTGTTCTTTGTTCTTCATTCAGTTCTTGTCTTTGCTCTTTTATCTCCATCCGGTCTAAAATAAACAAGTAAGAATCAGTTCAAGTGATCCTGGTTTAACAGCAGAAAACAACAGAGATCAGATACTTGTATAAAGAATCAGATGTGCAAAAGATTAGATAATTATCTTGTAGATGACAACAGTGTTATGATAATTTAAATGCATTTCTGTATCATTTATCATCCATATACTGATCACAATTTCACAACTAACAAAAACAGTCAATAATTAAGAACCAAGAACCAACCTGTTTGTTCCTCAGTATCTTCATGTTTTATTCTGGATGGTTCAGGATCACTCATGTCTTCAATCTCCTCTTTAATAAACTCCATCTTTAACAGTCACAGATTTCAGCTGCTGCACCTGGAGTTTGTTCTTCTCTTGTAGGATGATGTGAATATTCTCCAGTATTTATAGCTGAACTGTTGTGGGAGGGGCTTCACTGTAGGTGTGAACTGTGATCATTGATACTGAGACCCACAGGACCAGATCTGGAGAAATCAAAATACAGGACTTAATTTATACTGAACTGCTTCAGTTATGCTGAATTTTAAGTGTACATATTTGCCATTACAAATACAGAGGATTTTGGCAAGGCTGTATATTATTAGCATATAAAACAAATGTATAAGAAGCAACTCGTGTTTTTAAAATGCAGAATTTTAAGAAGCGCCTTAGGCTACACCATTGTATAGAAACCCTAAGGTGGTTTTACTTTAACATCAGATTTATAAATAAATGTTAGAATAAAGAATTTGAGAAGATCTATTCTGGTTGAGAGATGGAGCACAACAAGCAGGTATACCCGAGAACCAAGAATGACGCAGACACAAAGAGTGTAGTTCTATCAAGGTACAAAGCTTTATTGTAAGGGGTACATCATATATGCGAAGTAGAGGAAGTGAAACTGTCAGCTCAGCAAAGTAAAGGAAAAAACTTAGTATAGCCAGTTAAGCAAAACACCATGTCTTATGACCATGATCATGGCTGCATCCTTAGGAGGTATAGAGGGCACAGGACAGGGTGTTATAGAAGCTTACAATAAAATAAATTACTACACTCTAAAAAATGCTGGGTTAAATATAACCCAGCGCTGTGTTAAAAAGGGACAAACCCAGTTATTGGGTTGTTTGGATCCGCTGGGTCAAAAACAACCCAATAGCTGGGTTTGTCACTTTTTAACCCAGCATTTTTTAGAGTATTTATGCATTCTAGAAATAATAATTACTTGTGACTCTCTATGTTGGAGGTTTTTCATGTTGTATGCAAACAGTTTGAAAGGAATGCAAGAACATTAAAATCAGCCCCGCGCCCCACTGTATGTGCCATAGAAATCACCCAATGATAATGTCGTTTGTACTATAAACAACAAAAGATCGACATAAACAGAGCCATCACGTTTAAATGAGGATGCTGAAAGCCTGTCTCATTCAATGTTTCCGTTTTTCATCTCATTAATATGAGATGTCTAGTCTTCTGTAAATTGGACATTTAAGCACATTTGTGACCAATGGATGCGCAAAACCGTTCATAAGAGCACGGTATGGCGTCTTCAAAATAATGAATTCTTTTATGCCAAAAATCATTAAGATATTAAAATCATGTTCCATAAAGATATTTTATAAATTTTTACAAAACAGCGTTAATGTTGTTGGGGAAGTCGTGGGCCTAATGGTCAGTGAGTCGTACTCGTAACCCAAAGGGTTGTGGGTTTGAGTCTCGTACCGGCAGGGATTGTGGTTGGGGGGAGTGAATGTACAGCGCTCTTTTCCACCTTCAATGCCATGACTGAGGTGTCCTTGAGCAAGACACTGAACCCCCAACTGCTCCCCGGGTGTGTGTGTGTTCACTGCTGTGTGTGTGCACTTTGGATGGGTAAATGCAGAGCGCTAATTCTGAGTATGGGTCACCATACTTGGCCACATGTCACGTCACACTTAAATTTACTATCGTAAATATATCAAAATTATTTGTGACAAATAAGAAATTTGGACAACTTTAAAGGTGATTTTTTTTGCACCCTCAGATTCCAGACTTTCAAATAGTTGTAGCTTGGCCAAATATTGTCCTATCCTAAAAAAAAAAAAAATCAATGGAGAGCTGATTTATTCAGCTTATATAAATCTCAATTTCAGAAAATTGACCCTTAAGACTGGTTTTGTGGTCCAGGGTCACATTTCATTGTGTCAACAGACTGAGACAAACTACAAGATTATTAACTATGATATTTATTTTTATATTGAAATTAGTTTATAAAAGTTAAATATAATTAAACAATAGAATCTAGTGATTCAGATGATGCATGTTTTGTCACTGAACTTATATTGTTCAAATTAAATTATACAACAATGTTTGTCTTGCAACATAATGCAGCTGTTTTAATGGAAATTCTAAACCATCTGTTAATAATGAAAACTTTATTTAGCAGTTTTTTATTATTATTGGTTAAAATCTTCCAACTCATGTACAATCTGAGCATATAGAAAACAAGTGAATGTGTTTCATTCAAGCAAAACCTCCAAGTCCAGCCTGGTTTTACAAACTAATTACACAGTAGGAAAGATTTAAATTATTATTAACACTGTGAGAATCATTTTATGGTGAAACTTCAAACATCACTCTATAGCTCCTTAATCAGACTACAAACAAGTCAAAATTCACAAAATTAAAGGTGCATTTGTGCTTTTGGGAGCAACTTCATATTTTGTTTATCTCACACAATTTGTTTGACTATTTTAACATAAAAATGTTGCTCACTGTGATGTGACGTTTTTTCAAGTGCCTTTTTAGGCTTTTTAAAAATCTAAAACTCTTCTCACAGGGAGGGCAGTAGTACTTCTCTCCAGTATGAACTCGCTCATGCCTTTTCAGGCTTCCACACTGAGTGAAACTCTTGTCACAATATGAACACTTGTGAGGTTTTTCTCCAGTGTGAATTATTTGGTGCCGTTTCAGATGATCAGCTCTAGTAAAGCTCTTCCCACACTCACAACACACATGATCTCTCTCACCGGTGTGTATTTTCTGGTGCATTTTACAATGATTTGGCCGAGCAAAACTCTTTCCACAAAACAAACATTCATAAGGTCTTACATTTGTATGAATTATATGGTTTTAAGAAAAGAAAGGCTGATGATTGAAATTCGTAAACGCATGATCACAGGGTAATAATTGGCTTTTCTCCAGGTGAACGAGCACGGGTGGTGAACGGGAACCACTTTACATCTGAAAATATTTCCACACTGGAGTTCCAGTCAATACGGCTGCCTCTCCAGTATGAACTCGCTCATGCTTTTTCAGGTGTTCAGACTGAGTGAAACTCTTGTCACAATATGAGCACTTGTGAGGTTTTTCTCCAGTGTGAATTCTTTGGTGGCGTTGCAGAGTGTCAGATCTAGTAAAGTATTTGGAAACTCACACACACAGATCTCTGTCTCACCGGGGTGGTATTTTTGGTGGCCGTTACAATTGATCCGTTGAGCAAAAATCTTCAACAAGAAAAAACGAGCAAAAGGCCTCCTCATTTGTGGTGTATATGTTTCATGTTGCGTATTTTACATGTACTGATGGATTTGAAATCTGTACCACATTGATACAGGTAAATGGTCTTTCTCCAAGTGAACGAGAAGATGAACATGGAGTCAGTTTTTGTGTGAAACTCTTCCCGCATTGATCACAAGTGTACGGTTTCTCTCCAGTGTGGATCCGCTCATGTTTTTTCAGGATTCCTGACCGACTGAATCTTTTGTCGCAGATTGAACATTTGTAAGGTTTTTCTCCAGTGTGAATCATTTGGTGCAGTTTCAAACTGGTAACTTTAGTGAAGCTCTTCCCACAATCCAAACACACGTGATCTTTCACTTCATCATGTGTTTTCTGATGCTGTTTATAAGTGTCCAGTTGTGAAAAACTCTTTCTACACCGAGGGCATGTGTATGGTTTCTCTCCAGTGTGAACTCCCATGTGAACATCAAGACTATATTTGAATGTGAAACTCTTTCCACACTGAGAGCAGTTGTTGAAGATTTTTGGCTTTTGTTCTTTGAGTTTTGAAGTCACAGTGTTTCTCCTCCTCTTCATTCGGTTCTTGTTTTTGCTCTTTCATCTCAATCCGGTCTGAAATAAACAAGTAAGAATCAGTTTATGTGAACCCTGATTTAACAGCAGAAAACAACAGAGATCAGATAATTGTAAAAAGAATCAGATGTGCAAAAGATTAGATAATTATCTTGTAGATGACAACAGTGTTATGATAATTTAAATGCATTTCTGTATCATTTATCATCCATATACTGATCACAATTTCACAACTAACAAAAACAGTCAGTAATTAAGAACCAAGAACCAACCTGTTTGTTCCTCAGTATCTTAATGTTGGACTCTGAATGCTTCTTCAATCTTCAAGTCTTCACTCTCCTCTTTAATAAACTCCATCTTTAACAGTCAGAGATTTCAGCTGCTGCACCTGGAGCTTGTTCTTCTCTTGTAGGATGATGTTAATATTCTCCAGTATTTATAGGTGAATTGTTGTGGGAGGGGCTTCACTGATCATTGTCTGATACTGAGACCCACAGGACCAGATCTGGAGAAATTAAAATACAGGACTTAATTTATACTGAACTGCTTCAATTATGCTGAAATTAAATGAACATATTTGCTGTTAGAAATACAGAGTATTTTTTATTATTAGCACATAAAACAGCAAACTAATTTTTATGAAAGGCAGGATATTGAACAGCGAGTTGCATTGTTGAAAGGAAATGCACCCCAGTGTAGTTTTACTTTAGCATCAGATTAAACAATTTACAAATGTATGTTTGTAATATAAACGACAAAAGATCAAAATAACTGAGCTGTCACATTTAACTCCGGTGCTATCTCTTTCAAATAGTTCCTTGTTTTCACCTTCATTATGATGATGTCTGAGATCTTCTGTAAATTGGCACATTAATATATTACTTGGGTGAATAGGTAGACAAGCTAAAGCGATTCACCATTGAAATTTCAATCCATTCGTTTGGTTGGTTTCCTTCGCTATTTCACTTCTAGTTGGTTAAACCCACACCTTAATAAGTTAGATTGAATATTTCAAGGTGAGTTAGTAGCAGCTCTTTGCTCTTCCAAGGTTAGTGCGGTTCTTTCCTTTGCAGGGCGTGGGCTACAAGTAACATAAGTTACAAAATCAGATTACCTTTTTCAAGTAACTAGTAAAGTAACGCTACTTTTTAAGTACAAATTGACGATCGGAGTTACTTGCCAAATAGTATCACAAGTTACTTTGTTTTTCACATTACTGACGTGTTGGCTGTGTATGATGCTTCTGGATTTTAGACTAAATGTGAACATGCATTTACTCATTTCACGTGCACAAAAACAGCGTAAAATGAAATGTAAATTCAGAATAAGGTCTCAAACCTGCAATAATTAAATAACACTACTGTATTTTATCCCATTTTACTAACCAATGCCTTTGCAGCTGACATTCGATAATCCAATTCAACCATAGTAAGAATGCCTTTAGATCAACAACATTTGTGTTTATTCTCTTTTTATTCATGAAGAGTGTTGAAATGTCCTTCTAATGCCATCAGATTTCTTCAGTTATCAGGAAACAGCAGCAGTTCTGTTTGGCTGCACGCTCTAATGACAGACGGAATATTAATATTTCTCAGCCTGAAGCTATTCATTTCACTTTGCTGTGAAAGCTTACTGTTGCCAAAGACAGAACTTGTTTTATTAAAAACAAACAAGCAAGCCCAGCCCCGACCAGATGTGAAAAATAACACATTTTGATTGTTTTTGAAAGTTACTTATAAAAGTAATTACAATATTGTGCTACTCCCTAAATAAGTAATTGCATTATTTACTTTTTATGGGAAGTAATGTATTACATTACTTTTGCGTTACCTTTTCTCATCTGGGCTGGGCTTACTTGCCTGTTTTTGATATAACACACCAAGAAAACAACCCGAGGACACCAAGCACACAACCCGAGACCACCAAGCACACAACCCCGAGACACCAAGCACACAACCCCGAGACACCAAGCACACACACACCCGAGCCCCAAGCAACAACCGAGCCCCCAAGCACACAACCCCGCGACACCAAGACAAACCCGAGACCCCAAGCACACAACCCGAGCACCAAGCACACACCGAGACACAGCACACAAACCCCGAGGCACCAAGCACACCCCCGAGACACCACGCCCCAACCCGAGACACCAGCACACACCCGGCGCGACCCAGCACACCCCCGAACACAAGCACACAACCCGGACCCTCCCCCAGCACACAAGCCCCCCCCCGAGCCACCCGACCCACCCCGAGACACCAAGCACACAACCCGAGAAACCAAGCACACAACCCGAGAAACCAAGCACACAACCCGAGAAACCAAGCACACAACCCGAGAAACCAAGCACACAACCCGAGACACCAAGCACACAACCGGAGACACCAAGCACACAACCCGAGACACCAAGCACACAACCTGAGACACCAAGCACACAACCTGAGACACCAAGCACACAACCCGAGACACCAAGCACACAACCGGAGACACCAAGCACACAACCCGAGACACCAAGCACACAACCTGAGACACCAAGCACACAACCGGAGACACCAAGCACACAACCCGAGACACTAGGCCTGCACGATTAATCGTTTGTAAACCGAAATCGCGATTTGAAAGGGTGCGATTTTCAAATCGCAAGAGCGATTATTTCGATGAAGGACTATCAAATATGTAACAAGCAGCTACATCGTTTTTGACAGTTGCGCATTTTACTTTGATGCAGAGTTTAACCAATAGGGGGCATTTTAACACTGCACGTGCTGACTGAACCAGCAAATAACGCCATTTGGAAAAGATAAGCGCGAGCGGGAGCAGCAGTTCAACTTCCCAACAAAGTGTGTCTGCAGAAGAGCAAAGTCCTGCAGACAACTTGATACCTAAACGAAAAAGCACCGTGTATGTTTGGAATTATTTTGGATTTTGACGTTCGGATGTACTTCGAAGGCAAGTACTTTGTAAAACCTGCCGAACGTCTGTGTCGACCTCACGAGGCAACACAACCAACCTGTATCAGCACCTGCAGAAGTATCACAGACAAATCTATGATGAATGCATGGCCAAAAGGCCCACCGATGAACACACTTCGTCACAACCACCGCGACTGACATCCAAGCAAGCTTCAATTGCTCAAGCGTTATAAAGTGGCACACACTGGTGCAGTCTCTCCTATTTTCTTTATGACCGCAAAAAGAACTAAAAATACTCCTTCATTTTTGATCATACAGATAAGAATAAGGTATCGTTTGAAACTGCAAAGGGTCTACTTTTATTTGTGTATAGTCATAATAACAACAAAATGTGTTTTTGTAAAAAATATAAAAAATAAACAGGGTGCGTTCTCCGCCGTCTCGGTCTCGGTCACCTCTCTTCACAGACACGTAAATAAAACAACCTGAATCTCAGCGAATACTGGCCTCAAAGACATGAGAATTATTTATAGAAAGCCTGAAATGGCCTACCTTTAAATTACGTCCAAACAAATATTCTGTAACGTTAAAAGTCATCGGATGAACACTACGCAATGTAAAGGTTCCCGTTCAACTCATTAAATCGATGCGGTCACAGCCACGAGACGATCGGGTTTTCAGATTGTAAACATCCACATCGCCTCCGCATAAACAACCGTGAAGAGTTCATCCCGGCTACTTTTTGTTTCTGGAAGAAGACGCGCTGAGAGAAATAACCCAGAATTGACCTCACACGAAAGTGTCGCGCAGCTAGAGCCAGTGAGAATATCACTCTGTGAGATACCTAGGGATTTACTTGCCTATGTTGTATTGTACAATGTCCCATCTACTAGTTAGACTTTTCTAATTCCTGACTGCATGTTTGAAATCAAGTGAAACATTTTGAAATGTGATATTTCATTGTCGAAATGTCTCACAACACCAGGATGTTTGTTTAATGTTTTAACATATAAAACCACAAGATATAAAAGTTGTGTGATTGTTAACACTATCTCTCAGGTGTGAATCACTAAATATTCATGGCCATTGCCACACCCTCGCATAAGGGCATTCTATCACAAAACATGTTTTACAAATGTTAAATCAATATATTGTTTTCTGTGAATGAGTAAACAGGATAATTTTCACATCATTTTGTAGTTCCTAGTCTACCGCATTCTCAAAATTTTCTGTATGTGTTTTATGGCCTTATTCAAGTAATTAAAATTTTTAGTTTTTCTTCAATAACAATGAATAAAAAAAACCCATGTTTTGTTTTCTCAAAAACACAAACATGTACTTTCATGCACATGTTTGATTGTAGCCCAGTTTGTGCTGAATACAGTGTTATCAGACTTTAGCCATTAAAATTTTTTTAAGATACTGAAAAAAACACAAATGTCAGGGCATGCCAAAACTTCTCCAGGGCCCCAAAACACCCTCAGACCCCAGAGGGTTAAATGGCAAAAACTTTGCTGTCATTGTTTCAACATAACGGGGTATTATGATGTGGGATTTAAAGTTTTCCTTTCTCTTTGGAGTGTTCCAGTGATGTGCATTAGATAAGATCCCTGAAGTTTGCACAGACTAAAGTATCCAGAAACCAAAGAGATATTCCTTTATCAAATTTAAGACTCGGCTACGCCCCCCTAAAACGGCTGTTCTAAACACGCCCCACATGTCTACATCACTATGTGGAAATATTTGCATAATGTGGGCCAAATGTACACGCAAAGAAAGAAGGTGTGTTTTCAGTAACCGCAGTTAGTGTTGAAGCCGCATGTCAGGGAGACGCTGTGTGTTTTTAGACGAAAGCAAAAGCCACTTTATTTGGCCTTCCGAAAGTATAGATGCAATGAGGAATCATTGGTTAAGATTTATTTACAACAGAACAGCACAACCGAATTTTATGGACGACCGTTTCTTGAACCTAGGAGAGGAGGTCATTCTGATTTTGCTGTGACAATCTGGCGCTTCTGAATCAGCTACGTTTTGTTATTAGTTTAAGTATTTGCTATTGACTGTTCAAATGCGGAGTTTTGCGCATCGTGTGTGTGTGCGAGAGGGAGAGAGAGAGAGAGAGAAAAAGGTCACATCACAGTGGAGTCAGCTGTTTTAACCGTGACTTGTGTACTGCACAGATACCAGCGTCATCACTGTGTCTGTCACGAGACTCCGTTCCCCTTTCGGGCTTGAACTGATGGTAAAACTAATGACATTATTTACTCTCTTTACATTTATTTTGAAAGATGAAGCTCTTGATTATGGTAAGGGGCGTTACATTTCAGACGAGTGCTTGCAGTGTTTGGCCAATAACAATGCACTGGGTCAGCTGGCCAATCAGCAGACACGCGTGTCGGAAGGAGGGACTTTGTAGAAAACGAAGCGTTTGAGAGAGGCGGGGCAAAGAGGACCTACAATAATATACAGTATTTGAAAAAGAATGTGTTTTTTGAACATTAAAGCATGTCAACATATTCTGTTACACCAAATACACAAAATAATGATCTTTAAAATAGCATCATATGACCCCTTTAATGTTATGGTCAGTGTTTTACTGATGTAGAATTGCTTAGTGTGTTTGGGTTCTTAAAAGTTTAAGATTTTATATATAATTGTTAATTTAACTTTAAGATACTGTAGTTATTTTCTTAATTTGTCATGACAGATGTTTGCATCATGACAACTTTATACAAAAAATGGCCACAATGTTTAAGAAAAAAACAGTAGTATAGTTTGTGATAATACTTGGTATTTCTTTGGTGCTGTTAAAACAGGGGTGTCCAAACTCGGTCCTAGAGGGCCACTGTCCTTCAGAGTTTAGCTCCACTTGCACTCAACACACTGCCTTTCTTTAGTTTCTAGTATACCTAGTAAGAGCTTGATTAGCTGCTTCAGGTGTGTTTAATTAGGGTTGGAGCTAAACTCTGCAGGACACCGGCCCTCCAGGACCGAGTTTGGACAGCCCTGTGTTAAAAGCACCACAACAAACCTGTAGCTCTTTTATGAAATAGTAGTAAATCGCAGTTTTGATCAGAACAAAAAAGTCGCGCACACACTTGTACTTTCACTCAACAAAAGTACTTCTTTCGCCGTTTTTAACATTTAACATCAGATCAGTCATACTGAAAATCAGAGAAAATTAAACAAACCTTTGAGTACCAACGAGATCACCCCCGCTTCACACGGAGCGTGTAAACTGCGCATGCTCCGTGACCTTGCGCTCAAACCACGCCCGCTTGATGTCGTCAGACCTGAAACACCCGGGGGGGGGGTTACACCCGGGGTACACACGAGGGCTAGAGTGCTAATCTGGAGCATTTTCAGCCGTCATGGTAAAATAAAGTGTTTATCTCAATAATGTTTAAAAAAAATAAAAAATACAAAACACTGAAGTATTTTGATACAAAATACGAAGCCATTTTCATCAACCCTACAAATTACAAAATACCATTTTGTATTTGAAATACAGGTATCATAAATACTGCCCATCAATCCGTGTATCATTCGGTCATTCGTTTTTTGATTTAATATTGAAAGTCGGAGAAAAAAAATGAGGAAGGGAAAAGGGGCTCCATTTTCGTATTTTTTTTTCCAAAAAACAAAAAAAAACGAGAATTCAGCTTAAATTTTCGTTTTTCGTTCTTGGGTGGAAAAATGAATAAACAGCTTGAATATTCGATTTCTACACGTGGGCGGGAATTAAACACCCCTTTCTGCTGATTGGTCAGCCGAAGATCAAACCGTGCCGTCATCAGTTCTTCCACAGTATCATGCAGCAGAATAATAGTCCTCCACTGCTGCAGTTGTATGGATTCTTAACGCATTTATTGCAACTACATTTAGTCTTTTTTCATCAAACAAACAGGCTAATGAATAGCTCGACACAACTCGTACCGTGGGCAGAGTCTAGACAGGGCTTTCTTCTGTGTAGATATAAATTCTATTCTTTGCATCAGCTGGGCATGGCAGGGTATGATATGACAGCTGTCATAGCCTACACTGCTCACCCAGTAAGTCTAAGTAATTAATTAATTTGTTTCAAAATAAATATTTTAAACACTAAGACAAAAAGGAAAGAATAATAAATTGGCTTGGGTATAGGGCCTATGTTCACGCAAGAACTGTCATTCTGACTGACAACCGGAGAACAACAGATATTAAATAGCCTACTGTTAGAGTTATATAATATAGTCTTGTGTTTTATTAAAATTGATATGATATCTCAAAAGGATATGCACTTGTGCGCAGCGTGCATTAAATTGGCAAGTGCGAGCAGGACATTTTCATAAGCCTTTAGAATAACATTAAGGTGAGTAGTCACTCTAGTTCACACAGTTCCAATAAATTGCGTTGGGTTAAATAAACTCAATAAGCAGACAGACGCGACTAAAATCAAGCGCAGACCAGTATTGAAGTGCACAGGAAATAAGCAGCAGTCATATTTAAAGCATGTTTAAAATGTTAGAGTATCCTACCTGATTTGATGGGCACTTGGATTGGATTTTTTTTCCCATTGAGGGGAAATAACTTAATACTCTGTCATTTATAGTTGTATGGTAAAAGTGACCGGCTACGTCATAGAATAAACTACAATAAATGTAGGCCTTTGCAGTAAAATCAAACGAGAACAACAGGAATGCGCTGCCGTTACGGTCTCGGTCTCATTGAGATTTCTTTCGGGGCATTGCCACAAACTCAACAAGGGAATAATCGTCTTTAAAAGGCTGCATTCGAGATATATTTGATCCTATGAAAGCATCAGGTTAAGTCAGCTTTGGGAATAAATCACAGTGGCCTATGTACATGATTTAAAACCAAGTGACTGTAAAGTCTGGAAATACTTTAGGCCATAGACAATTATTTCTCGGAAACCTATCACTTTAAGAAACGCTGTGGTCTACAAAGAAGAAGAAAGAATGCGTCTAGACATCCCCCGGTATGAGTTGTGTCGAGCCATTCATTAGTCTGTTTGATGAGAAAAATATGAAATGTAGTTGCAATAAAATGGGTTATTAATCCGTACAACTGCAGCAGTGGAGGACTATTATTCTGCTGCATGATACTGCGGAAGTACTGATGACAGTACGGTTTGATCTTCGGCTGACCAATCAGCAGAAAGGGGTGTTACTTTACTAGTTACTTGAAAATGGTCATCTGATTTTGTAACTTATGTTACTTTCAACCATACACTTGCTCACCGCAACCTCGCAAGATGGAGGAAAGCCGGGACACACACACCCCTTGGGATCACAGAAGATCTGACATAAGGTAATACTCACCTTGAAATGATTCTAACTTATTAATAGGTTTATTTTAGACCAGATAGAAGTGAAAGAGCGAAGACAAGAACTGAATGGAGTGAAATGTCAATGGTGATGATCCTTTAGCTTGTCTACCTATTCACACAAGTAAAATATGCTTAATATGCCAATTTACAGAAGATCTCAGACATCATCATAATGAATGAGGAGAGAACAGAGAACTATTGGAGAGAGATTTAAACGTTAGACCCATTGTTTCAAACTTATGTTATTTGTGTTAAAAATAGGAATTGTACATTTATACAGGACAGGCTATGAGATTTAAAAATGTTTCTTTTATTTGAATAAAATAGGAAAAGCCAAACAGCAAAATAGTGTTTAATTTGTTGTCAGCCAAAGCAATGCAGAAATACAAGTGGCAATGTAGTACAGTAATAAAATACAAATGTAACATATAAAAAAAAAAGACATCCCAATTAGACTGTAAATTGGCTCAACAGAAAAAAACTGTATTTAATCCAAAGCATTAGTTTGGAGCACTATAAGACTTATGACAAATCAGTAATACATATAGCGTTCTGATTGTACATTAAATTATGACAAATAAAACAAGATAAAAGGCTTGATTAATTAAGAAAGAATGTTTAAATCACATCAGTTCAACATTAATACTTTTGCAAATATTTGGGATGTACAGCCATTATCATAAACTCAACACAGATAAAAAAAAACATCTCTATGCAACATACCTGTAAGTTGTCTGTCTGTATAACTAATAAAATTACCACTTCACAGAAACACCTCCTTTATATGTGGTTCCTAGTAATGTGTTAGTCTATTTATAGTGTTTTAGTCAGATATTTGATTCTGTTCAGAGGCAGTAATAGATTGTATTTGTGTTGGTCCTTTAGTTCTCACATTAGTTACTCTTTCTATCTACATCTTGTGTTATAAATGACCAGGAATATCCAGTGGGCGGCAGCATCACAATAAAGAGACACAATTTAAGAAAGTAATGATTTACAAAGTTTGACACGAAAAAGCTTGAGAGGTGAGGTATTTCAGTTCTGGATATTGTAGCGAGTAATGACCAGTAGGATTTATTAAACGTTTTGTTACGAGTTTTTCATTTCTAATGCAGAAAAGATGTATTAACACTGTTTAGAAATTATATTGATCGGTCTGGAGATGTTTATCTTGTGTGGGTTTAAGTTGTCAGTTTTAGATTTAAGTGTAGTTTAAATGTAATTTAACCTGTGCTTTGTTTCATCCTTATTTAAAACCATAACTCAGGCCTACATTAAGATGAGCTTCCTTTCAATAGTTTTATATGCTAGTAATATACAACTTTCTGACAGCAAATGCATGTGTCCACTTAATGTAATATTAATATTAATTATAATGTCACCAAGTGGTACAGTGATATTACACTTACACACCAAACTGTACGCTGACTGGTAATACAGGTTAGAACTGCAAGTGTGATTGTTAGATGATCTGAAGGCATCTTGGCTTTGTTTTTTGAGCAGTAAAGTCTGTATTTGGCATTTGGAACATCTTGACTTGAGAGATTCTTTTGGAAAAGGAGAGAAGACTTTCTTCACCACTAGCAGAGGAGAAACTCCAGGTGTTCTCCTCTGAAACTCCGACGGGGATCCGCCGGCCGCACCGTTCTCAAGCCCGCCAGCCGCCGCTCACTCTAGCCCCCGTCCTCCGCTCACTCTAGACGCGGCTCACTTCTAGGCAGCCGCCCTCCGCTCACTCAAGCCGTGCTCCGCTCCTCGAACCGTGCCACTCCTACTGCCTCCGGCCTCCGCTCACTCAAGCCGGGCTCCGCTCACTCTAGACCGCGGCTCACTCTAGGCATCCGGCCTCCGCTCACTCAAGCCGGGCTCCGCTCACTCTAGACTGCGGCTCACTCTAGGCATCCGGCCTCCGCTCACTCAAGCCGGGCTCCGCTCACTCTAGACTGCGGCTCACTCTAGGCATCCGTGCCCTCCGCCTCACTCAGAGGCCGGGCTCCGCTCACGTCTAGATGCGGCTCCCCTCTAGGCATCGCGGCCTCCTCTCACTCAAGGCCCGCGGTGTGTGGCCTCTGTTCGTGGAAAGCGTAAACTATTTGCTTTGTCAACCCGATTGTGCTTTGTAAAAATCGACGCGTTTCAGAAAGGCGGGACTTAGAGGAGAAACAATAATGTACAGTTTGTGGAAAATAATGTGTTTTTTTACCTTAAACCGCATTAACACATTTCATTACACCAAATACACCAAATAATGTTCTTTTTAGCAGCATCATATGACCCCTTTAAGACGAGATTGACGACATGAGTGATCCTGAACCATCCAGAATGAATCATGAAGATACTGAGAAACAAACAGGTTGGTGTCCATTTATGATTCTTCATTACTGACTGCTGAAAAACATTAAGTTAACAAAGCTTCTGTAAGTATGATATATAATAGAGAATATGCAACTCGTTAACCTGATCTCTGTTATTTTCTGCTAATCAGGGTTCAGTTAAATTTTCACGTTTGTTCTCCTTGAACTACTTACTATGTTTATTTTAGACCAGAAAGAAGTGAAAGAGCAAAGATGAGAGCTGACTGAAGGGGAGGAGGAACACAGTGACTTCAGAACTCGAAGATTAAAAACCAAAAAGGTGCACACCTGCTCACATTCAGCTGACTGTTCATTGATGGAAGATTGTAAACAGCACCAGAAAACACATGATGGTGTGTGTCGTGAGTGTGGGAAGAGCTTTACTAGAGCTGGCCACCTGAAACAGCACCAAATGATTCATACTGGAAAGAAACCTCCGGCAGCTCTTCTTGGATGCAGGGTTGCCAAGCCCATGGTTTTTCCACAGAATTGGGCTGCTTTTAAACTGTTGCCATGGGTTGCTTTTCCCAAGTGGGCTAAAGGTTTGAAATATTGCATAAATTACATTTGACTGAAATTCTTGTATTGAAACATTTTGCATTCTACCTATGATAAAACTTTCATGGACTTTTACATTAACTGTTCCCTCCTGGTGGAACGATCTGCCCAGCTCAATCTAAGCAGCTGAGTCCTAAATCATTTTCAAGAAACAGCTGAAAACACATCTCTTTCATTTTCATTTGACCCTCTAACTCTAGCACTCTCTATTCTAATGCTAATTCTAATTTTATCTGCTTGTTTATTTATTAAAGAAATTTGACTATCTAACATTTGCACTCTCTATTCTATTTCTATTCTAACTCTCTGTTTTATTTAAAAAGACAAAAAAGAGCCTTTAACACAAGCATTCTCTATTTTTTCTCTATCCTTTCTACTTATTTTCTTTTTATTTATTATAAATAATGACCTTCTAACACAAGCATTAGGCCTATCTATTCTTTTTCTGTTCTATTGACTTGTTAAATTTTTATTTAAAAATGACCCTTTAACATTCCCTATTCTTTTTCTATTATATCTACTTGTTTTCTTTTTATTAATTATAAAAACACATAAATAGAACGAGGCATCAGTTTACTGTCGGGGATTTGCCGTGTCACATCGCGTTGCTTCGTGCGCCATATCCAGTGTAAAGAGTGAGAGCGCCACTGATTATAATGGGTTCTTCTATAGTATTTTGTAAGGTATGCCTAGTTATTTATCTATTGTGATAATTACAGGTCGTGCAAAACATTATTGGTCAAGAGAAATAGCTGTGTTCTGTACGTTTGACGCTTGTACGATCATTTTCTTCCAAATACGATCATTTTGTGCTTCTGGTACGATACTTGGATATTTCCAATCTGGCAACACTGCACACAATGCCTCTGCACTTACTTCCGATTTCTCTCAACACAGTAGGCTACATATGTCAGTCAATAACTGAAAACAAAGTAGGCCCTAACTTGCGTTACTTATTTGAAAAAGTAACTCAGAAAAAGTAACTATTTTCTTGTAAATTTTCTTGTAGTTATTTTAAAAGGTCATCTGAATTTAACGTAGCCTAGCCCTGTATTTTAATTTCTCCAGATCTGGTCCTGTGGGTCTCGGTATCAGTCAATGATCACAGTTCACACCTACAGTGAAGCCCCTCCCACAACAATTCACCTATAAATACTGGTGAAAATTCACATCATCCTACAAGAGAAGAACAAACTCCAGGTGTAGCATCTGAAATCTGTGACTGTTAAAGACGGAGTTTATTAAAGAGGAGATTGAAGACACGAGTGATCCAGAACCATCCAGAATAAAACATGAAGATACTGAGGAACAAACAGGTTGGTTCTTGGTTCTTAATTATTGACTGTTTTTGTTAGTTGTGAAATTATGATCAGTATATGGATGATAAATGATACAGAAATGCTATTAAATTATCATAACACCGTTGTCATCCACATTTCATTGAATTCACAAGATAATTATCCAGTCTTTGGCACATCAAAGATCTGACACTTTATACAAGTATCTAATCTCTGTTGTTTTCTGCTGTTAAATCAGTGTTCACATAAACTGATTCTTACTTTTTTATTTCAGACCGGATTGAGATGAAAGAGCAAAAACAAAAACCGAATGAAGAGGAGGAGAAACACTGTGACTTCAAAACTCAAAGAACAAAGGCCAAAAAGCTGCACAACTGCTCACAGTGTGAAAAGAGTTTCTCACACAAAGGAAACCTTGAAAGACACATGAGAGTCCACACTAGAGAGAAACCATACACATGCCCTCGGTGTAGAAAGAGTTTTTCACAACTGGACACTTATAAACAGCATCAGAAAACACATGATGAAGTGAAAGATCATGTGTGTTGTGAGTGTGGGAAGAGCTTTACTACAGCTGCCTATCTGAAACAGCACCAAATGATTCATATTGGAGAAAAACCTTACAAGTGCTCATATTGTGGCAAGAGTTTCACTGAGTCTGGAAGCCTGAAAAGACATGAGCGAGTTCATACTGGAGAAAGACTGTTTCACTGTACTCAGTGTGAAAAGAGTTTCAGATATAGAAGTGATCTCAATTATCATCTGCTCGTTCACTCTGGAGAAAAGCCGATTACCGGTGATCAGTGTGGTAATGATTTTCTGAAAGAACACACGAAAATGCATACAAATGAAAGGCCTTATGCATGTTTTTATTGTGGAAAGAGTTTTGCTCAGCTGGGTCATTGTAAACAGCACCAGAAAATACACACCGGTGAGAGAGATCATGTGTGTTGTGAGTGTGGGAAGAGCTTTACTAAAGCTGACCATCTGAAACGGCACCAAAGAATTCATACTGGAGAAAGACCTTACAATTGCTCATATTGTGACAAGAGTTTCACTCAGTCTGGAGACCTGAAATTACATAAGCAGATTCATACTGGAGAGAAGCCGTATCACTGTACTCAGTGTGGAGAGAGTTTCAGATATAAAACTGATCTCAGTTGTCATCTGCTCGTTCACTCTGGAGAAAAGCCATTTACCTGTGATCAGTGTGGTAAAGATTTTAAATCATCAGCATTTCTGAAAGAACACATGATAATTCATACAAATGTAAGACCTTTTGTATGTTTTTATTGTGGAAAGAGTTTTGCTCGGCTGAGTCATTGTAAACGGCACCAGAAAATACACACCGGTGAGAGAGATCATGTGTGTTCTGAGTGTCCGAAGAGCTTTACTACAGCTGACCATCTGAAACAGCACCAAAGAGTTCACACTGGAGAAAAACCTTACAAGTGCTCATATTGTGACAAGAGTTTCACTAAGTCTGGAGGCCTGAAAGCACATAAGCGAGTTCATACTGGAGAGAAGCCGTACTACTGCCCTCCCTGTGAGAAGAGCTTTAGATATTTAAAAAGCCTTAAAAGGCACTTGAAAAAATGTCACACATCGTCACAGTGAGCAACATTTTTATGTCAAAATAGTCAAGTAAAGAGATAAACAAAATATGAAGTTCCTCCCAAAAGCACAAATGCACCTAGTTTAGTTTTGTGAATTTTGACTTGTTTGTAGTCTGATTAAGGAGCTATAGAGTGATGTTTGAAGTTTCGCCAGAAAGCAATTCTCAGTGTAAATAATAATTTGTATCTTTCCTACTGTGTAATTTGCTAAATCAGGTTGGACTGTGTGCTAAGGAGGTCTTGCTTGAATGAGACACAATTACTTGTTTTCTATATGCTCAGATTGTACATGAGTTGGAAGATTTTAACCAATAAAAAAAACTGCTAAATAAAGTTTTCATTATTAACAGATGGTTTAGAATTTCCATTAAAACAGCTGCATTATGTTGCAAGACAAACATTGTTGTATAATTTAATTTGAACAATATAAGTTCAGTGACAAAACATGCATCATCTGAATCACTAGATTATATTGTTTAATTATATTTAACTTTTATAAACTAATTTCAATATAAAAAGAAATATCATAGTTAATAATCTTGTAGTTTGTCTCAGTCTGTTGACATACAATGAAATGTGGCCCTGGACCATAAATCCAGTCATAAGGGTACATTTTTTTTAAAATTTAGATTTATACATCATCTGAAAGCTGAATAAATAAGCTCTCCAGTGATGTATGGTTTGTTAGGATAGGATAATATTTGGCTGAGATACAACTATTTTGAAAATCTGGAATCTGAGGGTGCAAATAAATCATAACATTGAGAAAATCATCTTTAAAGTTGTACAAAGGAAGTTCTTAGCAATGCATATTACTAATCAAAAATGAAGTTTTGATATATTTACAGTAGGAAGTTTACAAAATATCTTCATGGAACATGATCTTTATTTAATATCCTAATGATTTTTGGTATAAAAGAAAAATCTATTATTTTGACCAATACAATGTATTTTTGACTATTGCTACAAATATCCCTGTGCTACTTATGACTGCTTTTGGTCCATGGTCACAAATTTGCCAATTTACAGAAGATCTCAGACATCACATAATGAATGAGGTGAAAACTACTATTTGATGAGACACAGGCTTTTTCAGCATCTCAGTAAACGTGTGGTTCTGTTATTTCGATCTTTTGTTGTTATAGTACCAAACAGACATATCATTGGTGTTTCTATGCACATCAAGTGGGCGGGCTGAGGTTTTTAGTTCTGGCATTCCTGTCAAACAACTGTTCAGACACATGGAACTCCAACCGAGAGCACAAGTAATTATCAGTTCGTTTTGGTTCTCAAATCTGATTGGTTGAGAACCGTGAGATATTGTACTGGGGCAAGTTCAAGCTCAAACCGGTGTGCACCGTTTTGCTACGGTTTCCGTTTTGAACGACATGTTTCCTGGAAACGATGTGCAACGGAGTTTGAGATGCGTTTTCTCTTGTTTGATGGCTGTGTCAAACATGTCAGCCCAATCAGCAGCAACATATAAACCAACGCTATTAAAGAGACAGCTGGCACAATGTAATTAACATCCAAATACATTCACAAGAGCGAGTATATTGTTTGCACATGTTTATTTACATTAAAGGCAAAATAACTGAAATAGTAAGGGATTCAAGTATGCACAATCTTCCGCTGACTGGGTATTACAAAGGAAATTTTCCGCAGGTTCTGGCATACGCATGGCTTTATAAATCTGAAAACTTTTGTACATATGCAAAATCTAGCTTTTGTACGTACGCACACATTTAGGATCAAATCTACGTAAAGTTTTATAAATGAGGCCCCAGCTCAGCCGTTAAACTCTCAAACTGAGATTTGAATATGTGGTGGAAAGAAGTAGTTCCGCACAAAAGGGTTTTTAAAAGACACTCCATTGTTTTTCTTATATCGAGTTACACTTCGTGCCATCAGAACTGTTAGAAATATGCAATATCACTCTCTTACTCGAGTGATACCGGCTCTATATCAGCGGCTGTGGTTAGACCAGAGGCACAAGGCCGCAGGCCGAGTGCCGGATATAGAGCCGGTATCGCTCAAGTAAGAGAGTGATATTGCTCAACATATATACACACACTACCGGTCAATAGTTTGGGATCAGTAAGACTTGTAATGTTTTTTAAAGAAGTCTCTTATGCTCATCCATGCTGCATTTATTTGATCAAAAATAAACGGTAATCTTGCAAAATGTTATTAAAATATTAAATAATGGTTTCTATTTTAATATCCTTTCAAATATAATTTATTCCTGTGAAGCAAAACTGAATTTCCAGCATCATTACTCCAGTATAAAGAGTCACATGATCCTTCAGAAATCATTCTAATATGCTGATGTATTATTAGAATTATCAATGTTGGCAACAGTTGTGCTGCCAAATATTTTTTTATTAAAAAAAGAAAGAATAAAAATGTACTGACCACAAACTTATGAACTGTAGTGAATATTGTTAGAAAAGATTTCTATTTTAAATAAATGCTCTTCTTTTTAACTTTTTATTCATCAAAGAATCGTGAAAAAGTAGATTCCAAAAAAATATTAAGCAGCACAACCGTTTCCAGCACTGATAATAAATCCGCATATTAGGATGATTTCTGAAGGATCATGTGACACTGAAGACTGGAGTAATGATGCTGAAAATCACAGGAATAAAATTTTATTTTACATTTCCCCACAATAAAAAAAATAAATCTAACATTAACATTTTTTCTCTGTATTTTTGATCAAATAAATGGAGCCTTGATGTGCATAAGAAACTCCTGTAAAAAAACATAAAAAATCGTTCTGATCCCAAACTTTTGACCCGTAGTGTATATATAAATCACCTTATATATATATATGAGTTTTTCTATATTATAACAGTGTGTGCTCTAATATGATGAGCTGCTATTATAAGAGAAAACATGTGATGACCATGTGCTGACATGTGATATGTGATGTGAGTTTTCCCGATTTACAGAGATTCACATGAACCGGCTCCAGAGGTGAGGTATTTAAGCGCTAATTTACACATTCTGTGCACAGGTTTTAATGTTGTGGGAGAGTAATGTGTTAAGAGAGAGTTGAGTGATAATGAACAGTAGGATTTATTTTGTGGTTCATTTCTAATATAAAAATTGATTGTACATGTCTGCCATATGGACATCACCTTGACATAGTCACCACTGATAAGCTACTCCTAAATATAATGTAGAAACTTAAATTTTCTGTGAAGCTGCTTTGCAACAATTTGTATCGTGAAAAGCAACCTAGGCCTACAAATAGACATGAATTTAATTTAATTACGTCATTTAGTCATTAACTTTATGCCTTTCCGGAGATTACCTTGTATATGAAATGCTTTTATGTTTTCGGTTTTAATTTGAGTTTAGTTAAATATAATATACAACCATGTCAAAATATTCTGTATTTTAAGGAAGAGCTAAATAAACTTATCACTGCATCTAAACCAACAACATGCCTGTTAGATCCTGTACCCACTAAATTATTGAAAGAGTTGTTACCTGTAGCAGAAGAACCGCTTCTCAATATTATTAACTCGTCGTTGTCTTTAGGTCACGTCCCAAAACCATTCAAGCTGGCGGTTATTAAGCCTCTTATTAAGAAACCACAACTAGATCCTAGTGAACTGGCAAATTACAGACCCATCTCAAATCTTCCTTTTATGTCTAAAATTTTAGAAAAAGTTGTATCTGCTCAACTGTGCTCCTTCCTGCAAAAAAATTATCTTTATGAAGAATTTCAGTCAGGTTTCAGGCCCCACCATAGCACAGAAACTGCACTTGTTAAAATTACAAATGACTTGCTTCTTGCGTCAGACCAAGGCTGCATCTCATTGCTAGTTTTACTTGATCTTAGTGCTGCGTTCGATACTATAGATCATGACATACTCCTAGATCGATTACAAAACTATACAGGTATTCAAGGGCAGGCTTTAAGATGGTTTAGATCCTACCTGTCCGATCGCTACCATTTTGTTCATTTAAATGGGGAGTCATCTCAATTATCACCAGTAAAATATGGAGTGCCACAAGGATCTGTCCTAGGTCCTCTGCTATTTTCGATATACATGTTGCCCCTTGGTAATATTATTAGAAAATACGGGATTAGTTTCCACTGTTATGCTGATGATACTCAACTACATATCTCAACAAGATGAAACTTCTAAATTATCTAAGCTAACAGAGTGTGTTAAAAATGTAAAAGATTGGATGACCAATAATTTTCTCCTATTAAATTCGGATAAGACAGAGATATTACTTATTGGACCAAAAGACAGTACACAGAATCTCTTGGATTACAATTTGCAACTAAGATGGATGTACTGTTACTTCCTCTACAGTTAAAAATCTGGGTGTTATATTAGATAGCAACTTGTCTTTTTCCCATGTTACAAAAACGGCATTCTTAGAAACATTGCCAAGTTACGAATCATGTTACCTGTTTCTGATGCAGAAAAGCTAGTTCATGCATTCATGACCTCTAGACTGGACTATTGTAATGCACTGCTAGGTGGTTGTTCTGCATCTTCAATAAACAAGCTACAGTTCAAAATACAGCGGCTAGAGTCCTTACCAGGTCAAGAAAATATGATCATATTATCCCAATTTTACAGTCTCTGCACTGGCTACCTATTAAGCTCCACTCCATCAAGCTCCCTAAGGTCGCAAAATTCTGGACTTTTTGTAGTACCTAGGATATCAAAGTCCACTACAGGAGGTAGAGCTTTTTCGTATTTGGCTCCCAAACTCAGGAATAGCCTTCCTGATAACATTCGGAGTTCAGACACACTCTCTCTGTTTAAATCTAGATTAAAGACACATCTCTTTAGCCAAGCATTCAAATAATGCATCTCAAAATCTTTTACTGCAGTTATATCTAATCAAATGCACATTTGTTATTCTTTATCTTGGGTTAAACAAATCAATTTTGCTTGGTTGGAACAGCAGCTACGATAATTATGTCTCTATTGATATCTCGTGGTTACTAGGATTTACACAAGCTTCAGTCTGGATCCAGACACCTGAGAAGAGATGATGCCAACCCTCAGAGGACCTCAGATGATGCCAACCCTGAAACAACATACTACCACATTTTGCTATAAGTTTGATTGCATCATAATAATTGCTGTTAATAGTGTTCATCATCTGTTTGATTATGTCTTTAATTGATTTTTCCGTACATTTTCTGACAGTCACCACTGATAATCTACCACTAAATATTGTAGAAACTTAATTTGCTGTAAAGTTGCTTTGCAATGATTTGTATCGTGAAAAGCGCTATACAAATAAACTTGAATTGAATTGAATGGAATAAAAGTAATACATTCAGTAGCACTAATTTGAAGGCATCTGCCCACATGTGACGCAAGCCCCTCCCATACGGAGGTGAGGCCCACCCACTTTGACGTCTCTGGGCTGATACAAACTTGGGAAATATTAACATCATCCTAGAGGAGAAGAACAAACTCCAAGTGCAGCAGCTGAAATCTGTGACATACTGTGGTAAAGACGGAGTTTGTTAAAGAGGAGATTGAAGACATGAGTGATCCAGAACCATCCAGAATAAAACATGAAGATACTGAGGAACAAACAGGTTGGTGTTCATTTTCGAGTCTTCATTATTAACTACTGAGATTCAGCTGAATTTTTGCATTTCTCATTTTTGAACTATTTCTAACTTTTACAATTAGACCAGATGAAAGTGACAGAGCAAAGACAAGGACTGAGTGAAGTGGAGGAGAAACACTGTGACTTCAAAACTCAAAGAATAAAAGCCAAAAAGCTGCAGACCTGTGATCAGCGTGGTAAAAAAAAAAGGAATTCTCATCAAATCTGAAAACACACCTGAAGGACCATATAAATGAGGAACCTCTCTCGTGTTCTTTCCATGGAAAGAGTCGCTCATTGATGGAAACTTGTAAACAGCACAAGAGAACTCATAATGAAGTGAAAGAACACATGTGTTTGGATTGTGGGAAGAGCTTCACTAAAGTTTGCCGTTTGAAACGGCACAAAAGGATTCACACTGGAGAAAAACCTCACAAGTGCTCATATTGTGACAAGAGTTTCACTCAGGCAGGAACCATGAAAATACATGAGCGAGTTCACACTGGAGAGAAGCCGTATCACTGTACTCAGTGTGGAGAGAGTTTCAGATATAGAAGTGATCTCAATTTTCATCTGCTCGTTCACTCTGGAGAAAGACCATTTACCTGTGATCAGTGTGGTACAGATTTTAAATCATCAGTACATCTAAAATACCACATGAAAATTCACACAAATGTGAGACCGTATGCATGTTCATTTTGTGGAAAGTGTTTTGCTCGACTGGATCATTGTAAACGGCACCAGAAAAAACACACCGGTGAGAAAGATCATGTGTGTCGTGAGTGTGGGAAGAGATTTACTAGAGCTGATAATCTGCAACAGCACCAAAGAATCCATACTGGAGAGAAACCTTACAAGTGCTCATATTGTGACAAGAGTTTCACTCAGTCTGGAAACCTGAAAGCACATGAGCAGATTCATACTGGAGAGAAGCCGTACTACTGCCCTCCCTGTGAGAAGAGTTTTAGATTTTTAAAAGGCCTTGAAAGTCACATGAAAATATGTCCTAATTTGTCACCGTGAGCAACATTTTCATGTTAGAACAGCCTAGTAAATAGTGTGAGATAAACAAAATATTGAGTTTCTCTCAAAAGCACAAAAACATCTAGTTTAATTTTGTGAATTTTGACTTGTTCTTAGTCTGATTAAGGAACTATAGAGTGTAGGATGTTAGAGCGAATCAGACAGCTATAATGTGAGCAGAATTGAGCAAAAACAGAAGAATTCCAGGGGGCCCCAAAGGCAACATGGATGACCGTGGGTCAGATTTCCTGCCGCCAACAAGTCTGGAGCGACATACCAGCTATCTCCTTCACAGAAGACGATTGTTACATTTAGGAGGATAACTCAAGATTAATGGTGGAAGAGACGACACACTGACCCTCTTCCCCCCGAGGACAGAGAGCAAATCCTTTCGACCTTCCTCACAGAACAGGATTCTCTCTCTCAGAACCGCTTACAGAATAGCTGCCATAACATGTGTAAAATAGGCGGTCTATATACTAGAAGGGGTTGGAGCCTATGAGCGTCGCTCACGCTGCTGTTTCTTTCCTGGCGCTCTTTCACACTGTTCAGACTCGGTGGAAAACTACTCCAACATAGAGGGCACAGGTAAATATTGATTTCTATCAGTGCTTAAATGAGGATTATTTTATATTTAACTCTGATGCTAAAGTTAAACTACCCTGGGGTGCCTTTCCATACAACTACTAACACATGTAGAAGATTTTTATGAATCAAAATATGAATTAATCAAGCATAATCAATGTGAATGTCACTATATATATGAGTTATTCTTTATTATAGTCATGTATTTTATTGTGTGTGCTCAATGAGCTGCCATTAGTCCTATAAGAGAAAACATGTGATGACCAGCTGACATGTGATATGAACTGAGACCTCTTTGTGTTACTATTATGCGGTCATGAGGAGATATAGACTGGGGTTAAAAGTTAATAAGTAATAGTGGCCTGAATGATATCTATTGTTTATGGAAACCTATATAAAAGAGAGAAAGAAAAGACAGATTCTAGAGATTCTCTGCAGAGTCTCTGGGCTTCATTATCACAATCTGTCTTCTGACATCAAAACCTTAAGACTTCAAGAGTGATTTCTCACAGAAGAACTAACATTTGGCGCATAAAAAATATGATTATTGATACTCCCAGACCTGATCTCTGCTATTTTCTGCTGATCAGGGTGCAGTTGAATTTTCACATTTATCGAACTAATTATAACGACTTACTATGTTTATTTTAGACCCAATGAAAGCGAAAGAGCAAAGACAAGAGCTGACTGAAGGGGAGGAGGAACACAGTGCCTTCAGAACTCAAAGATTAAGAAAGAAAACGCTGCTCACATTCAGCTGATTGTTCATTGATGGAAAATTGTAAACGGCACCAGAAAACACATGATGTGAGAGATCATGTGTGTCGTGAGTGTGGGAAGAGCTTTACTACAGCTGCCTATCTGAAACTGCACAAAAGAATTCACACTGGAGAAAAACCTCACAAGTGTTCATATTGTGACAAGAGTTTCACTCAGGCAGGAACCATGAAAATACATGAGCGAGTTCATACTGGAGAGAAGCCGTATCACTGTACTCAGTGTGAAAAGAGTTTCAGAAGTAAAAATGGTCTGGACTGTCACCTGCTCGTTCACTCTGGAGAAAAGCCATTTACCTGTGATCAGTGTGGTACAGATTTCAGATTATCATCAAAACTAGAAGAACACATGAAAATTCATACAAATGTGAGACCGTATGCATGTTCATTTTGTGGAAAGTGTTTTGCTCGACTGGATCATTGTAAACGGCACCAGAAAACACACACCAGTGAGAAAGATCATGTGTGTCGTGAGTGTGGGAAGAGCTTTACTAGAGCTGATAATCTGAAACTGCACCAAATACTTCATACTGGAGAGAAACCTTACAAGTGCTCATATTGTGACAAGAGTTTCAATCAGTTAGCATCCCTGAAGGCACATGAGCGGATTCATACTGGAGAGAAGCCGTACTACTGCCCTCCCTGTGAGAAGAGTTTTAGACATTTAAAAAGCCTTAAAAAGCACATGAAAACATGTCACACGTCGTCACAGTGAGCAACATTTTTGTGTTAAACAGTCAAGTAATTTGTGTGAGATAAACAAAACATAGTTTCACCTAATAGCACAACGCCATCTAGTTTAATTTTGTGCATTTAACTATAAAGTGTACAATAGAGTGATTCTTGAAGCTTCCATACAGTTCCATATATTTTATGCACTGTCGTTATTGTTTATCTGTTTTTACCCTTTTTGGCTGTGACTCCAGTCTGTTTTTCAACTGATCTCTCAACTCAACTGATCTGTTTTTAAAAAGTAGACCGGAGGCCTCAATTTATGTGAAGTGGAATGAGGAGGCCTCCTCGTATATTGTGTCTAATGTCAAAACAGGATGTCCAGCTTCACCAGATCCTGTATTGTTGTAATGACTGCACATTTCATTCTCTCCAGGCCTCCATCCACACAGGCAAATACATGAATATAATAGCAGAATAGCTTCATACAGAAATGGTTATATTCACATTGATTTGATTAATTCATATTTTGTTTAATACAAAAAATCTTCTGCAAAAGAACCGTAGTTACTTTGATCTCTTGAGATACAGACAATATAAACACACACAGGCATATGTTTTCACACCCTACAGAGTGGAGATGCAGAAAGCGTCCTTCCCTCCTGTCTTTCCTTCACATTTGTTCCTTCAATCCCTCCACCCATTCTTCCCTTCACTCAGAATCAGAATGATTATATAAATACAAAATGTTCTGTGCCAATGCAAGTGAATGAACAGTCATGTTTGGTATCATTTCAAATGTATCAGTGTGACTAGTACAATGGTTTCAATCTTACAAGAAGCAGACTAAAAGATAATGGATCCTAAGAGTTTAGAGGTGTTTTATTTACTGTTGGGTGTGCCCTTTCCCACTGTCTTTCATGCAAATTACCATCTGCCCCCAAAAGGTGTAAAACTCTCAACATCTATCGGCCTTAATCAATGCAAATTCCAATTGTTAGTTCCTGTCTCCATTTGAAGGATGTTTGTCTTGGTCTGAATAGGCCTACTTTAAGAAAATGTTGCATATATAATCTATATTCCATCTTTCTGAAGTCAGATATGCATCTTTTGCTCTTAGTTTTATATTTGAGAACTTGATGTCTTGTTTTGTCATTGAACTTTGAATTGATATCTCTGAATTGGCTATGTAATTGGCATAATGCATTTTTACCTGACTGATAATAAATTGTTACATTTGATTTTGTTCTGACTCACTCTGAGATTGTTTACTCAAAGTGTGCTTATAGATAATAATCAGATGTCTAGATCAATTATCAGAATGATCAATAATAACTGGCATGGTAATCTAAATTCGAGGTCATAATAAGATGGAGTCAGATAACAATTAGATTAACAACTTAACAATTAACACATTTTTCATTTCAGTATAAAAACAGAAATATCATAGTCTTGCAGTTTGTCTCAGCACGTTGACACCAATGAAATGTGCTTAATGTGCCAATTTACAAAAGATCTATTCATCATAATGAATGAGCTGAAAACAGTGAACTATTTGGATGAGACAAAGAGGCTTTTCTCATCTGCACATTCACTGTGAAGAAAAGCCATTTAACTGTGATCAGTGTGGTAAATCCTTTATTTTTGCCATCAAATCTATAAAAAAAACAACAACATTTATACAGGTAAACTGCCTCATGTGTGATCTTTTTGTGGAAAGAGTTTTTCAGAACTGGACACATAAACAGCAGCATCTGGAAATAAATACTGATGTCTGTCTCTGTGTAATAACAAAAATAAATGACTATTTCACTGACAAGATCTTGAGTGACTAGGATACATTGATGTCATCTGCTTAATCATTTACATTTATTAATTTGGCAGATGCTTTTATCCAAAGCAACTTGCAAATGAGGAATACAACAAGCCACAAACATGTATTAGTGTTCTGAGCGTACAAGAAATGATCAGAAATAATGTCTAAAGCAAAACATTAATACTGTAGCAGGAAATGTTTGGGATGTACAGTCAGTACTGTAAAGCTACACAGAGTGATTGTCCATTATTGGTCATATTTTATTCTGTTCAGAGGCATCTACAAATAGACATGAATTTAATTTAATTAAGTAATTTAGTCATTAACTTCATGCCTTTCCGGAGATTACCTTGTATATGAAATGCTTTTAAGTTTTCGGTTTTAATTTAAGTTTAGTTTAAGTGTTAATTGAAGAATGTACTTGTTTCATCCTTATTTAGGACCCTAAAATTTGATGAGCTACCATCCTATACAGCTGTATTATATGCAAATAATATACAACCGTGTCAAAATATTCTGCATTTCTGTATTTAATAAAAGTAATGCATTCAGTAGCACTAAATTGAAGGCATCTGCCCACATGTGACGCAAGCCCCTCCCATATGGAGGTGAGGCCCACCCACTTTGACGTCTCTGGGCTGATACAAACTTGGGAAATATTAACATCATCCTAGAGGAGAAGAACAAACTCCAAGTGCAGCAGCTGAAATCTGTGACATACTGTGGTAAAGACGGAGTTTGTTAAAAAGGAGATTGAAGACATGAGTGATCCAGAACCATCCAGAATCATCCAGAATAAAACATGAAGATACTGAGGAACAAACAGGTTGGTGTTCATTTTCGAGTCTTCATTATTAACTACTGAGATTCAGCTGAATTTTTGCATTTCTCATTTTTGAACTATTGCTAACTTTTTCAATTAGACCAGATGAAAGTGACAGAGCAAAGACAAGGACTGAGTGAAGTGGAGGAGAAACACTGTGACTTCAAAACTCAAAGAATAAAAGCCAAAAAGCTGCAGACCTGTGATCAGCGTGGTAAAGATTCATCAAATCTGAAAACACACCTGAAGGACCATATAAATGAGGAACCTCTCTCGTGTTCTTTCCATGGAAAGAGTCGCTCATTGATGGAAAATTGTAAACAGCGCCAGAGAACTCATAATGAAGTGAAAGAACATGTGTGTTTGGATTGTGGGAAGAGCTTCACTAAAGTTTGCCGTTTGAAACGGCACAAAAGGATTCACACTGGAGAAAAACCTCACAAGTGCTCATATTGTGACAAGAGTTTCACTCAGGCAGGAACCATGAAAATACATGAGCGAGTTCATACTGGAGAAAGACTGTTTCACTGTACTCAGTGTGGAGAGAGTTTCAGATATAGAAGTGATCTCAATTTTCATCTGCTCGTTCACTCTGGAGAAAGACCATTTACCTGTGATCAGTGTGGTGCAGATTTTAAATTATCAATACTTCTAAAAAACCACATGAAAATTCATACAAATGTGAGACCGTATGCATGTTCATTTTGTGGAAAGTGTTTTGCTCGACTGGATCATTGTAAACGGCACCAGAAAAAACACACCGGTGAGAAAGATCATGTGTGTCGTGAGTGTGGGAAGAGCTTTACTACAGCTGATCATCTGAAACGGCACCAAATAATTCACACTGGAGAAAAACCTTACAAGTGCTCATATGTTACAAGAGTTTCACTCAGTCTGGAAACCTGAAAGCACATGAGCAGATTCATACTGGAGAGAAGCCGTACTACTGCCCTCCCTGTGAGAAGAGCTTTAGATTTTTAAAAGGCCTTGAAAGTCACATGAAAATATGTCCTAATTTGTCACCGTGAGCAACATTTTCATGTTAGAACAGCCGAGTAAATAGTGTGAGATAAACAAAATATTGAGTTTCTCTCAAAAGCACAAAAACATCTAGTTTAATTTTGTGAAATTTTGTTCTTAGTCTGATTAAGGAACTATAGAGTGTAGGATGTTAGAGCGAATCAGACAGCTATAATGTGAGCAGAATTGAGCAAAAGCAGAAGAATTCCAGGGGGCCCCAAAGGCAACATGGATGACCGTGGGTCAGATTTCCTGCCGCCAACAAGTCTGGAGCGACATACCAGCTATCTCCTTCACAGAAGACGATTGTTACATTTAGGAGGATAACTCAAGATTAATGGTGGAAGAGACGACACACTGACCCTCTTCCCCCCGAGGACAGAGAGCAAAACCTTTCGACCTTCCTCACAGAACAGGATTCTCTCTCTCAGAACCGCTTGCAGAATGGCTGCCATAACCTATTAAAAATGCATAAGATCATCCAACCTATAACCAAACATCATTCCATTGCATAATGCCACATTATCTGTGTAACCCAATCATTTGACTATCCTGTTTTAATCACTCGTTGTTAATGTGCAGTGCTTGAAGTGGGCAAAAAAGTGCCAGTACTCCCCCTACCGCCTTTCAAAAATAAAAATAAAATAGAAATACATTATGGGTGCAAGTTTTTCAGTCTGGTTCTCATGAGAGCACTTGGAGATTTGGTTTGGTGCTCACACTGCACATAGTGCCCCTAATAAACTACAAAGTATTTTATTACTAAGAGTAGGAATATTAAATATAGTTTCTCTTCTTTATTTATTTGAACAAAATAATAAACAAATTAATGATAATTCAGACGTGTGAAAAACTCCAACGTACATGTACATGTAATGATTGATTTATATAAATGCTTAAATGTTTTTTTTTAATATTTAAATCTGATGTTAAAGTAAAACTACTCAAGGGTCTGTTTCCATACAACAGTTAACTCACTGCTTAAAATCTAGTGTTTTATAACAAAGAATTGCTCCTTATTGATATTTTTCATGTGCTGATAATATACCGCATTACCAAAATGCTCTGTATTTCGAACAGGAAATATGTTTAATTCATTTCAGCATAACTGAAGTAGTTTAGTGCAAATTAATTCCTCTATTTTTGATTTTCCAGATCTGGTCCTGTGGGTCTCAGTATCAGACAATGATCAGTGAAGCCCCTCCCACAACAATTCACCTATAAATACTGGAGAATATTCACATCATCCTACAAGAGAAGAACAAACTCCAGGTGCAGGCAGTGAAATCTGGAATACTATTGTAAAGATGGAGGTTATTAAAGAGGAGAGTGAAGACATGAGTGATCCAGAACCATCCAGAATAAAACATGAAGATACTGAGGAACAAACAGGTTGGCTCTTTATTTTTCATTATTGACTGTTTTTGTTAGATGTGAAATTTTGATCAGTATATATCCTGTTGAAAAAAACAGCATGCTGTTTTTTCAACAGGGTATGGATGATAAATGATACAGAATTGCTTTTAAATTATCATAAGCCTGTTGTCATCAACATTCAATTGAACTAACAAGATAATTAACCATTGGCACATCAAAGATCTGACATACAAATATCTAATCTCTGTTGTTTTCTGCTGTTAAATTATCTGGAATCAACTGATTCTAACTTATTATTTTAGACTGGATGGACATGAAAGAGCAAAGACAAGAACTGAATGAAGTGGAGGAGAAACCCTGTGACTTCAAAACTCAAAGAACAAAAGCCAAAAAGCTGCACACCTGCTCACAGTGCGAGAAGAGTTTCTCACACAAAAGAAACCTTGAAAGAAACATGAGAATCCACACTGGAGAGAAACCATACACATGCCGTCAGTGTAGAAAGAGTTTTTCAAGACTGAGTTACTGTAAGCAGCATCAGAAAACACATGATGATGTGAAAGATCATGTGTGTTGTGAGTGTGGGAAGAGCTTTACTACAGCAGGCCACCTTAAACTGCACCAAATGATTCACACTGGAGAAAAACCTTGCAAGTGTTCATATTGTGACAAGTGTTTCACTCAGGCAGGAACCATGAAAACACATGAGCGAGTTCATACTGGAGAGAAGCCATTTACCTGTGATCAGTGTGGAAAGAGTTTCACACAATCATCAACCCTTTTCTTAAAAGAACACATCCATTTTCATACAAATGAAAGGCCTTATGCATGTTTTTATTGTGGAAAGAGTTTTGCTCGGCTAAATCATTGTGAAGTGCATCAGAAAATACACACCGGTGAGAAAGATCATGTGTGTTGTGAGTGTGGGAAGAGCTTTACTAGATCTGATAATCTTGATAAAACTTTACTAGAGCTGATCATACTTGATAAAATGTAAGTCATCAGAGTGAGCAACATTTTCAGGATTAAACTGTTAAACAAAATATATTCACCCAAAAGCACAACACCATCTAGTTTCATTTTGTGAATTTGATTTCACAGTCTGATTAAGGAACTATAGAATGATGCTCGAAGCTTCACCAAGATAATAATTCTTACAGTGTAAATCATTTTTATCTTTCCTACTGGCTAATTCGTTTGCTAAATGTGTCATGCTTTACTGTGTGTTGATCAGTTCTTGCTTGAATAAGCCACATTCTTGTCATTTACTAATTTCCTATATTGTGTTCTGGTTGTACATGAGTTGGAAAATATTAAACTGAAAAAAAAAAAAAACAGTTTTCATTATTTACAGATGATTTTAACTGCTGCAATATTTTGCAAGACAATCACTGGTGTATAATTTGATTTGAACGACAAAAGTGACAAAACATGTATCATCTGAATCACTACATTCTTTTGTTTAACTATATTTAACTTCTACACACATCCAACTCTCGCGCTGTTTCCGACGCACTTCCTTGGATCCCCTGCTCTTTTTTCATTTCAGCATAAAAACAGAAATATCATAGATGATAATCCTGTCTCCGTACCATGAGACAATATTATATGTAAGAATGCTCTCAATCATTGACCTGTATACCAGTATAACACTAACATTAAAGTTCCTCAGTTTTCTAAGAAGACCAAGGCGCTGGCTTGCCTTCTTATAGACAGACTCTACATTACTTTCAAAGTTGAGTTTATCGTCAGTAATTGTTCCTAAATATTTAAAATTCGAGACCTGCTCTGCAATTTTTCTTTTTATAATGACTGGTTTATATGGGCTTGTATCTACTATTCTTATTTGACTCCTCAAGCATAGCTCTTTTGTCCTTCCAATATTAAGATGTAAAAAGCTCAAGCCAACCAATAATGCTATTGATAATGAAGAGTTATTAATTTCTTTATGACAGGAAACCAGTGCCATATCATCAGCATACTTTATGATGGAGAGATTATCATCATCACACTGCAGTTCATTGACGTATACAGAGAATAATATTGGAGATAATACACATCCCTGGGGTACCCCAGTATTTAAAACCAAGCAGTCAGACGTGACATTATGTTTTTGAAAAATTCTTTAATCCATGAAATCAACCAACTACTAACACCTAAATTGTGAAGATGCTTTAAAAGAAGGTTAGGTTGGACAGTATTAAAAGCAGACGAAAAATCCATGAAAACACATATTCTAACACACATATATGACTTATCTAAATGATGTTGAACTTTATTCAGAAGAGTAAGAGAGGCATCCACAGTGCTCCGATTGGCCCGATAGGCAAACTGCAGGGGAACCTCTCAATTTGGGATGACAATTCCTTACACACTATGCGTTCCATACATTTGCAGAAAACTGATGTGAGCGCAAATAGACGAAAGTCATTTAACAATTTTGCATGAGGCATTTTTGGTACCGGGATAACAATAGAATTCTTCCAGGCCAATGGTACAAAGCTATTGTCCAGAAAGATTTGAAACATCCTTGTACACACATGTCCCAGTTGTTCTGCACATTCTTTCAAGACTTTCCCCTTCAAGCCATCCGGGCCAGACGCCTTGTGTGATTTAACTTTGCGAAGCGCTGTGACAACCTCTCTTTCCTGTCATGGTCTGTATATGCCAATATATGAAACAATTTCCTCAATTTGAGTTTTTAACTTTTAAAATGGACTTTTTGAGTCTGATCCCAGATAAACTGAATTGAGCTTGATCCCATTGAAAGTCAATATTTAGCCTACTAAAAAAAATTGCTAAAAATTAGGCTGTGCCATCAATACGTCATCAGTCGTCACTTTTTTCACTTTCTCTTTCAATAAAGGTCGATTATGCTCGTGGTAGCTGAAATTGCACATGCATTTGCGAATCGTATTATAAAGTTTAGCGTTCATTTAAATGAATTCAACAAATGTTTGTGATGCTATTTAAATTTGTATTTTTTATTTAGTTATCGCTGTTTTTCTGTTTGTATGAATATAAAACATATAGGCCTATATATAAAATATGAAAATTGTGAAATGTCTCGAGACATTTTTTACCGTTTAATTAATAAAGTAAATCAAAATATAAAGTGTATAGGTAAATCAATAAGGAAGAGTGTATCTATATGTTATAGAATAATGTTAGGGCATTCAAATTTAAACAGCACACTTAAAATAATAGGGAAACATCCAAAATGGGTTATGTGAACAATGTCATGTTGAAGAAAAAATATCTCATGTTTTTTTTTTTATGTAGTAGGCCTATACGAACAAGAAATGGGAAAAGGATAGAACAAATAAAGAAAAAAAAATGGAGCTCAAGAATTACATTTTAAGGTTTTAATAACATGGTCAAGTTAAATAAACTGGACTGAATAGGCAAGGCAAGGCAAGTTTATTTGTATAGCACATTTCATACACAATGGTAATTCAAAGTGCTTTACATAAAATAAAATAAAACAATAATCACAACAATAAAACAGGGAATTTAAAAAATTTTGAAAATGATGTAAAAATTGATTTAAGAGGTTTAAAATGAATTTAAGAAAACAATTATACATATAATATAGTGCAATCAATAGAATATAATATAATAGAATATAAAACTCTGTTCCACACTCCGGAGCAGAAGGTGGCGGTAATGCACCTATTTACGTTGGTTGCCAGCCGCCGTTAAAAACCAAGAAGAAGAAGAAGACAATAAAACCTTAAAAATAATAAATAAACATCCAACAGGATTATGTGAGCGCTGTGGAATAGAGGAATCAGTAGAACATGTTATTTGTATTTGTCAAAAGTATACTAATGAATGAGAAACAATGAAGAATGAACTTAGAAAGACGGGAGTGGCTAACCTAAAGCTTAAAAATATATTTACTTATGGACTAGAAAGTTTATTTTTGTATCTTAAGAGAACAGAGCTGATGTTCTTGAGGTAAAGAAGTAAACACTGTTTTTTTTTTTAGTAATTTTTTTTTGTCCTCTTATTATGAAAGTATAAACTCTGGTTCACACTCCAATACAGTAGGTGGCGATAATGCACCTTAACATTGGTGGTGCTACCCGCCATAAAACCGAAGAAGAAGAGGAGGAAGCAGAAGAAGAAGAAGAAATATAAGTGTATTTTTAGTCTGTAATGTGTTGCAACATGTGAGAGATGTTCCCGATTTACAGAGTTTGACATGAACCACCTTGATAGAAGAGGTATTTAACTATTAATAAATATACGCTCTGCTTTTGTTTCAGCATTGAATATACGTGAATTCTTCTTTGTTTTGTTTTGTTTGATGCTAACATTGTTCAGAAAGGACGTGCCAAGCAAGTTATAATTTAAGAATTTAACCCTTTATCGTTATTTAGAGTCCCAGGGTTACATAAAAATGATATTGCTTCTTATAGAGCTGTTTATATACTAATAATGAACCGCTTTGCTTATACAAATATGTTCAGTATAAATTGAGTCCCTTTTTTTTGTGGGTCTCAGTATCAGACAATGATCAGTGAAGCCCCTCCCACAACAATTCAGCTATAAATACTGGAGAATATTCACATCATCCTACAAGAGAAGAACAAACTCCAGGTGCAGCAGCTGAAATCTGACATACTGTGGTAAAGATGGAGTTTGTTAAAGAGGAGATTGAAGACATGAGTGATCCTGAACCATCCAGAATAAAACATGAAGATACTGAGGAACAAACAGGTTGGTGTCCATTCATGATTCTTCAATATTGACTGTTTTGGTAGCTGTGAAGAGTTGAGTAGTAGGCCTGTATGGATGGTAAACGCAGTGTTCACTTGAACTGATTCTAACTTGTTTCTTTTAGACCGGATGGAGATGAAAGAGCAAAGACGAGAGCTGAACGAAGAGGAGGAGAAACGTGACTTCAACACTCAAAAAACACAAACCAAACCGCCGCACACCTGCTCACAGTGCGAAAAGAGTTTCAGGCGCAAAGAATACCTTAAAAAGCACATGATAGTCCACTCTGGAGAGAAATCGTACACATGCGCTCAGTGTGGAAAGAGTTACTCGCGACTGGACACTTATAAACGGCATCAGAAAAAACACAATGGAGAGAAACGGTACAACCTCCGTGTAAGGTGTAAAAAAAAGACTTTGACAAATACAGGTACTCTCAAAAATCATCGGCACGTTCACGCAAAAAAAAAAAAAAAGTCGTATAACTGTGATCAGTGTGGTAAAGATTTAAATTCATTGTCAGGTCTCAGTCGACACATGAAGTTGCATAGAAATGAGAGGCCTTATTGCTGCTCTTACTGTGGAAAGAGTTTTACACAGCTGAGCAATTGTAAACAGCACCAGAAAATACACACCGGCAAGAGAGATCATGTGTGTTGTGAGTGTGGGAAGGGCTTTATTACAGCTGGTGATTTAAAAAGGCACTTAAAAATTCATACTGGAGAAAAACCTAACAAGTGCTCCTACTGTGACAAGAGTTTCATTCGGCCTGAACATTTGAGAATACACGAGCGAGTTCATAGTGGAGAGAAGCCGTATTACTGTACTCGGTGTGGAGAGAGTTTCAAACGTTTCCGTGGTCTGGTGATTCATATGAAAAAAAATTGTTCTGCGTCACAGTGAGCAAATGTTATCTACAGATCGAATGCTTTTTTTAAAAAAAACAATGTAAAAATATGAGATTCAGATAAAGCAAACATGAAGTGTGTCATTACATTTTATTTTTTAATGGATGGATATGTATGTTTTTTTTCCTTTGAATGTATGGGTTTTGTGTAATAGCAAAAATAAAAAAAATGTAACTGACATTTGTTTTGTTTTTGTATGATTTTAAAAAATGTGGTAGTCCCTTGATATTTTAGTCAAATGTTTGAACCTGTTCTTCTAATTCAGAGGCAGGGACAGATTTTAAAATAGCTTTCAAAGGTGCTGATTTTGCAGTAGATCTCAGACATCATCATGATATAATTAGGGAACTATTGTTCTACTTATTCATATTATTCATGTCATTTACTTGTTTACTATATTGTGTGCTGATTGTACCCAAGATGAAAAATAATAAAAAATAAACTAACTTAAAATTGATTGTTTTTTTTATATATACAGATGGTTTCAAATTTCCCAATAAGTTACGAGACAATACTCATTAGGTGTATACTTTACCTTGAATAATGCAAGTTCAGTGTCAAAACATGTATAATCTGAAACACCGGATTCTGTTGTTTAAATAGATTTAACGTCTTTACACATTTTTTTTTATTTCAACTTAACAAATATCATGACTGTAATGTGTTTTTGTTCATTGGTTGTTTCAAATTGTTTTATTGCACAATGGTTACTGGCTGTTTGTCTTAGTTTAATGTTAATGACTACAGCTGTGAAAGAATAATTTAAAAAGCAAATAATCTATAGGGATCCATGACATATTAAAGGGATAGTTCACCCAAAAATGAAACACAGTTGGTGTTTGCCATTGACTTCCATAGTATTTTTTTCCTACTATGGAAGTCAATGGCAACCACCAACTGTTTGATTACCAGCAATCTTCAAAATATCTTCTTTTTGTTAGCAAAGAAGAAGGAAAGTCTTACAGGTTTGGAACGACATGAGGGTGAGTAAATGATGACAGAATTTTCATTTTTGGGTGAACTATCCCTTTAAAAGTACAGAGATCTGATCATAATCTTGTATAGCAGCTGTCATCCACATTTTGATTGTATGAACATGAGAATGACAGAAACTCAAAGATCTGATACGTCATAAAGTATCTCAAATACCTCTGTTGCTTTGGGTTCAAACTAATTTGGACATTTATCCTCCTTGAACTGATTCTAACTATTTTATGTTTCTTTTAGTCCAAATGGAAGTGAAATGGCAAAGACAAGAACTGAACATAGTGGAATTTCAATGGTGATGATCCTGTGGTTTGTCTCAGTCTGCTGACACACAATCAAATGTGCTTAATGTGCCGATTTACAGAAGATCTCAGACATCATTAACTTACAACAATGACAAACCATGGTTCACTGCAAAACTCAGACAGCTCCGTCAGGCCAAAGAAGATGCTCACAGGAAGGGGGATAATGTCTTGTATAAACAGGCTAGATACACACTGGAAAAGGAGATCAGAGTAGCAAAGTGAAAAAAATAAGGATTCAATTCTCTTCCAGTGACTCGGCATCAGTGTGGAAATGTCTAAAAGAAATCACCAATTACAAGTCACCTTCCCCCAGCACTGCGGTGAATCAACACCTGGCAGACGATCTGAACGAGTTCTACTGCAGGTTTGAAAAGACACCCCACACCCGCCCTGAACACCTCTCCACACAACCATTCACACCTCCAGCAACCCCCCTCTCCCCCACACCTGCAATTCAGATCAGCGAAGAAGAGGTGCGCCAGGTCTTCCGGAAGCAGAAAAGGAGAAAAGCACCAGGCCCAGATTGTGTTACACCAGCCTGTCTGAAATCCTGTGCTGACCAGCTGGCCCCCATCTTCACACAGATCTTCAACAGATCACTGGACCTGTGCGAAGTCCCTTCATGCTCCAAACGCTCCACCATCATCCCCGTCCCAAAGAAACCCAAAATTACTGGACTTAATGACTACAGGCCTGTGGCTCCAACTCTGTGGTCATGAAGTCTTTTGAAAGACTGGTGGTGGCCCACCTTAAGACATCACTGGACCCATTGCTGGATCCTCTTCAGTTTGCCTACAGAGCAAACAGTTCTGTGGACGATGCAGTAAACATGGGACTTCATTATGTTCTGCAACATCTAGACAGACCAGGGTCTTATGTGAGGATCCTGTTTGTGGATTTCAGCTCGGCTTTTAACACTATCATCCCAAACTTCCTCCTGCCCAAACTAACTCAGCTCCCCGTGCCCACCTCCGTCTGTCAGTGGATCAACAGCTTCCTGACAGACATGCAGCAGCTAGTGAGGCTGGGAAAATCCACATCCAGCACCCGTACGATCAGCACTGGTGCTCCTCAGGGGTGTGTTCTCTCTCCACTGCTCTTCTCCCTGTACACCAACGACTGCACCTCTAAAGACCCCTCTGTCAAGCTCCTGAAGTTTGCAGACGACACCACACTCATCGGCCTCATTCAGGATGGTGATGAGTCTGCTTACAGACAGGAGGTCGAATAGTTGGCTGTCTGGTGCAGTCTCAACAACCCTGGAGCTCAACACGCTCAAAACTGTGGAGATGATCGTTGACTTCAGGAGGAACCCCCCTGCTCTCCTTCCACTCACCATCATGGACAGCACTGTTACTGCAGTGGAGTCATTCAGGTTCCTGGGCACCACAATTTCTCAGGACCTGAAGTGGGTCACTCACATTGACTCCATTGTGAAAAGGCCCACAGAGGTTGTACTTCCTTCGCCAGCTCAGGAAGTTCAACCTGCCACAGGAGCTGCTGAAACAGTTCTACACCGCCATTATTGAATCTGTCCTCTGCACTTCTATAACTGTCTGGTTCAGCTCAGCTACCAAATCTGACCTCAGAAGACTTCAGAGGGTAGTCCGGACTGCTGAGCGAATCATTGGTACAACCCTCCCTTCTCCCCAAGGAACTGGACTCGTCCAGCGTGAGCAAAAGGGCTGGCAGAATCACCCTGGACCCCTCACATCCAGCACACTCCCTCTTTGAACTGTTGCCATCTGGCCGACGCTACAGAGCACTGAGCACCAGAACGACCAGACACAGGAACAGTTTCTTCCCTCAGGCAATCCATCTCATGAACACTTGACAATAACTGTGGATCACACAACACTATTTATACACTTATATACTTATTTATCTAACACACACACTCAGTCTACATTTCAATTTGCACATAATATACCTGTACATACAACTGTCTATTGTTATATACCTGTACATACAATTGTCGATTTGTATATTTTTATTCCTTAGTTACTTGTTCTATTTTTTCTATTTTTTATTATCTGTGTTTTTGTCTGTCACTGTCAATCTGTTACACTGTGGAGCTTCTGTCATGAAACAAATTCCTCGTATGTGTAAACATACCTGGCAATAAAAACGCATTCTGATTTGATTCTGATCATCATAATGAATGAGTAAAACAGCTGGATTTGAAACATGACGTCTCTGTATTTTTCGATCTTTTGGTTTTTAGAGAGGCCTAATATAATACAAACGACATTGTGCATTACACAGGTTTCTGCATATTTAAATTATCGATCTATAGGGTCGGTACCATTGAATCTATTATATTTAGACCAGTGGCGGGACCGATGGTCGACAACCCCATCTCAATCGCACACTGTGCTGATGTTTCTTTCTGGCGCTCTGTCAAAACTTTCAGACGCATGGAAACTCCTCCCAATAGAGAGCCCCAGGTAAATATTGATTTTCTAGAATATTGACAAGGGTGTTTATGTATATATTTTTTTTCAGTTATTTTTTGGATTTCTTCTCCAGATCCTGTCTTAGGGGCGTAAATCGCGGCGCGGGTGGGTGGGGGGGGGTTATATTCCCCCCCTTAAAATATAATTACAAACCACTCCTGTGTATTGTACATACTATAATGGACATATACGTAAAATAACTGTGTACGTAGTAAAACCAATAAACGCATAAAAAGCCTTTTAAAATGTAGAATGTGTGATTCCCCCCCTCCCTTAGCCTCGCCGTGGTTTGGTCCACTGCCTGCTTTCCGCCCCCTTTACCTTCCTGACATACCAGTTCCCGTGGAAGAACACAGCGTTCTCATTAGGCCTATGATTGTTCGTACCTGTTAAGGCTAGTGTAATATCACTTTAGACATCGGATGAAGTGAATCTTTCGCTTTAATACAGATTATGCTGATCCTGATAAATTAGTTTTATGAACAAAAATGACCGAGCATATTCATTACGTACTACAAATATTCCGAAGTCAAAGAACACGGATGCAGAAAGCGGTTGACGAATCAGTGGCTGGCGTTTGCAAGGTAGATGTATTTGAACGACAATATTTGGCCGAGATACACTATTTGAAAATCTGGAATCTGAGCGTGCAAAAGAAAATCGCCTTTAAAGTTGTCCAAATTAAGTTTTTCGCAATGCATATTACTAATCAAAAATGAAGTTTTAATATATCTACGGTAGGAAATTTTACAAAATATCTTCATGGAACATGATCGTTACTTAATATCCTATGATTTTGGCATAAAAAAAAATCTATAATTTTGACCCATACATGTATTGTTAGCTATTGCTACAAATATAACTGTGCTACTTAAGACTGAGTTTTCTGCTCCAGGGTCACATATGCTGTATGAAAGTCCTGTTGCTCATAATAGTATTGGCTCTGTTTGTTGTGTAATGTAAAATAAGTAAAAAAAAAAAAATCAAATTCTTCACATTTCTTTCTCTTCCTCTCCCACATAACTTTGGCAATTAATCTTCGGCGATTTTCATTAACGTTCACATAACCCAAAAATACCAAACCATGTTTAAACATTTAGTAAAACTGGATTTTTAATATTCAGAGAAATAACATTTTCATACCCAGGGACATACCAGCTGTTGTCTAAGGAAGGTTTTGCTTAACAATTTTCAAACGTGTCCAGTTTTTTTAAAACATTTATTTGGTTACACTTTACTTGAATGGGGTGTGCATAAGACTGACATGACATCTTCATAATCATGACATGACACATGTTATGAATATGAAGGGTTTTTTTGTTTATGACAACTGTCATTAAGTGTCCTTCGCTCAGTTATGTAATTTTTAAAATGCAAATTTGACATTATTTTGACCTAAACCCTAACCTAACCCTAACCCTACCCCTACCCTTACCATAGCCCATAACAAAGACATCTCAAACAATGTCATCTTTGCATTAAAAATTACAGAACTGAGTGAATGACACTTAATGACAGTTGTCATAAACATGCATAAAAACCTTCATATTCATGACATGTGTCATGTCTTGATTATGTAGGTGTCATGTCATGATTATGAAGGTGTCATGTCAGTCTTATGCACACCCCTTCAAGTAAAGTGTAACCCATTTTTCTTGGTTATGCAAACGTTAGAGAAAATATGTAAGGCAAGTTCCATTTTATCATTTTGCAAACTTTCATTATTTTTGGACATTCTGAAACAATTAGTAACAACTTTATTTTTTAAATTCTGAAAAAACGAATTCATGATGGGAATGTTATTAAAGAATTTTTGTTAACAGAAGAACTTTTGTAATAACTGTGAATGAACCTTACCAGAATGTTAGCTAAAATTCTGAGAATATTTCTAGTTAGTAGCCTAGTAGCTGTTTTCTATAGCCTAGTAAAAGTGTAGTGACACTGAGTGTCTTGCTTACATTCGCATATCGTATGGCATTTTATATATGATACTATCTAAATTGAAATACATGTAAACAAACAGGTATATTTGATGGATTTGGGAATTAGGCTATGTTCATTTGTATGTGTTTATGCTTTCACTATTTATCTTACATTTATTGGTTTCAGGTTCTTTAATATTTGGTTGATATCTGAGGGAGTCTCAGATATAATATTGAGTTATAATGACGCGAGATGAGACAGAAACATAAAAGGTTCTTCATGATCTTCATGTGTCAAGCAAAACTTTGCATATCACAAGTCATTTCAGATAGGACACTAGCTCATTTGAAATCCTGCATTGATTTAAAATGATCTTCATTGTTTTGTCTCAATGGGAATAAAATAATACATTATTTAAAACTGTTATATCTGCAAACGTCTCCAGTGAAAGTAAAGTTTGAGATTTGAATCAGCATCAAATGAGTTTTGGCTTTCCGCGCCCCCTGGAGGAAGACAAGCGAATTACAGCTGCTGCTCAATGCGCATGCGTGCTACGGCAGATGTTCACGACAGTGCAGAGCGCTTTGGCGGCAGCATCATGAAAACCTATGGAGCGAGTGTACATATTACATAACCGTGAGACATACTGTGGTAAAGATGGAGTTTATTAAAGAGGAGATTGAAGACTTGAAGATTGAAGAAGCATTCAGAGTCCAACATTAAGATACTGAGGAACAAACAGGTTGGTGTCCATTCTTGATTCTTCATTATTGATGACCACTGACTGAGGAGCATTAAGGTAAACAAACATAAGTTCAATATTTGTGGTGGCTGTAATTACTAATTATATAATCATGTACAAATAATTATAAAAAATTATAATAATTATAAAATCATATGAATCGTTATACTAAAATATAGCTATATTTCGATAGCTCGTATAGCTATATTTATCTTCACATACAGGTGCAGCTCAATAAATTAGAATCGTGGAAAAGTTTCATTTATTTCAGTAATTCAACTCAAATTGTGAAACTTGTGTATTAAATTAAATGCACACAGACTGAAGTATTTAAGTCTTTGGTTCTTTTAATTGTGATGATTTTGGCTCACATTTACAAAAACCCACCAATTCACTATCCACAAATTAGAAATGGTACATGCCAATCGCTAATCACCTCGAAAACACCTGCAAAGGTTTCCTGGCCTTCAAAATGGTCTCTCTTCAGTTTGGGTTTTCACTTAGCTACACAATCATGGGAAGACTGCTATCTGACAGTTGTTCCAATAAGACATCTGACCCCATTCACAAGGAGGGGTAAGCCAACAAATACTTCCATTGCCAAAGAAGCTGATGTTCACAAGAGTGGCTGTAGTCCCATCTGTTAACAGAATTTTAAGTGAGGAAAAAAGTGTGGAAGGAAAAAGATGTACAACCAACCGAGAGTACCTCAGCCTTATGAGGATTGTCAAGTAAATTCGATTCAAGAATTTGAGTGAATTTCAAAAGGAATGGACTGAGGCTGGGGTAAAGGCATCAAGAGCCACCACACACAAACATGTAAAGGAATTTGGCTTCAGTTGTCATATTCCTCTTGTTAAGCAACTCCTGAACCACAGACAACATCAGAACCGTCTTACCTGGGCTAAGGAGAAGAAAAACTGTACTGTTGCCCAGTGGTCCAAAGACCTCTTTTCAGATGAGAGCAAGTTTTGTATTTCAATTGGAAACCAAGGTCCTAGAGTCTGGAAAAAGGGTGGAAAAGCTCATAGCCCAAGATGCTTGACGTCCAGTGTTAAGTTTCCACAGTCTGACGATTTGGGGTGCAATGTCATCTGCTGGTGTTAGTCCATTGTGTTTTTTGAAAACCAAAGTGACTGCACCCGTTTACCAAGGAATTTTGAGCACTTCATGCTTCCTTCTGCTGACCAGCTTTTTGAAGATGATTTCATTTTCCAGCAGGATTTGGCACTTGCTCACACTGCCAAAAGCACCAAAAGTTGTTAAATGACCATGGTGTTGGTGTGCATTACTGGCCAGCAAACTCACCAGACCTGAACCCCATAGAGAATGCGCTGAAGGCCACGTCAAAGAAACCTGGGCTTCCATAACCACCTCAGCAGTGCCGCAAACTTATGCACTTCCCATCCACTCCGAATGAGCAGTAATTAAAGCAAAAGGAGCCCCTACCAAGTATTGATTACATGTACAGTAAATTAACATACTTTCCAGAAGGCCAACAATTCACTAAAATTTTTTTTTTATTGGTCTAATGAAGTATTCTAATTTGTTGAGATAGTGAATTGGTGGGTTTTTGTTAAATGTGAGCCAAAATCATCTCAATTAAAAGAACCAAAGACTTAAACTACTTCAGTCTGTGTGCATTGAATTTATTTAATACACGAGTTTGAGTTGAATTACTGAAATAAATGAACTTTTCCACGACATTCTAATTTATTGAGATGCACCTGTAAATACTTGACTATGGAAGCCCATTTCTGCCACGGAATAAAAAAAAATCTCAATATTCAGACTTTTTTCCCCCACAATTCTGAGATTTTTTTTTCTGTCAGAATTGCTAGATATAAATTGCAAGAAAAAAATCGAATTTTGAGGGAAAAATTTGAACTTTGTAGTGTTTTATCCTGATATAAACTCACAATTCTCCAGAATTGCATGATCTAAACTCAAATCTGGGAAGAAAAGTCTTTCTCAATTTTTTCATAATTGTCAGAAAAAAGTCAGAATTGTGAGATAAAAGTCATTGTATATGTCCATATTTGATTACCGCTGTTTGTGATAATACATTTGTATTAAACCTTAAATCCAGAAAAAAATAAACTATTATTATAAAAAAAATGCAATAACATTTTTAAATTGTTAAAGTTGCATGAATTCAATTGATTACCTTTTGTTATTGACACAATGTTCCATGCTTGAACTTTTACTATATTTACATTTATTGGTCATTTTCAAAGATTTAATATGTTCATTTTTAGACCTGATGGAAGTGAAGGAGGAACGTTTAGAACTGAACGAAGAGGAACATTTCATTACTGTAGAATATAATTCCTCCCAAAACGGAGCTCAAAGAACAGAAGCCAAAAACCCTGTGACCTGCCCTCAATGTAAAAAGAGTTTCACGCAAAAAGGAAGCCTCATTAGTCACATCAGAATCCACACCGGAGAGCGTCCGTACACGTGTCCGCACTGCGGGAGGAGCTTCGCACGTAAATACAGCTTGAATGTGCACTTAAGAGTCCATACTGGAGAGAAACCCTACACCTGTCCTCAATGTGCGAAGACTTTCACGCAAAAGGAACACCTGAACAGTCACCTAAGAATTCACACTGGAAAGAAACCATTCGTATGTCATCAGTGCGGAAGCGGTTTCACACGTAACGACAGCTTGAAGAACCACTCAAGAATTCACACTGGCACGAAGTCCTTTATTTGCCCTGAGTGTGGAAAGAGCTTTAACTGGGCTCACAATTTCAACAATCATCTGCGCTCTCATTCTGGAGTGAAGCCTTTCAGCTGCGATCAGTGTGGCGAAAAATGTCCGTCTGCGTCCGCTTTAAGATACCACCTCCAAGCTCATACAAATGAAAGGCCTCACTTGTGTTCTTTGTGCGGAAAGAGTTTTGCACGGCTGGACTCTTTTAGAGCGCACCAGAAGCTGCATAGCGGCGTGAGACCTTACCTGTGTTCAGACTGCGGCAGGACATTTAATAAAGCCACCAACTTGAAAGAGCACCAGAAGATTCATATCGGTGAAAGACCATACAAGTGTTCGCTTTGTGACAAGAGTTACAGTCAGTCGGGATCCTTGAAAGCACACGAGCGACTTCATACAGGAGAGAGACCGTATCGCTGCACTCAGTGTGGAAAGAGTTTCTTCAAATCAAGTCATCTAGTGGCACATATAAAAATGCACCGTCCGACTCCGAAGGCTTCACAGTGAGCAACTGTGATTTTAGATAAACCAAAAACAGACTATGAACTATCTAAGAAGATATTTCCTGGTAATAAGTGCAGTGTTTTGTGTGAATAATGTAAAGAAATTAATTGTATATGATAAAAGTGAATAAAGCCCTTTTTTTTCTTTCTTAGCACTAAGCATTTGCTTTTATTTGAAAGCAATTTTGAGATTTGGGGTTTTCAAAATGTGTTGTTTCAGACGAGTGGACAGAAAATATCCAAAATACACTTTTAAGTGTTTATTTATTTGTACTATTGTACTATTGTATTGTATTGTATTGTATTGTATTATTTTCTAGATTTTGACAACTGTTTTCTGATTTATGGAGAGCTAAAAAGCCTCTAATATGTCAACAAAATGAAACGAATTTTTAACCTGGCTTTCTCCAGTGTTCAGATTTGTCTGGAAATGAGTGTAAATTTAATTAGATAAAGCCTCATTTGCAGAGGCGGTCAGTAGTGAAGTATTTTTACTCTGCTTTAAAAGTACTTTTCAAGTGTCTGTACTTTATCAGAGTGTTATTCTTTAGAAAACTTTACTTCACGACATTCCAAAGCATAATATTGTGCTTTTTACTGCACTACGTTTCATATTAAATATCATTTAATCCTTAATCACATTAGAAATCTATTACTTTCTTACTTTTACTCAAGTAAAAGTAATTCAAAGATTTACTCGAGTACAAGAAAGAACTACATTTTTAATGTTCTTAAGTATTAAAGGTAAAACAAACAACAACTTTTATTTATGAAATGCAGTGCAGTAAAAAGTATGACATTATGCTTTGAAGTTTTCCAAAAGAAAAAACTAGATACTTTTTAAATTTACTTGAGGACAGTAAAAATACTTCACTACTGTCCGCCTCTGATCATTTGCATATTTAAACATAAGATTTTATGAAAACTTGTAATACAAAAAATGTTTGCAATACTTAATGCATAATAAGGGGAAGTATGGTGATATATATATTAGTCAAGTTTTGCATAAAAAAAACTGTCAGTGTGTTTGAAAATATATGGAAATAAGTTATTCATATTTTTTAAAAATGTTATAATAGTGTTACTGTGTAATCTGATTGTCATGGGATATATTCTTAATTTATATATCCTACTTTGTCTTATTTGACTGACAAAATAAAAAAGCCTGTTGATTGAGCAAAGAGAATAATTTTAATAAAAGTATAACCAGCAGGATTCATATTTGCACTGTAGTAAATAAACCATAAAGTGCAACATTAGTTTGAAGTCTTCTCAACTTTACGGATCTGATTGAACAAATCAGCTTTTGAGTCATTCGAGTCATGAACTGAGCTACACGGCTCGTGCTTTATGTTATTAATTCACTAAAAGAAATCGACTCATAAGAGTTGTTTGTGTTCTCCATATGATCCTGGAAGACTTGTGTAAATCTTGGCAATATTCTGACAGAAATAACAGTTATCATGTTAAACTGAGCTGCTGAAAAGCCACTTTGTCTTATTTCATTTTTTTCCCATTGCAAGTGTTTAAAATCTGTATACTTGAAATAAATGTGTTTAATTAGTTTGACAAGTCAGTTTGCTTTGCTTTTATATAAATCAAGAAGGATTTGAAAACAAGCTGTTTGTTGGTTATAATTTTTCTTTGGGTTTATATGTTTATTCCTTTTACATTCAAATATTATTGCATTTATTTTCATTATTTCTTCATCTTTCTATATAATAATGAGATCATTTTCAGCCAAACACTGTCTGCAGATAAATAGGTGCCTATAATGCACACATGTTCAAAGAAACTTGTTGAAATTAGTTTCACTTTCAAACAAATTGACGGGATATCTTTTCCAATAGATACATAATCTTCAGATTATCATGATATTGATTTATTGTATGCTTTGATGAATTCATAAAGCACAATTTAACTTTTTTATTTCTCATGTACAGTCAGCACATTATACACAAGACATAAGCTCCTAAAGACAGAGCAAAATAAATTAATGACATTAATGAACCCTATTCAAGCGTGCAATGACAGTAGAAAACGTGGCATGATGGAAATCATTTTGTTCATCCAAAAATACACTAACAGTTAAAAATTTGTAATAATTTGGAATGTTCAAAATGTTTTTGAAGGATGCCTCTTCTGCTCACCAAGACTGCATTGATTTGATCAAAAATAAATGCAAAAAAATCAGCGTATTAGAACAATTTCTGAAGGATCGTGTGACACTGAAGACTGGAGTAATGATGCTGAAAATTCAGGTTTGATCACAGAAATAAATTACATTTTACATTATATTCACAGAAAACAGTTATTTTGAATTCTAATAAAAATTTCTAAATTTTTACTGTATTTTTGTCATGGTGAGCATAAACATTTGACCGTTGCACATGAAAACAACCTTCTCTCTTAAAAGGTACTTCACAGCGATGCCATAGAAGAACCATTTTTGGTTCCACAAAGAACCATTCAGTCAAAGGTTCTTATAAAAATACCTTTTTATAATCTGAAGAACCTTCTTTCGCAGAAGGATTAAAGGTTCTTTATGGAACCATTTAGACAAAAAGGCTCTTCTACGGCATCGTGAAGCACCTTTATTTTTAAGAATGTTCTCACGGCGACGATTTCTTACAATGTTTTTTAATATGAGTAATGAGATTGGTTAGCTGCGAGAAACTCCTCCCGCATGAAGGGCAGTGATACGGCTTCTCTCCCGTGTGAACTCGCTCGTGAACCTTCAGCGATCCAGACTGAGTGAAGCTCTTGTCACAGTGCGAGCACTTGTAGGGTTTTTCTCCGGTGTGAATCCTCTGGTGCTCCTTCAGTCGTTTGGCTGTGGTGAAGGTCTTGCCGCACTCAAAGCACACGTGATCTCTCTCACCGCTGTGTCTTTTCTGGTGCTCTTTAAAATTGCCCGGCCATACAAAACTCTTTCCGCACAAAGAGCACACATACGGCCTCTCATTCGTGTGAACCTTCAGGTGGTTTTTCAGGATGGATGATGACGTAAAACCTTCTCCGCAGTGAACGCAATTAAAAGGCTTCACCCCAGAATGAGAGTGCAGATGATTATTGAGACTGTGCGCCCATTTAAAGGCCTTTCCGCAGTGATGGCATTTGAAAGGCTTCTCTCCGGTGTGAACTCTTATGTGATCCTTGAGGCCTTTTTTACACGTTAAACCCTTTCCGCACTGAGGGCAGATGAACAGCTTCTCCCTGGAGTGGATTCTTACGTGAACCTTGAGGTTGTTTAAGGGTGAAGCGCTTTTCCCATGCCTGAGGCAGGTGTATGGTTTCTCTCCGGTGTGAATCCGCAGGTGATATTTCAGGCTCTCTTTACGTGTGAAACTCTTCCCGCAGTGATGGCAGCTGAAAGGTTTCTCTCCCGTGTGAATTCGTAAGTGTTCCTTAAGGCTGTCTCTCCGCGTGAAACTCTTTCCGCACTGAGGACACGTGAAGGAGTTTTTGGCTTCAGTTCTTTGAGTTTTCTTCTCAGTCGCTGAACAGGTTTCTTCAGTTAGGAAAGCATCCTGATTCTGATGTTTCTCCTCCACCTCATCCAGTTCTTCACTTTCTTCTTTTACGTATGTCAAGTCTGCAAAGAACACACACAGACGTACACACAAAGTCAATGAAATAAAATGATATTTGATATGCTAGAATTAAATTCTGTCATGCTCATTCAATGCCATCCAATTACTATACAAGGGTAAAATAATGTAAATGTATTTTATGCAACATTAAGCAACATTCTCAGAACGTTCCGGCAAAGTTCTCTTAAAGTTATGAATATTCTTTCAGCAAGGTTAATAGAATGTTCGTTCGTGATGTTCCCAAAATGTTACCACAAAATGATTATTTATTCATTGTTCTTGGAAAGTTTAAGTGGAACGTTCATTTAACGTTTTTTAAATGTCTGCATGCTCCCTTCACGTTCGTATAACCAAGAAAAAAAAAAAAACACTTTTAAAACATTTCTAAAAAATTCAGAGAACATTCAGAAATAACTTGCAAAACATTCTTAGAACATATTTTTGTCAGTTAGGGAGTTATTTGGTTCTCAAAACATTAGCACAGAATTGTTATTATACATCATTCATGGAACATTTTATTTATGAAACGTTTTAGTTGGACGTTCATTTAACATTTTTTTTGAAAATTTTACTACTAGTTTCAGAACATTCAGAGAACATTCAAAAGTAACGTTCCCAAAATTCTAAAATGGGATGTTCACATAACAAATAAAACAACGTTTTTAAAACATTTTAAAGGGGTCATATGATGCGATTTCAATTGTTCCTTTCTCTTTGGAGTGTTACGAGCTCTTGGTGCATAAAGAAGATCTGTAAAGTTGCAAAGACTAAAGTCTCAAATCCAAAGAAATATTCTTTATAAAAGTTAAGAGTCAACCACACCTACCTAAAACGGCTCGTTCTAACACGCCCCCACATACCTACCTCACTATGTGGGAAGATTTGCATAAAGCCGCCCAAATGTTCACACAAAGAAAGAAGGCGTAACTTTAATTCTTGCTGTAGTATTGTTGCCTCCGCCGCCATGTCGTGAAGAGCTGTGTTTTTCGTTGTGAAAGCGAAACACTTTGTTTTGTCTTCCAAAAGAGGACACGACTAAATCAGTGGTTAAGTTGTATTTTACAACACTGTTCCAAAACAGTTCAAACCAAATATTCAGATATGTGCAACACATTTTATGGAGGACTGTTTACTGATCCTGCAGAGTAGCCTACAATGCTTCTGTGCACAAAGGTTGTTTCTATAAAGTGGGGCAGTTCCAACTTTGCAAGGACAGTCTGGCGCTTCTGACTCACAGCCTGTATGTGTTTTTTATATTTAAAGAATTTGCCACTGATGATTCAAACGTGAGTTTTGGGCAGTGTAGAGTAGGCTTGTTGTTTCTCTGATCACAAATGCTGACATGGTTTTATGTTTACACGGCGCGATGCAACGAAATGCGTAAAAATACAGTATAAGTCATTATAATCTGTAATTATGTCCCCACTGGATGCAACGAATGCCTCGTTTGTAATGGGTTTTATTGGTTTTGTCTCGTCCTGCTGGGAGACGGCATCACAGTATGTGAGGGGCGTAACATTTCCGTCACACGCTTGAGGCTTTCGGCCAATCATAACGCACTGGATAGCCGGCCAACGATGAGCTTTGAAAAAATCGACATGTTTCAGAAAGGCGGGGTATAGAGGAGAAACACTAATGTACAGTATGTGGAAAATAATGTGTTTTTTGAACCTTAAACCGCATAAACACATTTCATTACACCAAATACACAAAATAATGTTCATTTTTAGCAGCATCATATGACCCCTTTAAATATGGGAGGTTTTGACTGTTTTGATAACTTAACGGAAAAACATTCTTATAATGTATATGATTTTCTAAACACAGCCACCAAATTTCAACTGAAGATTTGTTTTATTAATATTCCTCAGCAATAATAATCGATCAAGAATGGACACCAACCTGTTTGTTCCTCAGTATCTTCATGTTTTATTCTGGATGGTTCTCGATCACTCGTGTCTTCAATCTCCTCTTTAACAAACTCTGTCTTTACCACAGTATACATGATTGTACATATATTTCACTTGTTACACCTGGAGTTTGTTCCTCTCTTGTAGGATGATATAATAGTAGCTTCAGCTGTGAATGGCCCAAAGAAGTAGTTCTGTCCTAGAAGTCAAAAATAATAAGTTAGTATTTGTTTTTATGCTAATTAATTTTGTTGTAGTTTCTCTTTTCCTTTGCATTTAAGAGCATACCTTGACTCAAAGCCAAATAATTAATAATATATGTGCAATTACATGCAAATATTTTAACACAACAAATGCAAAATCCCAGTGATACTATTTACCAGATGCTGATGATTATGTTCCAGTGACAACAGTGAACACAGTGTAGTTCCACACAAATCATAATAAATAAAACTGCATAATGCATAATCTCGTGACTCATAATTAATGCAGTTTAAACAGCTGACACTGAGAGCTCAGGTGTTATCATTTTGACACAAAAATGGCACACAGACGTAGCCAACATGCACAGAAAATGTCAGTTTAAATTTGTTTTACCTTTTGTAGTATCTGTTCTCTATCTCGTCTCCCCTCCCGGTTTTGTGTATTTAATTGTTATTAAAACTCACATCATGCGATTTAATATTGCTGCCTCAAACGCGCTCATCACTGTCGCGAACACCTTCCGTACTGCACATGCTTTTTTGATAAATGCGCTTTAACAATGTATATTGTTACAGTACATATTTCCCGATTTGTCTTACAATTATGAATATATGGTTGTACTGTAAAAATGTCTCCAATAGGACAAAAACGTCCCGAGGTTTCAATGCGTCTCAATGGGGTTCAGCAGCATCCAGCGCCCCCTGGAGGGCAACAGGCGAAGTAGCATCAAAGTTGATGTTTACGACAGTTGGAGCGCGTTTGCGGCAGCATCATGGCGGCGTACGGTGGGAGTTTTGAGAGCGCAAACAGAATTAAATCTAGAAAAGAGGCCAAAAGGGAAGAAAGAGAGCTCGTTTTACAACAGGTAACACCAAGAAACACTTTAAACTAATATTCAGTCGGAATAAGACTCGAAAAGCTACCAGAATAAGAAGCGAATGCTGCATTTGACAGCTTTGTTTACATTCACATTTCACGAATATAACGTAACGTTACGAGTTTATGTCTTTATCGTGTCATTTTTGTGTTTCGAAATGTCCTAAAGCGTGTTTTTGAACGTCTTAATATGTCGTTTGTCAATATTTGTTGTTTATTTCGATGTATTTATTATGTAAATATATTCCATCATATAAAAGTAATATAACGTTATTAATTTTTTTTAATTTATTTAGTCATTTATTAAACGCTTTTATCCAAAGCGACTTACATATGAGGACAACAGAAGCAATCAACTGTAGTATTAAAACGAAAAACAAAAAATAAAGCTAAAACCAATTCAAAATAAAGAACAATAGGTATGAATATAATAATGATTCTAACATAACACTAAGCCAAACACCAAAACAACTACATGTGTGTATGTACAACCACACACACACACACACACACACACACACACACACACACACACACACACACAACACACACAAATATATACTGTATATGTACATACACATTTATAAATTCAATATAGATTTCATTTCCATTAAGTTTGTTGAAGTATTAAAATAACTCAAATTAAATAAAAACTAAACTTAATAAAAGACCTATACAGACATGATAAATTCAGACAATGTAACTCAAATTAAAATAAATAACAAATACAAATCAAACGACAGTAGTTTATCAGTAATCCTAAAATATAACACTGCCAAACACACATGCTAAAAAAAACAACAACAACTTAGTAAGAAATGGTTATAAAAACTGAAACCGAAGCGAAACAAGTAGTAGGAAAGAGGAGAAATAAAAAGCAATACTTCTCTATCCTTTGCCGGTGTCCTGCCCGGTGGAGTCGATGGTCTTTACACTCTTCGGTCTTCACACGAGGAGGCCTTCACGCGATGGCTGTCGCGGTAAACTGAGCTTTTTATATTCATCTAACAAAACTCAAATTTAATTCAGCTGGACACACTTTCCTTGTTTTCTCCACAACAAATGGCCAAGCAAGCGAAGACACTGACAAGATACGCGATACAGAAAGAGACCAAACATGATATCAGCACGTCTCCACACAGTAAACAAAACAAGCGATTAATGTGGCAAGATTTGTAGGCTTTACTAAAATAAATGACACTAGCTTTCATATCCTGTTATAAAATGCAATGTTATATTAGCATTAAATCGACCAAATACGTGTCCAAAATACCAATTGTTTTAGAAACAAAATTGCTCTCTATACGATATAGTATGTATCAAGTATGGGTAACACTTTACTTGAAGGGGTGTGCATAAGACTGACATGACACCTTCATAATCATGACATGACACATCGTGAATATGAAGGAGGTTTTATGCATGTTTATGACAACTGTCATTAAGTGTCATTCACTCAGTTATGTCATTTTTAATGCAAATATGACATTATTTGAACTAACCCTAACCCTAACCATAGCCCATAACAAAGACATCTTAAACAATGTCATCTTTGCATAAAAAATTATATAACTGGCGAATGGACACTAATGACAGTGGTCATAAACATGCATAAAACCTCCTTCATATTGTTATGATTATGTAGGTGTCATGTCATGATTATGAAGGTGTCATGTCAGTCTTATGCACACCCCTTCAAGTAAAGTGTAACCCAGGTATGTTATATAAATTGTGAGTGAACGCTGTTTACAATGCATCAGTTAAAATGCTGATGTATCATTGCATTTTATAACAGAATATAAAATGTCATTTATTGTAGGAAAGAAATGTATTCTTTAAATAAATGATTCTTCCTCATTTATTTTGAGAAAGAGACTGGCTCACTTTTCAAGCTCCCTTTTTACAGTAAGAGAAATATTTCATTATGAATTGACATTCTCTAAAAAGTTATGTCCAGTGTAAAGTTATGATATAATTTGATCATACTAAAGAAGATTGGAGTTAATCATAATTCATTTCACTCAGTATTCAAATCATTCCCAAAACACAAGTTTGTTCCATTGTAAAAACTCTCAGTATTTTTTGGACCAGACATATTTTTGTTAATTGGCGAAGTAGTGACGCTCATCATCTCAGTAATGTATAGCCAGTCATCAGCTGATTAAACTTCCTGGTCACTCACTGCTAGTTAGTTCTGACCCTGTCAGTCTTGGTTACTTCTGCAGCTGAACTGACATTCAACTACCTTCAGGTGGCGCTAATAGTCCACAAAACAAGATTTATCCTAGGACAAAATGTTCAGCTGATAAACATGGTGATGTGCACATTTGGTTGTGATTAATTAATAATTAATGTTTGCAATTTATATAGAATGTGACCTATTATGTAGAAGGTACAAATTAGAGGAAAGGCTTTGAGTATTGTGAAACAAACATTTTTTTCTGTACCTTTGTACAGTAAATTCTCATGATCTCTGATTTAAATAAGCGCCATGAGCTTCAAATATGTTAACATTTTGTCTGAACTGTTCCTATAATCTGGTATTGAAGCATTTTAAATGATGATATGCATCAGCATCACCATTAAATAAATAAATAAATAAAACAATTTAAAATAAATTAAAGTTAAATAGAAATATGAAAAAAAAACAATATAAACGACAAGCACATAAAAAACGACAAAAACTATAAATATAAAAAGAAAAGTTAGTATGCTTTCTAAAATAAGGTAGTAGAAACATTGAAAAAACAATAAAAAAGACACAAGCACTATTAAAAAATAAGTTTAAGTTCTAAAATTACTAAAACTGAAATAAAATAAATGTAAGTTAAATAGAAATATTAAAAAATAATAAAAATGACAAAACCACATAACAAAATGACTAAAATGTAAATGAAAGTTAAAAAGTTAAAAATAAATATATTTTAATTTAAAGATTTTATAAATACTATAATAGAATATAAATACTAAATAATAAATACTTTTAAAATATATGATGTGAAACAGTGATGCAAATCTCAAACAGTAGTATGCTGCATTGTTAGACGAGCTCGCTTTAATCCCGTAAGGTCATCTCAGAAATAAACATGCTTACGATGTTGTATTTTTAGCAAATATAGAAGGTCATTCTGGTTGGGTTTACAAATAGAAAATTAAAATACTGCAGAAATAATGCAAGTAGTTTGCTATTCCAACCGTAATCACTGATGTGTCCAGATCTCGGTACACATACTGTGTCTGTTATCTCTCTGCCAGCTGTGTTGGGTTTTCTCTGTGCACACATTTACCATAGTCTGACTTAACCCTGACAAACCTTTATCACCTCAGTGCACAAACAGATGCAGCAGACAAATATGTAATTAGAATTTAAACAGCCTGTAATACTCATCTGCTTTCAGAAATCACCACTTCTCCTGCTGCTTTATCTCTCTGTAGGCTAAAGAGAAGTATGAGAAAGAGGAGAGGAGGAAGGCCGAGAGGAAGGCCAGGGGTGAGGATACATGGATGCTTCCGGATGTTGACCTGCGACTGCAGCAGATAGGCCAGGTCAGAGGTCAAACTGCAGCGTGAGCCTCGATACAGACGACAAGAAACACAAATAAATGTGCATGTGTTTACTGAAGATGAATCATAATGTAACTTATCTCTTCTGCTCAACAAGGATGCATTTATTTGATAAAAATACCGTAAAAACAGTAATATTGTGAAATATTATTACAATTTAAAATAACTATTGTTTATTTGAATATATTGTAAATTGTAATTTTTTTCGGTGATGCAAAGCTGAATTTTCAGCTTCATTACTCCAGTCTTCAGTGTCACATGATCCTTCAGAAATCATACCGTAGAAATTAAAATGCTATGAAAGCTAGTTCATGTTATCTTTAACAAGACGTGGTGCACCCCGCCTTGGGTCTTTCATCTCTCTTCACACTGGATTCATATTTTGTGCTTGTTTTTTGCACACAGGAGCATACAGTGAAAAACAAGAAAAAGAAAAAAGAGAAGAAAGCAAAAAAGAGTAAGAAAGAGAAGAAGAAGAAAGCCAAGAAAGAGACAAAAGATGAGGAAGATGCATCTTGTGACAACTCTGAAGTATGTACCTGGGTGTTTTGGGTTTTATTTTATTGGGTTTTCACGTTACGTTTAGCCCTTTTAATCACATTAAAGGAATAGTTCACCCAAAAGTGAAAATTTGCTGAAATATTACTCACCCATCCAAGATGTAGATGAGTTCATTTCTTCATCAGATTTGGAGAAATTTAGCATTGTAACTGTCAGCCATGGTGCTCTGCAGGAATGGGTGCGTCCGAAGAGAGTCCAAACAGTGATAAAAACACCACAATAATACAGCACTCCAGTCCAAATCAGTTAACATCTGGAAAAAGACAAAAGCTGAAACAAATCCATCATTAAAACGTTTTAACTTTAAACCGTTGCTTCTGGCCAAAACCCATCATAATGCTTCATCAGCTTGTGTTCTTCCAAGAGTTAACGATGATACTTGGGATTGTGTGATGTTTTATAGCGTTTGGACTCTCATTCTGGCGCACCCATCACTGCAGAGCAGACATTGCTGAGCAAATGGGTGAACCTGAATTAAGTGCCAATCTTTGTTATTTTCAGGCCAGAGGACGAGGGGTGGATGCCACGGCTCCGTAGGGGGCGGACGGCCAGGCATGGAAAGGCGGAGCAGGATGCCAAGCCCACTGTCAGCTCGCCAGTGAAAAGAGTCAAGATCCTACTTAGTTGGCTGGAGTGAGTTTTGTGTGTTATCTGAAATGGGCCCAAATATAAGATCAGAACCTCTCTGTCCCAATATCCCCAAATTCTCAGAATCTTATTGTCTTAGTGAGAACAGATTATACTTACTAGTACCGGACATGCATAAGTCTGATTTGGTTCTCCAGAATTAAGGGGGTGGTTTGTCATACGCAGTGTAATTGTGATCCGATTACTCTCCTGCTGTGGTCCGTAATCACTCAAACCAACACCCCCCCCCACAGTCTTCAGAAAGACATGAGCGACTATGAGTTGGCTTTGTAATACGTTTGTCGTGCTTGCTAACCAAATTTGTATTCCCCCCCCCCCCCCCCCCCCCCCCCCCCCCCCCCTGTCATTTTTTGTTTGCCCTTTTGTGCCCTGCTTGTTCGCCTCTCCTTGAGAGCGAGAGAGAGTTTGTGTGTGTGTGTGGTTGTGGTGGGTGTGGTGTGGTGTGTGTGTGGTGTGTGTCAGAGGGGGTGATTGTTGTCTTACACAGTAAAGCCACTTGTGGAAACTTCAATACTGTTATTAGTTGAATTGAAGAGCTCTCTCTGAGCCGTGAGGGCGTTCACACTGACATCCATTTTCAAAGCCACCAGAAGTCATTCATTTTCAGCGAGGGCTGATGCCATGTGTGTGCTTCTAGCAATGTGACGAAGATGCGAAAGGTTCAACTTTACACGAATGGGCCGAGATGCACACAAATGCTTTTCTATCCTTTAGAATAGGTCTTTATTGCTTGTGGGTCAAAATAGAATGACATCTTTTTATTTTTTTTATATATATTTTTTTTTTCCAGCGAGGCCTCTCATTTGTGACTAGATTTTCCGAAACGCCGACTATGATGAAGAATATTCTTGTTTTTTGTAGCCTCTGTCTGTTTGACTATTCCTAGAGAGACGAATGGATGACCTTTGACTTCCTGGCGATGAAGACGACCTCTCAGGCAGAGAGACGAGCGCAGAAAGAAGCAGAGAAAGAGGCGGAAAGACAGAAAGCAGAGTCTATCGAACAGGTGAGCGACATTTGTGTCTCCAAACAACATGAAATTTATTACGAGGGAACTCGTGGCCTAACGGTTAGAGAGTCGGACTCATAACCCAAAGGTTGCGGGTTCAAGTCTCGTAGCGACAGGGATTGTAGGTGGGGGGAGTGAATGTACGGCGCTCTCTCCCACCTTCAATACCACGACTGAGGTGCCCTTGAGCAAGTACCCCAACTGCTCCCCGGGCGCCGCAACATAAATGGCTGCCCACTGCTCCGGGTGCGTGTTCACGGTGTGTGTGTGTGTGTTCACTGCTGTGTGTGTGTGCACTTTGGATGGGATAAATGTAGAGCACTAATTCTGAGTATTGGTCACCATACTTGGCTTAAAGAAACTGAACTGCTATTATTAACACATAATTGACCTATTTTAGCATAATGTGCATCTCTGCAGAAATTGCTTTTGTGAGCGTCGGCAGTTTGTGTAGCGAATGCTTGCAATGAACAATACATATTTCATTGGTTTATATTTCATGTGCAGAATGCTGAGAAATACCTCCGTTCAGTACCGGTTGAAAGTTTGTGTGTCATAATTTATATTATTTTCATTGAATTATCTTCTCCTTGATGCAAACACCTGTTAAACTTGGGTTCAGACCATGCAACCAAGTGTTAAAATAAGCACTTTTGTAGTGTATGTTTTTGTGTTTATCTTGTGTGTCTCTCTCTTTCTCACAGGCTGGTCTTCTCAGGTTAGAGTTGAACCCTTACTGGAAGGACGGAGGAAGTGGTCTGCCCCAGGAGGACACCTCCAGTACTGCAGTTAAAAAAGGTAAACGCCGAAACCAAGTGTGACGATCCGACACGGCCAGACTCCAAAAGATTACCTTTTGTCTCAGCTGCTGTAGGCGATGCAGTTTGCGTGAAATCCTGTAAAAAAATAAATAAAATAGATTTTTCGAAAATTATTGGAGTTCATTTTACACAAAACTTCTTTATTGGTCTCTCTGCTTCAAAATTCCATGTTTAATTCATTGTTACTTGTCGCTCTTGTAGTTATTTGTGAAATTTATTAGCAATTTCTGAGTGAAAATTGTAAAATACATCAATGTAAACAGTGTAGAGCAGTTCAACTGTACGTTGGCATTTTTTTGTGTTATATCTTCACATCCTTCATTTTTATGAAGTCAGTTGATTAGACATAATTTTAGATTGTTAAAATTTAAGTAAACCATTTGAAACGGAATTACTTTTTCTTAATTGTATACCTTGTGTAATTTATTCTGAGATCGCCCTGAATAGCCTTGATGCCGAGGAAAAAGTGGATCAACGAAATAAAGTAGAAAACGGAATCTAGAAAAATGTAACAGAAAGCCTGGACTTGTGAAAATATCAAATGGAATGGGAACAATTATAATATACAATATATTATATATATACATATATATCTATAAGATATATATATTATATATATATATAGTTATGATTATTACTTCAAAAAGTTTTAAGTTCTATTCTGTTAAATGGTAAATTGTCCTATATCACAGGTTTATTTCGTATTGTAATATCTAATAATAATAACAGATTTCACAGTGTTCTAGCATTTCACAATGCTTTTTACCTTTGCAGAAACTGCATTTGTGAGCAGGTTGCATTGCCTTGCGTCTTTCGCAAAGTGTCCACAGACATTTGTGTTGCAAACACTTGCAATGAACAACAATTTTTGTCTCCTGTTGATTTATATTTCATGTGCAGAGTGAGAAGTATTCCGGTCTCTGTAATGTCAGATCAAATTAACATGGGCCATAAAACCCATCTTCTCTCAGAGTTAATTAATAAAATTAATACAATTTCATGTTATTCACCCCTAAATGTAAAAAAAGACAATTTAGCATTTACATGTTGGTCAAAATAACCTTCTGAAAAGCTAAATTGGCTGTTTGTGGCAAAAAATTAGCTGCAATTTTAACCAGACTTTATGCAAAAGTTGGACTATGTGGAACTATTAATTTTGTAACCCATGCTCTTGTAGAGAGAGTTTAAAGCCAATGAGCTGCTCTCGTCCTTTTTCATTTTTCATGATTCATTTCGATTCATTTTCTCTTTGTCATTTAAATATACTGTTTCACGTGTCACATGGTTAGGATGAGGAGTTAAAATGGCGTTTGGCATTGACGTTACGATGACAGCGCAGCTCTTATCTGAGCTCTGTACAGGCCGAGCGGGAAGTGTTTATTTGACAGATGTTTTACACTGATTTCTCTCTGTCTCAGCTGGAGTGGTGAATGATGGAGGGGTGAGCTGGCTCAGAAAGTCATATCAGAGGATGAAAGAGCAGGCCGACAGAGAACAGCGCAGTCTGGAGAGCGTGGTGGCGGAAAGATACGGGGTACACACACACACACACAGCAGTGGTAAACAATAGCATCTCTCTGTGCTTCAACACACTGTAAAGTTGCTTCCCTTCTGCGATTGTTCACAGTTTATGCATGGCAGTGTTTCTTAATCTCATTCATACTCATTGCTGTTGTGCAACCAATAAGGACATGTGATGCAGCATGTGATGATGTTGTCGTATTATTTCACACTGTCCAGTTTCTCTCTCTAGTCACATTCCGTTTAGACAGCAAGATCGTAACTCTTCTAAAATAGAAAATCATACTTTGCGGAGCTTCAGATTCTGTAGCAGAGCTTTTTGTAGAAAAATGTTTTGCTATTCTTCATACTGATATGCTCTGAAATAAATCAGACTTTTGAATCAAACATTACAGATTTTGACTTAAAGTAAAAAAAAAAAAACTCCCTTGAATGACAATCACATAAAAAAACCCAGCATAATATGAAATGATTGATTTATAGTTATTGATTGTACATATAAAATTTACAATACAATTTTACATTTATGCAAAATAACCATGGAAATATTAATTAATTATGGTAATAGTGTATATTAATATATAAACTAATAAAAATTATATATTTTACATTTCTTGCAAAAGAATTGCACAAAGATATTTACATTGTATTGCAAAATAATATCTTGAATAGTGTAGTATTAAATCTATTTTAAATATAAGATAACAATATATATCTAAATGTATTGAATTAAAATTTAAGTCATTTAATGTAATTATCATTTAAAATTGTATATATATATATATAGAGAGAGAGAGAGAGAGAGGAGTGTTAAATATCATGATATAATCAAATTTATTGTAAGGTATACTAATGTATTAATTCTGTAGTTCTTATAATTATATATAATTAATTTATGTATCATATTAGTTGATATATTATTAAGGTCGCATTTATAATAGGTATATAATATTGTATATAATATCATTTGAAAAAAATGTTATAATAAAATATAGTTATATATATATCGCCTGCTGAGCTGTTTTAATCTTCAGGATTCATGGGTGGTAAAGCTTGTAAATATGCTTTTCTAAAAAACGAAAGAAAGAAAAAAAAAAAGAATGATTTTTTTTTTTTTTTTTTTTAAAGTACGCTGAATGATGACTAATAGATTCGTATACCATCAGTTAATACTTCTGGAACCTGACTTCTTAAAACTTATTAGCGTATTTTGAGTCAAAAAGTGCCTTCCAATACACCATTTCACACTGAGAGCAGTCAGTACTAAACTGTAGTGAATTTATTCTGCTTCAGGTGGAAACAGGCCTTAATGATGTGTTTTGATGGTCCTCTCTTCCCACTGCAGTCGATGGAAGAGTTCCAGAAGAGACTGCGAGAGGCGGAAGAGGCAGCGTATGGAGAGAGGAGAGAAGAGAGGGGTGAGAGATGGAGGAGAGACCACAGAGAGGAAGGGAGGGAGAGATGGAGGAGAGGAGACAGAGAGGAGAGACGGAGAGACAGATCTCCACACACTGAGAGAGAAAGAGAGCGAGACTTTGAGAGAGGCTCTCGAGGCCGCGACGAACGCCCTCCGAGATCCCGCCCAGATCCAGACGAGGATCGGCATTCCCAGAGACACAACACTTCCTCTCTGTCTAGCCTCAAGTTCCTCAAACCCTCAGAACCTGATGAGGATATGAGCGGAGGGGCGGGGTTCAGGAAGGCGGGGCCGAAAGACTCTACATCCAATCAGAGTGCAGGATTCAGGAAGCCTGTTGATGATGATGATGGTGGTGTTGTAGCTGCCTGGAGGAAGAGCAGTGCTGTGCAGGATCCAAAGGAGACACCGATCCCACTGAAACACACAGAGAAGAGCGCCGCCCCACTGGAAGAGAGCAAAACTACAACAGTGAGCAGGTCAGAATAAAGGGATCGTGTGATTTTAGAGATTTCACTATGTCATTCTGACCTTTACACTCACATTAGAAGACTCTTGTTTTTCACTTGTTTAAAATAAGGCAAAACAACTAAAAATATGATATTTCTCAGATTTTTCATGCTTTAATTCACCCCCTTAACAGCTGTTTATTTATTGAAGAACCAGGATTCCCATTGTGTCATTTACATTAATACATTTTTATAATGAATATTTATTTTTCTAGTTATGCCAAACTATGATTATGATTAGTATAATTAAAATTAATTAATAATTTGAATACAAGATATTAAATTTTTTTTGTAATCTATGGTGTAAATTATATCTAATATGTGTGTGCGTGTGTGTATATATATTTTTACTGTATGTATATTTGTTTGTATGTGTGTATGTGTTTGTGTGTGGTATATTTGGTTTGTGGTGGGTGTATCTAGGTGTGTGGGTGTGGGTGTAATTCGTGATGTTCAAACGATTAATCGCGATGAAGGCATACAAAACAAAAGTTTTTTTTAATTGTGTGTTGTGGGTGTGTGTGTATATTTATTAGGTATATATAAATACCAACACATACTGGAATATTGTGTAATATTTACCTAATACTAGATATATATCTATTATTATATATTTGATATATATATATATATATGGGGGAATAGTATAGATAAATTATTTAATATATTTACAAATATTTTCAAAATATATGCTGTATGTGTTTGTATTTATTATATACATAATAAATATAGACAGTACACAAAATATTATGGAAAAAAACTTTTATTTTGGATGGTTGACAACACGATAGGATATGTATATATTCTATTATATATAGATAATATATGATATATATTATATGTCATTGAAACCAATGTATTAAAATTTGTATTTAAACATAAGAAATTATATGATAATAAATATAGTAATATATTGGAATGGATATTTTACATTTAGTGCATATATATATATATATATATATATATATCATAGATATATATATCATTTAAAATATATTAACATACGAGTTTTATAATACATCAAAATAGATTATTTTGCCATAATATATTTACATTTAAACATTATAAAATATTACAATGTAAATATAAACATAAATACAAAATGACTTTTAGAAATTTGTATCCAGTAATCACAAATGATTAATTGGAAATGTCATCAAGTCAGGGAAATTTATTTATTCTATACAAGTTTTTGAAATTATTTTACACTTCTGTGAACGTTACTTATGCTAAAACTGATTGGGTTTGTCAATCTACCAGTTTAGAGAGCGAGGAAGAGGAGGAGGAAGAGGTGATCCTGACGGATGAAGAGATGAATAAACTGGGAGCCAAACTGGTCAAGGCAGAACTCATGGGAAACACGGTGAGCTCATTAAAACTCTCCTGGAAACCATGTTACCTAGACATAATGCACTAAAATGCTTTCTTAATAGGAAGCTCACTAGGGCTCACGGTCTTCATGTGCTAGAAGTAGACTCTGATACTGATGGGATGTTTTGATTGTGTGTGAATAATCACAGGCGCTGGTGGAAAATCTGAAGGCTCAGATGCAAGCGGCCCGTCGAGCCAAAGAGAACCGAGCTCAAAGAAAAGCCCAGAACAAACCGGTTTCTGCAGCAACAGACTCTGAAAAGGACGTGGTGCTGTTCAGGACTGACCCAATGGGACGAGCCTGGCCGGTCAAAGCCCCGTCCCAACCAGAGGAGCCTAGAGGAGGACGGAGGAAGCGGAAAGCAGTGAGACACACAGCTTTGAAGTGTTGTTATAGTTACCTAAAACTAAAACCATAAAAAAAAAAAAATTGTTGCTTGAAATAATATTAACATTAACTAAAATAAATTATAATATTTCTCATTTTGTTTAACTTGATATATTAAAATAACTCAAATCAAAACTGAAATAAAGATTCAAAACTATATAGACGTTAAAAAAATAGTAACTACTAAAAATGACAAAAACGCACAAAAAATTTAAAATGAAAATGTCAGTGCAAAAATACAATTAAAAACGAATTCAAAATATTAAAAGAACATACTAGTATCTCATCGACACTAACTGCGGCTTTGCTATTTTTATATTTTCATTTTGATTTTAGTTATTTTGTTTTGTGCATTTGTCATTTTTAGTAGTTTTTATTCTTTTCTTAAAGTATGGCTATTTAGGTTTAATTTATTACGTTTTTTTTGTTCAGTTAGGGTTAGGGTTAGGGTTTTTAGGGTTTATTTATGTCCTGTTAGTAATTTCAGTTCAGTTAGTTGCTAAGGCATTATTTTAATTTTCATAATTTTCATTCATTTTTTTATTTAATCTAATATTCATATTTTATTTCAGCTTTATTTCAAATAACACAAATATTTTTAATAGTTTTAGTTGTACTTTTAAGTAACTGAACTTTTACTCTTGACATGATGTGATTTTGCTAAATTGGTCATTTGAGGGAGTTTAATTTCTACTAATATTAATTGTAGCCTGTAAACTACAAACTCCGTTTCTTCTTCAGTGATTTGTAGATCAAGACGCACCAGGATGGTGAGCAGTGTGCGTATTTTAAGGAGATGATGGTATGGACTGCAAGAGATGGTCAGGCGGGAGAAGATGAGCTCTGCTGAAGATCAGACCGCTCTTTACTCGGGCCTGGCGGCCAAGGTGAGCTCAGTCGCCTTACAGAGACTCTTTACATGCACAAAGCACTGATAAATTGATCTGTGGAGTTAGCCACGCAGCAGACACTGCAATAAGTTGTGTATGTGTGGTTCTCAAGGGTGTCACAAGATTTAATCAGGATGCAGGTGGTATTATGGTTTCCTCACACCTACCCATCTTCCGTCCTGCCTTCCGGGTTCAGTCTAGTTCAACTCCCTCTCCAATAAATCCTCCACCACACGTTTCTGCCCTCACCCCCCCTTAAATGGCTCCAATCTGCCCGCTTTATTTCCGACGTTGCGCGTAACCGTTTCATTTACTTAGTTTCACTGAAAATAACTAAACCAACAATATTAAATAAATTAATAAAACGATATAGATCTAACTTAATAAACGCTACCAAAACATACACACATATGAGGAGACCATATCCACAAATGCTTCGCCCATCTTTGCTACGAATAACAACCTCTCTGTAATGAGTAATCGCCGCAGATCGTCTAATCATCGTCAAGCCTAGTTTGTAGAAATCACCTATCTCGTTTTCGCTATATTTGTGAATCGCTTTTTTCCTTTTTTATTTCCCATTTCCTTGAACTCCAATCCTTAACGCTATATTGTATCGTCATATAGTCCCGCTTACACTTTGTGTTCTGTGTTTATATTTACTGTGCTAAATATCTTATATCTAAGATATACACTATTTTCACTGAAAGATTTTTCCTATGGTATACCACCACACAAGTTCATAGAGACTACAAGATAATTACTACCTCTCGAACTAATTTCTTCTCTAATGTCTTACCCCCATTTGTTTAATTCAAAACCCTACTAAAAACTCTGTGTATTGATACCTACAACTGAAATGGGAAATGAAAAAAGAAAAAATCTACTTCAACATATTAGCGAAAACTAGAATGGAAGCTCAGTGTTTACTACACTAACCACTAGGCGCGTTTACATTACAGAGTTGCGCAAAATTTGACGATATTTTCTGATGTCGATAAAAAAGTATTGCGAAAGGACGGCGTTTCCATAAACATGTTATGCGGCTAAAACGTAACCTTTTGCCTCTCGCGATAAGTCATGGCAACGGATTTTGACGGATTTTGGCTATATTTATTCAAAGGAGGTTTATGCGTGTATCTTTACAGAAGCAGCAAAGAGAGCCGCTTCAGAAACGTGCGTGGCGCGGCTGGAATAAACCACAGACTGTATAAAAACAAACACAAGCATTGAGTGGCCGTAATCAGCTTCAGTGATCGTATCAGAGCCACACTGCACCGCAGACGTGTGCAGTGTAAAATGTCTAAGTATTAATAGTAGGGAAAGCCCATTATACTGGAGCGCAACCACTTATGAAGTGTTTCTTGGAGGTTATAGTACATTGAAGAATGATCATATGACTTTTTACATACGCCATGTGACCTGTAAATGCGAAAAAGCCGTTTCCATTGCAGTTTTGCGAATTAATCCTTTTTCACATTGCCTGAAAAACCACCTCGTGCGAGCGTAAAAACTTTTTTGCGATATATGGCCGTTTTTGCGAAATTGACGCGTTTCCATTAGGTGTATTTTCAATTCGCAATTTCAATTTGCGCAATTTGAAGGGTAATGGAAACGTGCCTACTGACTGTGTTATTTTCAATGAGAGTGCTGATGCTTTTTTTAGCTTTATGCAAATGAGCAGCAGTGTAATTGCTATTATTAGCCTGAAGACATTAGAGCACGTCATTTTTAAGTCTGTTGTTAAAAAAAATAAAATGTGTGACGTATAGAAATATTCGGCCGCTTTAATATATCAGGCCTGAGTTTGTGCACAGACAGCCTGTGGTTGTATATTTGTCTGAGCTCGTCTATGCTCGTAAGACAGACTGGCATCAGCAGATGGTGGTGGTGTGATCAATCTCTCAGTCTGTCCCCCTCTCTGACTGCAATGTGATTTAGTGTTTCTCTGATTTTAAACTAAAATCCGTTATAATAAACTAAGACGTCACGGTCGCCATGGAGACTAGAAATATAAAAGTGACAAACATTTGCACATTTTAGCGGCACATCTCTCTCCGTCTCTCTCTGCCAAGTTACCATGGCATAGCAGCTAAAAGTGTTATTAATATATTTATTTCACCAAATTGACCAGTAGCTGTGTCTGGTCTTGTGTGTGTGTGTTTGTGTAATTGCAGTGCATGTAAGGCTACGTCGTATTGCATTCATTTCAGCTGAACTGCGGAACGTTCGACTCCTTTCAAACTTTTGTAGAGAATTTTTAGAATGTTGACGTCACATTTATAGAATGTTCGCTATTCAAAATCTAACTGACAGCGAATTATGTCATTGAAATATTTGCACACTAAATAGACAACTAAAGTTTGTGCATTTCTCATTGTCATGCATTAATAGATTGTACACTATTTGAAATCTAACCAACAGCAATCATGTTATTGTAATATTTGCATGCTAAATGTGCAGTTGATTTTCTCACTTGGGTTTATTTGCATAATGATGGTATTTTTTGCAACTTTGTTGTTGTCTTTTCTGATTTGTTATTTTACTTTACGTATAGTATCTCTTTATAATACGGTTCCATTAGTTATTGTTAATTATTGCATTAACTAAAATTTACTAACAATGAGCAATACATGTTACAGTATTTAGTCATCTTTTTAATGTTAGTTAATAAATCTAATGCAGATGTTCATTGTTAATTCAGCTCCATTACATAATATTAAAAAGCTGTGACTTTTGAATTGTAATAAGATACTAATAAAAGTAAAAAAGAAACACTAACTAAAATTAATAAGTGCTTTACAAGTATTGTTCATTGGTTAGGTCAAATAACTCGGTTATCAATTCGTGAACATGTAACAAATCAAGCTTCTTGTAAAATTTTACCTTATTTTCTTAATATTTATTTATTATATTTATTTAAGAATTAATACATATTGATTAATGATTTCTTAATGTGACTTTTAATAATATATTTTTTTAATTAAATACAGTTTAAAAATATGAAAAAAATTAAATCTCCATTTGATTCTTTAATTAATTTATTTGATTACTTTAAATTCAGATGTGAAATCAATTTAAATGTATGATTCAAGTATGAATGCTACTTTGTCACAGTAATACATGTATACTATTGTATTGTAATATTTGCAAATTTGTGATTCAGTCTGAGTATTGATTAAATTATTATATGTAATTTTGATAATTATATTTTATTTTTTTTATTTTTTTAAATTCATTTTAAAAATATGATTAAAATGTAAAACTCTCCCTTTGGTTCAAATAAATAGAATGTAATCCCAGCAATGATGATGTTATTGTAATATTTTGATTGGTAAAAAATAATCTTAGTAATTTTATTGCAAACTGATTTTTTTTATTCCTTGCATCTATTTAACTCTTAATAGTCACTTTTACAGTGCAGACACAGTCATGTGTTATGTGTTGATTCTTGTGTATATTCTTACGCAGTCGACCGTAACCAAGATGTGCCAAAACCTGCATTTAAATGAAACTGAAAATGCAGATCTAGTTGTTAGATTGGTATATGTAATCCAGACAGCTGTCGGCCAACCACAGACCTGCACACAAACTATCCTTAAAATCTCTGCTCTGTCTAGGTTTTTATTTGCATTAGCTGGAGTCAGAAAGCATAAAAGCAGAGCATAAACTCAGAATTGAAAGTGCAGTCAGACTCTCCAACACTCTCACTCTCACCTCTCCATCTGTCAATCAAACATGCCAGTGTGAACAGACACGCCTCCCACACAGATCACCCGTTGCTACGGATACATTGCCTCTTTGTCTGCTTGTTGTAGCACAGCGTTAAAGCTCTCTCGCTCTTGCGTGTGTTGGAGAGAAACATACATGCTCTGTTAGCGTAATCTCTGCGGCCCGGTAGCATCTGCTACTGCTTTCTGGATTCTGCTCCAGATAATGACCCGCAGGTTTGCCAGCAATCAGCAGTGAATCCGCACCTGACCCTCAGTCAGATCACATGACCACCTGCCGCCCAATCAGATCACCTGACCTGTTTCTCTCTCAGAAGTGCATGGCTTCTTCCTAATCTGCGTATTATCACTCCTGTATAGTATACAAGATAATAATCAGGGTGCCTTAAATCATAGTATGTAAGGCTTCCAATATAGTGTACTATTTCCAAAGTATTTTGGACTTCTACTAGTACTTGGATTATTTTTTACACAATTACTAGTACATACTTTTCTTACTAGTGAAGTATAAGAGTGGTAGGGATTTGTCAGCTGAGGCAGTTTTTAGTTGTGATAGTGTCTCAGTCCACATTGACACAGGTATTCAATATTTATTTATTTGGTTATTTATGTATCTGTTTACTAATTCATTCGTTCATTTTACTATTATTAATAATAAATAATAATGAATATTACACTGTGTTTGGTCCGTACTTGGCCACACATCACATCCTTTCCTTTCCATTATGAGATTGTTATTTTTATTATCAAATTGTATTATTATTTCTATTGTTATATTGCATTTATTCTATTATTATCATTACTATTATTAAGTCCAATTCTAAAAACGAAGACAAAAACTTTTTTTATTATCTGTATATCTATTACTATAATACTGTTGTACAAAATCCAGTGAAAAATTAGTTTTTGATAATAATTATAATAATTATTACAGATTACAAAATTAATATTTATGTCTTACAGTTTTCACTTGCAAATGTTCAAATCCACAAGCTTTTATTTTGTCCCAACATTGGTGAAATGCTGTAAACTTTTGTCCGGAACAATTTTGGAAATTATGCAAATGTGTAAATAAAGTAAACTTACCGCTTATTGCGTCCCAAATGCGGCAAAGTAAAAAGCTGCATTTACTTTGAACTGAGGCACTGAATACAGTGGATTATCATACAGCCTCATTTATTCATGTATTTTAGTTTCACATTCAATATAACTAATTACTAGCTTTTCATCAACTTTCAAACCCCTGTTTTGGCGCATGAGTTACTAGACTCGTAAAACAATTCTCATTCCTCTGTCCTGAACTGCTTTCAGCTCTTAAATCAAGATAAAACTCGCAGACATGCAAGATAAAGTGACTGATAAAAGTCTGCATGCAAACAGAACTCTGTCTGTGTGTTTGTTTTTACTGGATTTGTATGTTTTGCAGATGATGGGGAGGACAGACGGCGATAACTACACGCTGGATGACATGTTTGTGTCCAGCGCGGCTCAGAGGGAAAGATCGGGTCGAGACGAAGAGCGGCAGAGGAACAAAGCGGTGCAGGAGACGCGGCGGTTAGCTGGACAGATGGAGAAATGTAGACACTGCTTTGATAGCCCTGAACTGCCCAAACATCTGATCGCCGCTGTCGGAAACAAGGCATGATATATTATTTTTTTTAGAATCAATTCATTTTTAAAGAATCAAGTTTGATATCAGTTTACATATAAATGTAAATTATTGCGAGAAAATCATACTAAAATATATTTGTCATCATTTCACCTTAGTAACTGCATAGCAACTCCCTGGCAACCACTTAGCAACCTCATAGCAATGTCGTAGTTACCACTTAGAACACCTTAGCAACTGCATAGCAACAACCCAGAACACACTAGCAAGCAACCACATAGCAACATACTGGCAAACACGCTAGCAACCTTATAACAATGCACCAGTAACCACTTATAGGACCTTATCATCTTCCTAGCAACCCCCCAGAACACCATAGCAACGCTCTGGCAATCAGTAGCTCTTAGTAACCTACAGTAATGTCCCAGTAACCACTCAGAACACCTTAGCAACTGCATAGCAACAACCCAAAACACCATAGTAACACCCTGTCAACCACCCAGAACACCTTACCAATTGCATAGCAACAGCCTAGAGCACCTTAGCAATGCATAGCAATAGCCTAGCCTACTAACCACTTAGAACACCTTAGCAGCTGCATAGCAACAACCCTAAACTCCATAGCTACGCCCTGGCAACCACACAGCAATGCCCTGGCAACCACTCAAAACACCTTATCAACTGCATGGCAACATCCTAGCAACCAGTCAAAACACCTTAGCAACTGCATAGCAACAACCCAGAACACCTTAGCAACTACATAGCAACACTCTGGCAAACACCCTAGCAACCTTAAAACAATGCACTAGTATCTGCTTAGAAGACCTTATCATGTGCCTAGCAACAACCCAGAACGCCATAGCAATGCCCAGGAAACCATCCAAAACACCTTAGTAACCTTACAGTAATATCCCATTAACAGCTTAGAACACCTTAGCAACTGCATAGCAACACCCTGGCAACCACCAACAACACCATAGCAACCTTATAGCAACAACCCACAGCACCTTATCAACCTTATTGCAGTGCTGTAGTAACTTCTTTGAAGACTTTAGCAACTGCCTAGCAACCACCCAGAGCACCATAGCAATGCCCTGGAATCCACCTAAAACACCTTAGCAACCTCATAGCAACAACCTTGAACACCTTAACAATCTTATAGCAATTTTCCAGTAACCACCCAGAACACCTTGGCTATCTCCTAGCAATGCCCTACCCCACTAACCACTTAAAACACCTAAGCAAATGCATAGCAACAACCTAAAAAACATAGCAATGCCCTGGCAAACACCCAAAACACCTTAGCAATGGCATAGCAACGCCCTGGTAACCATCTAGAACACCTTAGCAGCCTCATAGGAATGTCCTAGGCACTGCTTAGAGCACCTTAGCAACTGCATGGCAACAACCCAAAACAACTTATCAGTAAAACAGTAATGCCCTGGCAACCATTTGGGACACACACACACGTTCACAGACTAATTTGCTTTAAATAGCATTTCGTCTCATGCTGTTAGAAACACTGTATATCTGTGGCAAAATAATCCTGATCTCTCCAGCAGCAGTCTGGCCGTTTCGGGTGTTGTGCACTTAAAGAGGATTCCTCCTGATGCTCAGTTCGTCCATGTATGTTTGAGATGACAGAAGACGGACTGCGGGACGAGCTCGAGATTTTAGTGCGCTGTCCTCATTAATCACATGACGAGTGTGTTTTCTTTTGCACAGGTGTACTTGTGTCTGCCGAACAGTGTGTCTCTGACCGAAGGTCACTGTTTGATCGTCCCTATCCAGCATCACACAGCGGCCACGGGTCTGGATGAGGACATCTGGAGTGAAATACAGGTACAAACGTTGCAAGCATGTGCTGATGTATGTATACTTACTCGTTTGTGCTACAGGCATGAATAATGCATAAGGAACCACCCTGAACACCTAAACAACTCCCTGGCTACCACCTAGAACACCTTAGCAACCCCTAGTAACCACCCAGTACAAACTCGATAGTAACCACCCAAAACATCTTAGCAACTCCCTAGCAACCACCCAGAACACCTTAGCAACTCCCTAGCAACCACCTAGCAACTCCCTAACAACAAACCAGAACAACAAAATACCTTGAAACCACCCAGACAATTCCGATCCAACCACCCTGAACAACCTAGTAACCCCATAGCAACTCCCTAACAACCACCCAGAACTCCAATAAAACACAAATAAAAGACAATCAGGATGCACTTTCTGCCATGTTGTCTCCAACCCACTCACATTATTTAAGTAATAACATGAATATAAACATTTGATTAGCTGATTAATGGATTAAATGAATGACTACTAATGCGCCCTCTCTCTCTCTCTCTCTCACTTTCTTAGATGTTCAGACGGGCTCTGGTCCGCATGTTCGAGTCTCAGGAGTTGGACTGTGTGTTTTTGGAGACTCATATGAATCCGAAGAGGCACCTGCACATGGTGTACGAGTGTGTGCCACTGCCCAGAGAGCTCGGAGACATGGCACCCATTTACTTTAAGGTAACTTGGAACAAACAGCCTCAAACTGGTGTCATAATAGAGCACAGCAGTGACTGTCCAGTTCTTCAGCGGCCTTGATTCTGAAAGTGTTTTTCCTCTTAATTTTTCCTATAGATCTTTGTAGAAAAGCTATTTTGAGAAGCGCGTTTTGATAAAATATGCACTGTTACAATTATTTATTTTTCCTTAAAGGCACAATATGCAATTTTCGCCACTAGAGGGCGCGTATTCAAAATAAACAAATAGACAAGTAGTTTGATGAAGCAGTGACTGAGTGTGGAATTATGGGAGTTGTGGTCTTCATCCCCACAGCCGATGGAATCTGACGGGACTCGGGCAGAATCATGTTCATGGATGAGCTGATGAATTATTAACGTAGTAGAATGAAGCAGGGTGACGCTGAAAGCCGTCGAAGCGAAACGAGGCGCTGAACAAGCGCGACACACGGCTGGAAAGCAGCGGAGCTTTTATTATGCCACAGTCGAGAGCTTCCGCTGCTTCCGGTCGTGCGTATGTAGGGTAAAAAAAAAGCAGCGCTGTTTTATCATACAAGATACAATTGAAAGTTCTGTTATAATGCTACTCTGTGCGGTCGTTACCGGTCTAATAAAACGCACAACATATAAAAGCGTCTTTGGTGTTTCCATGGTTTCTACAAAAACCCAAAGACGAAATAGAGGCGTTATGACGATTGGCAGGCGACACTATACGACACGCTCGTGTGTCACTAGTTTAAATGGCTTATTTCTCTGGATTTCAAAGTCTTCGAACATTGGGATTAATGTCAGTGTACACAAGCCAGCAAAATATATACACATGTTCTAGTGGTTTGGGGCGATTTTATAAAAAAATCTTACATAACCGTTTAGCAGACCTTCTCAGTGGCATAGCAACCACACAGAACACTATAACAACTCCTGGCAACCACCAGAACACCTGAAACAGCCTGAGCAATACCTGAACCCCGAACCCAGAACGTCTTAGCAAACAACAAAACGACAACACCGAACACTTGAATAGCCAAACCAGCATCACCTGGCCAACCACCCAAAACACCTTAACAATTGCATAGCAACACCCTGGCAACAACCCAGAACACCCTAGCAATTAGGTTTAACTGAAGTAACTGCTTAAAACACTGTAGCGACTGCATAGCAGCAGCACTTTAGCAGCCAAACAGCAATGCCTTGTCAACCAGCCGCAACACCTTAGCAACGCCCTGGCAAAACCCCCAGAACAAATTAGCAAACAGCATAGCAATACCCGGCAACACCGAAATCTTAGCATTCTCAAAAAAACAAACACAGAAACCACTTTAACAGCAAACAGCATCCCTGGCAACACATAGAAACTAAAACATTGCATAGCACACACCCTGGCAACCACCCCGGAACATGTAGCAACTTAGGTTCTAACTGAAGTTTAAGTAACGCTTAAACCACTGTCGCGACTGAATAGCAGTAGCACTTTTAGCAGCCAAAAACAGCAATGCCCTTGTAAACAGCCACAACACCTTCGGCAATCGCCTGGCAACCACCCAGCAACACTTATCAACAGAATGCCAATCCCTGGCAACCACCCCGAACATATGCTTTATCAAACGACAATCACAGAACCACTTTACGCCAAACAGAATGCCCTGGCACCCACATAGAACACTTTAACATTGCATAGCAACACCCTGGCAACCACCAGAACACTTTAACAACTTAGCGTTTAACTGAAGTGTAAGTAACGGAGTATAAACACTTGTAGGACTGCATAGCGCAGCACTTTAGCAGACACAGCAAGGCCTTCGTTAACCAGCCCAACCCTGTCAGCAAACGCCCTGCAACCACCCAGAACACCTTAGCAACAGTATGCAATACCCTGGCAACCACCAGAACATCTTCGCCATTATCAAACTGACCACACAGAACACTTTAAACAGCCAATCGCATGCCTGGCAACCACATGCAAAAATTTTAACAATTGCATTAGAACACCCTGGCAACCACCCAGAACACTTTAGCAACTTAGGTTTAACTGAAGTTTAAGTAACTGCTTAAAACACTGTAGCGACTGCATAGCAGTAGAGGAAGCACTTTAGCAGACCAAACAGCAAGGCCTTTGTCAACCAGCGCAAACTTAGAAGCCCTGGCAACAACCCAGAACCACCTTAGCAACAGTAGAAATCCCATGAACCACCAGAACATCTGAGCATTATCAAAACAAAAAACAGAAACCCTTTAACAAGGGGCCAAAAAGAATGCCTGGCAACCACAAGAAACACTAACAACTGCATGGCAATGCCCTGGCAACCACCCAGAACACTTTAGCAACTTAGGTTTAACTGAAGTTTAAGTAACTGCTTAAAACTGTAGCGACTGCATAGCAGTAGCACTTTAGCAGCCAAACAGCAATGCCTTGTCAACCAGCCACAACACCTTAGAAACACCCTGGCAACCACCCAGAACACCTTAACAACTGCATAGCAATACCCTGGCAACCACCCAGAATCTAGCTTTATCAAAACGAGAACACAGAAACTTAACAGCAAAGGCAAGGCCCTGGCAAACCACTAGAACACTTTAACATTGCATCGCACCACCCTGGCAACACCCAGAAACACTTTAGCAACTTAGGTGTAATTATGAAGTTTCCGAACTGCTACCCTGTAGTGGACTGCATAGCAGCGCACTAGCAGCCAAACAGAAGGCTTGTCAACCAGCGCCACACCTTAGCAACGCCCTGGCAACCACCCAGAACACCTTAGCAACAGCACAACACCCTGGCAACCACCCAGAACATCTTAGCATTATCAAAATGACAACACAGAACACTTTAACAGCCAATCAGCAATGCCCTGGCAACCACATAGAACATTTTAACAATTGCATAGCAACACCCTGGCAACCACCCAAAACCACTTTGCCCTTAAGGTTTAACTGAGTTAAGTAACTGCTTAAAACTGTAGCGACTGCATAGCAGTAGCACTTTAGCAGCCAAACAGCAATGCCTTGTCAACCAGCCACAACACCTTAGAAACACCCTGGCAACCACCCAGAACTCCTTAGCAACTTCATAGCAATGCCCTAGTAACTGCTTAAGATGCCTTAACAATTGCATAACAACAACACTTCAGAAGCCAAACAGCAATGCCCTGGCAACCACCCACAACACCTTAGCAACAGCATAGCAACACCCTGGCAACCACCCACAACACCATAGCAAGAAACCAGAACACCCTAGCAACCGCATAGCACTGAGCAGGAAACGATAAGCAACGCCAGCCCCAGCAATCGTTTAGCCGTCTTGGTTCTCAGTTAAAAGTAAACTTTAATTTCGATATTTCGTAAAAAAAAATTATTTTGGTGCATCATTTATAATTTTAAAAACCATTTGCTCAATGAGGAAAATTAATAGGATTTTTACTTGTATAATTCTATAAATCTGACTGATCAGCATTAAAAAAAAAAAAAATCTACTGTGTGTGTGTTCAGAAAGCCATAATGGAGTCGGATGAGGAATGGGCCATGAATAAGAAGGTTGTGGATCTCTCATCCAGAGACATCAGACAAGCTGTGAGTTTTTTTCTGTTTTCTCCTGATGTCTTTTATTCTTCCTCCTCTCTCTCAGTGTTTGACGTCGCTCGTGTTTTCTCAGGTTCCTCGCGGGTTGCCGTACTTCTCCGTGGATTTTGGATTGCAGGGCGGATTTGCGCACGTTATCGAGAACGAGCAGAAGTTCCCACACTATTTCGGCAAAGTAAGTCTGACAGTAGTCTTATTGTGAAGCTTTACAAACAAGCAGAGCAAAACTGAATTTTTTTTAAGGGGTCATGAACGGCCTCTGTTTTTTATTTTCTAGTGTTCTCAGAGGTCCACTTATAATGTTTTTTTACATAAAAAACATAGTTTAGAAGTAATAGGCTATTTTCTGTCCTGTTTTTAAACCCCCCTCATCCGAAGCTTGGTTGCATAGGGTGACGATTGTAGACCGAACAGAAAACGCCCACTGCTATGATTGGCTAAGAGTTGTGTATGTTTGACAGGTACATTCCTCACCGATGGACGCTGCTGTGATATGGTTAAAACCGCATAAATGCTCAGTAGATATTAAACGATCTAGTAACAGGACAAGCAATTGTGCAATCAGGTACTCAACTGTGTGTTGCGACATTACTGTCGGATCCAATATAGTCGGAACAGCATCATCTTTTTTAATCTTTCTGAAAATCCCGTGTCGAATTGTGCCTTGTTTGAAGACGAATCTGTGGTAAAATGAAGTGAACAAAGGACTGTGTTCTTACTGACGCGGTCTGGATCTTCTGTATCTTTATCGTTTGGTTTCTGTGTAGACTTGCGCCTCTCTCATAAACACTACATGTGCGAATCAGTGGGCCCCTCCCCCCGGTGCTCTAACAGAAGCGAGTAGAAGCAGGCACTTGATCATCTTCTGGGGGGGGGGTTGGAAGGCAGGTTTGATCAACCCTCCAGCAGCGTAGCCCATTCAATAAGCGGGTCGTTTTGTCAGACTGTCTTCAATATAAGCTGTTTTTAGAATAACGAGAAAGTTTTGAGTTCTGAAACTTACAGGATGTTTTTATAGAACAATGACCAAGGGAATTTTGATTTCTCAGTTCATGATCCCTTTAAAATCACACTTTAAATCACTCAGCAGATCAAATCTCAGTCAATATCTCAGCATATTGACTGAGATTTGTTCTGTCTCCATCAGGAAATCCTGGGCGGGATGCTGGACCTGGAACCGAGACGATGGCGGAAACCGATACGTGAGAATTTCGACGACCAGCGTAAGAAGGTTCTGAAGTTGGCTCAGTGGTGGAAAGCGTTTGACTGCACTAAAACCGACAGCTAGACACTGAGACGGTGTGCTTCCTCAACTCTATAGAGACTTTTCCATACTTGAATTGTAATTTTATAGGGCTTGTCATGTGTACATGGCTCTAGTATCTAAAGTAAAATGTCTAGAAAATAGTCATTGAAACCAGGCATGCTTTATCTGGTCTGAAGATTTTTATGGGACCCTTTTCATGTTTCACATCTAGGTAAATGTTTTGTTTTTTTAATTAAATATCAACCCAGGAAATATTTGGTTTTCTCTTAAATATAATACCTGCTCTCGTCCAGTGTTGGTGTAAATCATGTTTTCCTGAGCAATTAAACTCAGAATAAAATATTACAAGACCTCCAGCCGCTCAGCTGATTATGTGCTCTGGCTTTATAAGCTGATTATGTTTAGATGACGTCTCGCTCCTCGTTCCTGTGAACCTGACCTTGAGTTCACCCTGAGCACCGATCATCTGTGGGGTGATGTTGTTTAATTTAGTGAAAGAAAGAAATGTTGTTTATTTTGTTTTTATAGCTATATTTTAGGCTGTGCTAACATGCACATTAAACTGTTATGTTGCAAATGAAGATTCTTAAAGAAATCTGCTTTAAAAAAAACATTAAAGAATTCAAATTTGCATTGCATAGAAGACAAAACGCCACAAAAATATTTCGTTCTGAGAAAAAAACAGAATTGCAAGCTATAAAATTACATTTACGAGATATAAACTTGCAATTTTGAGAAAAAACTCAGAATTCCAAGATATTAACTTTTTTTCTCCCGCAATTGAGTTTATATCTAAAAAAAAAAAGTGATTGCGACGACTTAGCTCACAGGTAATTCTATGTAAAATTTCACAAATGTAAATGTAAAATGTTTTTTGTTTTAGTTTTTTTTTTTTTTACTTTTGCAGTTGTGAATTGTTTTTCTCTTAATTCTGTTTACATATCACAATTCAGTTCAAAATAAAATTAAATTCAAATTTCTCAAAACTTCTGGCACTTTTTCTTGCAGTGGTGAGTTGTGAAAAATCTAACACTTTTCTTCTAAGGATTGCAAGTTAACATCTCAACTCTGAGTTTATAGAAAAATAAACTCAGCATTGTGCGAGATAAACTCAGAACTGCCAGAAAGAAGTCATTATTTGTTAAACTTTTTCTTGTTTTTCTTTTTTCATAAAAAAAGACTATCATGTAAAGGTAACTTTGCTCGTACAGTTATGGGCATGATTTGTATTTTATGTAATTGCATGAGGAGAGCAGCTGTTGTGTTGGGGTCAGAATGACAATAGGACTCGGTCTGTAACAGCAGACGAGCTGATGTTTTATGAGGGTGTTAAACAGCACTATCACAGATCGCTCAGGGTCACAGGTGACGGTGGAAGTCATGGTGGCGTGACCTCACAGCTGCTGTAATGTGAGTGTTTTATTGTTCATTCATGTGGCATTACAGACATTAACACACACAAATAATTACAACACTGATTTGCACAATTTGTCACGCAGCGCTACACAGACTGGCAGCATGAAGATCTCCATTCCATTTACAATGGAGGCGTTTCTCCAGTAAATGTCACACACAGGTAACACAACTACCGTAATAAACAGCAGTTATGTAAGATGAGTTATAGATTGTGTATGTGAAATTTGCTAAATGTGAGTAATTTGAGCAAATCTGATTATATAATTAACGAGCTATACAATTTATTTGTAGATGCTTTTGCCCCAGTCTTAATTCATTAATGCTTCTTTTTGTAATCTTACATCAAAACAAAATGAAATAATAACAAAATGATTACAAATGTAATGAGTAATTATATAGATATATTTTTGCATATTGTCTATATACTGTGTATATGATAGCAAAACAGCAATTGCACTAAATGGCAAGTAACACTTTCTAATCTTTATTAACAAAAACATTGATATACTCGATATAATATGTAATCAGATTTGTGATCCCACTTATTTCAGTTGGTATGAAATTAAAATTCAACCTATTTTCTAATTCATTGTAATAGGTCGTATTGGTCTTAATTTGGACAAATCCTCCAGGTGGATAACTATCTATATATATATATATATTTTTTTTTTTTATTATTTAACACCACACAGTTCTACAGTATATACTGTTGTGTGTGTGTGTATATATATATATAGGTGCATCTCAATAAATTAGAATTTCACGGAAAAGTTCATTTATTTCAGTAATTAAACTAAAATTAAAACTCGTGCATTAAATAAATTCAATACACACAGACCGAAGTAGTTTAAGTCTTTGGCTCTTTTAATTGTGATGATGTTGGCTCACATTTAACAAAAACCCACCAAAAACCCACCTATCTCAACAAATTAGAATACTTCAAAAGACCAATAAAAAACATTTTTAGTGAAGTGTTGGCCTTCTGGAAAGTATGTTCTTTACTGTACATGTAATCAATACTTGGTAGGGGCTAATTTTGCTTTAATTACTGCCTCAATTCGGCGTGGCATGGAGTGATCAGTTTGTGGCACTGCTGAGGAGGTATGCAAGCCCAGGTTTCTTTGACAGTGGCCTCCAGCGATCTTATGGGGGTTCAGGTCTGGTGAGTTTGCTGGCCATTCAAGCACACCAACACCATGGTCATTTGTGCTTTTGGTGCTTTTGGCAGTGTGGGAGGTGCCAAATCCTGCTGGAAAATTAAACCAGCATCTTCAAAAAGCGGGTCAGCAGAAGGAAGCATGAAGTGCTCCAAAAATTTTTGGTAAACGGGTGCAGTGACATTAGTTTTCAAAAAACACAATGGACCAACACCAGCAGATGACATTGCACCCCAAATCATCACAGACTGTGGAAACTTAACACTGGACTTCAAGCAACTTGGGCTATGAGCTTCTCCACCCTTCCTCCAGACTCTAGGATCTTGGTTTCCAAATGAAATCCAAAACTTGCTCTCATCTGAAAAAAGAACTTTGGACCACTGGGCAACAGTACTACTTCTCCTTAGCCCAGGTAAGACGCCAATGACATTGTCTGTGGTTCAGGAGTGGATTAACAAGAGGAATACGACAACTGTAACAAAATTCCTTGACACGTCTGTGTGTGTGGGGGCTCTTGATGCCTTGACCTCAGCCTCAGTCCATTCCTTTTGAAGTTCATTCAAATTCTTGAATCGATTTTGATTGGCAATCCTCTTAAGGCTGCGGTTCTCTTGGTTGGTTGTGAATCTTTTTCTTCCACATTTTTTCCTTCCGCTCAACTTTCTGTTATGCTTGGATACAGCACTCTGTGAAACAGCCAGCTTCTTTGTGAAATGAAAGAATGTTTGGGCTTACCCTCCTTGTGAAGGGTGTCAATGATTGTATTCTGGACAACTGTCAGATCAGCAGTCTTTCCCATGATTGTGGAGCCTAGTGAACCAAACTGAGAGACCATTTGAAGGCTCAGGAAACCTTCGCAGGTGTTTTGAGTTGATTAGCTGATTGGCATGTCACCATATTCTAATTTGTTGAATTGGTGGGTTTTTGTTAAATGTGAGCCAAAATCATCAAAATTAAAAGAACCAAAGACTTAAACTACTTCAGTCTGTGTGCATTGAATTTATTTAATACACTAGTTTAACAATTTGAGTTGAATTACTGAAATAATTTAACTTTTCCACGACATTCTAATTTATTGAGATGCACCTGTGTGTGTGTGTGTAGGTAATATATATAAAAAGGTTTCGGACAATAATTTTTATTAAAAACGTCTAGAATCATGACTTTAAAACCCCCAGTCATACAGGCAGTTCTCAATCAATTCCTGATTAATAAAATCAACTGAATTACTAAAATAATGAGTTCCAAACAGGTTTCCACACAGGTCCTCCAAATACCAAGTCCTTTTTTTTTGCTTATTTTAATGGCCCAAAAAGCCCAAAACAGCACAAATAGCATGAAGTGAGTTGCAGGACTATCAGTTCTTTAACAATTGCTCATGGAAACTTGTTTGAACACAGTTATTTTTACAATTCTGCTTGCTATTGGCACAGAAATTACATGCTTTATCTTTAATGATTAATTTGAATCCACTTGCTTAGACTGTCATTGTATACATGCACAATGAATGTTAAATAATGTTTTTTCAGTATGTTTTTAATTTGTATTTTATTTTATTACAAATGGCATGTGTTAGTTTATTTATACGCACTCAGACAGACACGAGGCTGTTCCCGTGTTAATATGTGAACAAAAGCAGGCAGAACGGGGAAAGTGGGGGGGGAAAAAGTGGGTCAGACTCAGGAGCGGAAAGAGGGATGTGGGGAGAAGAGTGAAGGACTAAAAGAGAGGAGAGAGAAGAGAAATATCCGGAAGGCATCGGAGGGAGAGAGAGAGACGCACACAGTCTTCAACCTTCACTCCTGCTAACATGACCTGATTGTCTGTGTGTCTCTCTCTCTCTCTGTCTCTCTCTCTCTGTTCATCTGTCTCTCTGTTCATCTCTGTCTCTGTCTCTCTGTCTCTCGTCTCTGTCTCTCTGTCTCAGTCTCTCTCTCTCTCTCTGTCTCTCTCTCTCTCTCTTCTCTCTCCTCTCTCTCTCTCTCTCTTTCTCTCTCTCTTTCTCTCTTATTCCTCTCTCTCTCTCTCTCTCTCTCGAGGACCTGCGCTCTCTCTTGCATTGTGGATGAACAGAGCACTGTCTGTGAAGGGTTTTAATTATCCAGGTCAATGTAGCATTCAAATACACATGCTTTTGAAATATTATTTAATATGAGGTGTTAAACATACATCACAGTTTCCACAAAGATGGATGAAATGACAAAAACTGCATGAATAATATCAGAACGTTTCTTGAGCTAGCAGATCAGGGCATATTAGAATGCATTTCTGAAGATCATGGTGACACTGAAGACTGGCGTAAGATGTGAAAAGTCAGTTTGATCACAGAAATAATTACATTGAATATATATTCAAGTAGAAAAAAGTTATTGCAAATTGTTTTATAATATTTCACAATATTACTGCAACAAATGAAGCATTGCATCAGTGTCTCAGCAATGGATCCTCTGCAGTGAATGGGTGCCGTCAGAATGAGAGTCCAAACAGCTGATAAAAACATCACAAGTAATCCACACCCCTCCAGTGCATCAGGGAACCTCTTGTCAAGTGAAAAGCTGTGTGTCTGTAAGAAACAAACCATCATTAAGACAGTTTAACTTTAAATCTCTTCCGGCTGAGTCCATAAGTCCTTCAGTGAAAAAGCCCATGCTTTGTCTAAACATCAAAATTACATCAATATTTGTTTCAAGCTTTTTTGGCTTGTAAATGGTGCTTGATCTGTGCAGATTTCTCTATGATTAAGACCATAAACCACTTTTCACTGGAGGAAGTGTTATTATGGATTATGGACTCATATTTGGCCAAAAGTAGTGGTTTCAAGTTAAAACGGTCTTATTAATGCGTTATTCTTCACAAATACGCAGCTTTTGTCTTCTCAAGATGTTAACTGATGGACTGGAATCGTGTGGATTACTTATATCAGCTGTTTGGACTCTCATTCTGACGGCACCCATTCACTGCAGAGGATCCATTGGTGAGCATAGAATTTTAGTCTTTCTGCTGAAATTGAATCATAATTGAATCATCTCTTTAATTCTCATTCATGCCCTTGACAACAGCACATGTGAGTGCAAAAATGTAGGCCACGAGATTCCTAAGGTGCTTTTGTCCATCTACTTAATTGCTTTTTTCATCCCTTATCATTTAATTATTGTAAACAAAAAATTTCTGCATCACTCCAAAACATGCTTCTTTAATTGGGCTTTTCACACCTGCATCACAAAGCACCCAGAATTAATTACACATTTACCTAAATTCTGATTAATACAGGCCTGTTTTGATTTCTAGATAACGGGATGTTAGAATAATTCTCAGTGCATGCCATTACAACATGGTCAGTGTAACCTAAAATCTCTAGAGTGATTACAGCTAGTGCTTTGGTTGTATTAGTGTTTTGCACTGTTTAATCGGCACTGTGATATAAAGTGTGAACAGCATTGCTTTGCATGCTCTCTCTCTCTCTCTCTCTCTCTCTCTCTCTCTCTCTCTCTCTCTCTCTCTCTCTCTCTCTCATAGGGGGGTGTAGATTAACAGATTGGCTGTTTCTTAGTTCTGTGCGCGCTGTACGGTGGAATAGTCTATTTCTCGTCTTTACGCGCATCTGGACGCGACTCTCCCCGCGTCAAACCCGATCATGAGGTCTCCGGGGGTCTTCATCGGTCTACGGAGCTGCTGGGTCACCGACGGGATCCGGTAATACGAACACCCCGCTCCATCCCGCCCCACGCCCACGCGGACAGAATCTGGGTTTTGCGCACTTGGCGCTGCTGCTGCTGCATTCACTCTGCCGCGCGCGTACCGGTTCCGCGATGGTTCTGTGTCGCCTGCGCGTCTGATGAGTCCGCCAGCACCGGCAGCAGCATGTCCTCGCGGAAGATCTCCTCCGAATCTTTCAGCTCCATGGGCTCGGACTACCTGGAGAGTCCCGGAGAGGACGCAGAGTGCCCGTTCTCGCGCGTCTTCTGGAACGGCAGGAGCCCCGTGGAGACGCTCTCGTGTCCGTTCGAGGACGCGGCCGTCAGCAGGAGGATCGCCCGGCGTAAACGCGTCAATCTGGACTCGCTCGGGGAGAGTTTGAGACGCCTCACCTCACCGACGGTACCGAGCCTTTCCTTACAACCTTACATTCAATTCAAACAAATGTGTGTGTTGTTCATTTGCAAAAACACAACTCGGTGTTGGCAATTGTGGTTCCAAATCTCAATCAAACTCCAGTGGGGTTATTTTGATAGTAAATAAAAAAAAAAACTAAAAAAATCAGCTAAACTAACACAATAATAAATCACCAATAAAAACATGATTTGAAGTATTATACAGGACAGAACTTAGGGGCTTTGCATCTGACTCTTCATAATAGATATATTATATATATATATCACACACACACACACACAGAAGTGTCTTAATGCCTATCCACACACAAATACACGACATTATGCGAGGTGATCCTGTGTTTTCGCTTCAGAAACTCAATGTCGTAAATGACATTATTGATAGTAGATATATATGCAAAATTAGTGGGTGTTACATAATGTATATTTCACTCTAATAATTAATTGCATGCACATCAATGAAGAGAAACCGTGTGCTAGAATTAGTGTATAGTGTATATATATGTATAAATGTATACACATATCACAGTAAATTACTATATGTAATGATGCTAGAGGAGAAAATGGTATATGTGGTGTTGTCTATCTATTATTATTATATAGATATATATATATAATATAAAATCAAGAGATATATGTTTGTGTATAGATCGATGGATATATGGTGTTTAGGATATTTTAAGGCATAAAGCACATGTTTTCCTGTTAAATAAATTAATATCATACAAAGCGACATAGATAGATAGATGGATTGGGCTATCTATATCTATCGATTATCTATCTCGGGTGAGAATATATATGAACTATCACCAGCGAAATACATCCACTCTCTCTAACCATTTACACCAGTATTACTAGTCTAGATGCAGTTAGAGTACTGATGATGATGATGGATTTGACTCGGTGCGTGAGAGCGGATTATACGGCTCGTAAATCTCCTCCGAACAGCAGAACTGGTGGCAGTGCAGATGTCTGAGAGCCTGATCCCTCACACCGTCTTACATTCATAGAGTGTGTGTTTGTGTGTGTGTGACTGGAGAGAGTCAATGTAGAGCATGCTGTGGTTGTTCAGGCCCTACTGGTGTGTGTGTGTGTGGGGTGTGTGGTGTGTGTGTGTGTACATAATTCATCATGTGTAGAGCAGAAGAGTGTGTGTGTGAAAGGGCAGGATAACCTCTCGGTACACTGGTCCCTGGTGCGTTTTGTCTCAAAGAAACACACACACTGTACCGCAGAGCTGCGATAGCACATGCATCTCTGCATCAGAATGTTCTTGTCCTGAGATTCACTCCAGTGGATTTACTGTGTGTGTGTGTCGGTGTGTGTGTGTTGTACTGGGCTCTTGACAGTGTGGTTCATAGCAAACAAACTGCTCCAGGGGAACATCCAGAATGTGGGTGTGGTGTGTGTGTGTGTGTGTGTGTGTTTTAGAGGGTTATTGTAAAGCAGTCAGACCCCGCTGTTTATAGGACATTAAAGCCATGTTTTTTTATGCACTGGTCAGTTTTGAGATTTTTGCGTATTTTGCTTCCTTAACATGTCTTCTTTCAGACTAGCGTAAAGAAAACATCCAAAACACACATTTAAGTGTTTATTTTATTACACTTTATCTGTTTGCATCTGTAGTTAACATTAGTTAATTACATCAGTTAGCATGAACTAAGAATTAAAAAAACTTCTAAAGCATGTAGTTAAAGTTAATTCCAACATTTACAAAAATATTAATAAAATCAAACGTTGGATTGGTTAATATTTAATGGACCTGAGCTGACATGAGCAAACACTACTGTTAACTAATGAAACCTCGCTGTAACTATTAAAAAATTTTGTCAACTACAGTGTTATACACTAAAAGAAATTTGGTGTAAAAACAACTTTAATTTCTCAAATTGCTAGTAAATTTCACAATTAATTACAAAGAAATGGCACGTAACATTTAATTATGCATGCTATTTCGAAGGAGAATGACTGAAATTGTATTCTCAGGAATCCAGTAAAAAAATTACTTAACTTCAATTTTTGTTTACCGTGTACACCAAAAAAAAAAATATATATTCTCACTCAAATTACTAGTAAATTTGACATTTAATTACAAAGAAACAGTAAAACACAATTAGCCTAAACAAAATTCTGAAGTAGAAAGACTAAAACTAGTAGTAGTGTTAAAAATTACTCCAGTAATCTGTTTTATTTACAACTTTGAAAAATATGATTTATATGTATGTATTTATTTATTTACAGTGCAAGACAGGTTGTTTAACTATGACATCAGCATCGTCTGATCATCAGTATTTTCTGTGGTTTTCAGCGGATTATGTTTGCATGTCAGTTAAATTTGGGGATTAGACAAAACAAATGTTCACTGAACGCACACTAACACGCTCTTTAGAAGATAACATTGATCCTTTGTTGTGTGTGTGTGTGATAGAGAGATTTACACTGAGTTTATAGAGCTCTGCAAACAATAAAAAACTCAGTTGCAGAAGCTAGCCAACTGCCTACATAGACAACATTTTAGGCAACATATACTCCTCCTGATGCAAAGACTGGTCCCAAAGTGACTTAATGATGCGTTCTATAACTAGTTTAAGTCGAAATCTAAGATATTGTTGCATGAAGGCAATCCCAACATGCATTGCAGCAATGCTTTTGAAAGAGGTCTTATTTGATCAAACATCAGTAGATTGTGAAAGATTAGTACTTTCAAATAACTGTTTTCTACTTGAGTATATATTCAAATGTAATTTATTTCTGTGATCAAAGCTGAATTTTCAGCATCATTACTCCAGTCTTCAGTGTCTCATGATCTTCAGAAATCATTCTAATATGCTGATCTGCTGCTCAAGAAACATTTCTGATTATTATTCATGCGGTTTTGTCATTCAGTCATCTTTGTGGAAACTGTGATGCATTTTATTTGGCAAGATTCATTGATGAATAGAAGGTTCAAAACAACAGCATTTATTTGAAATATAAATCTTTTGGAACATTATAAATGTCTTTATTGCTCATTTAATGCATCCTTGCGGAATAATATAAATAATTTCAGATGACTACACAAAGAATGAAGAAAATGAAGCCACTTTAAAGACCAGAAAGATTTTTTGCACTGTGGTATTATTTTTACAACAATCAAGGTAATTTGCCCTCACCTTCTCATTACCATAATGCGTTTGATTATAATTCTTTTAGTATAAATCAGATTTAATTTCTCCAGAGAGAGAGAGAGAGACTGCTGTGAGATCACTAAAGCAGATTTGGCCAGGTAAAGCTGGATTTGAGCTATTAAGAGCTTTCCTGAAATGAGGAGGATTTTGATTGGAATATTGTTGCCGTGGTAGCGTGATAAAGGCAGTTGATTGGATAAGGCTTAAGGGTGTATTCTATTACAGGTAGATCAGCACTGTAAATCCCTTTAAAAAGCACCAAATCACACAAACACGGCACAAACAGACAAATCCAATAGAGTCTATCGGGTTAACATTACCTTTTACTCCATTCACGAAATGGAGAACTTAGTTTAATTAGTTAGAATTTAAACTGTAGCTCTGTGCAACTTATTACTGAACAAAGTGGCGTAGAAACAATTTTCAGAATCAGAAATTGCTTGTAAATTACACAGTTACAAAGAAATGCTAAGTAACACATTGAAACAGTAAAGTAGTATGTTCTTGTTAAATATAGTACAAAAAAAATAGTTTTGCCCATTTTTAATAGGCTATGTGCAGCCAAAGAATCAGGCATCAATGAATTTCCATTGAGAAAATACTTGTTTTGTTTTTTTAAGCAACTGCATGTATTTTTATTTTATTTTTAGTATTTTTGTGACTTTGGAGCCCCCTACAGTTAAGCGATTGGAATCAACTGTCGTAAATATTGGCCTACCACTGTCGTAATTACAGTGGTTGTACCATAGACTGTATAAAAACATGGACGTAGTATCCGTGACGTCACCCGTAGGTTTCTGAAGTGCGTTTATGAAGCTCAAAGTGGGCGGAGCCAGCCGTCGCCATCTTGGCAGCGCGTCACCGCGCGTCACTCCCGGATAATTAAAAATGGGCAAAGAGGCGGGAGCAGGTTGCTGAAGCCACGCCCACCTAGCTTGACGGTGGTGACAGCAGCGGCAATCCACCTGTCACTCAAGTGGCCACGCCCTTAATTATGCAGAACTTTAAGGCTTAATATAATTTAAACGGATGAGTTAAAATTAGCTATATAGATCAAAATAATTTTTTGAACCAGGCTGTAAACATGTTTTTTTCTGCTGTAAAGTTGGGCATTTTAACATGGGGAGTCTATGGGATTGACTCCCTTTTGCAGCCCGCCTCTAGTGGCCACTCGATGAATTACAGTTTAAGTCACTTCCGTGTTGGCTTCACGAGAGAGAGCGGGAGGTTGCCGCTTGGGTTGTACATGTGCATTTGTTATTTGTTGTTGCCATAAACCAATCCGTTCTTTTCGCGGAATTTCGTACCCGCTCGTCAAACTTACACACTCCCAGAAAAGATGTTTGGGGAAGAGTGTGAAAGTTTGGAAACTGAAATTTCAGTTAAAAAAAAAAATACTTACAGTTGCTTTAACTTTTGATTTTGTTGTGTCTGGTGTCTTTTGAATCCGTTTAAATTAGATCCCGCCAAAGGAGCTCTCCAAGCAGAGCAGTGTTTGGACAAGTGCGACGAGAATGCGGTTGTTTACCAGTTAAATCGTTTCTTACTCGTGAATCTGTGTCGAGCAACTTCTGACTGCATTGTTATTCTTCTTTTTAGACCCAGACAATTCAGCTGGCCCTGCAGAGAACAGTGGCGTTTTACAGACAGAGGGACATAAGGTACATCCATAATGTCTTCGAGAAATTAGACATCATTTATGTCTCAGTTGTTTCTCCTAGACAGTAGCCTATTGAGAAAATAGTTTCAGATCTCAACAACATCTCAAATTATACCAACACTAAAGTCTGCAATCAAAAAGACAGAAGTCTAAATATGAACTCAGATGTATAACCACCTTATATGTCCTGAATGTGTGGGACTTCCGGTCTCATTCCATTCAGTTATTTGACCTGTAGAAAAACTGTTATGCTGCTTGATATTGCAAATTGGTATTTGTTATCATATAATTTTAATGTATTTTGTAGTGTAGTTTTACTCTTTATTGCACACTGTTATTCTAGTCATATCTGTAGCGAATGAATCGGAAGTGTCGCACATTCACAGGACATTGTTTACCTCTTCATTGCAAGATAAGGTGGATGCTCTTACAGTGCTGTATTTTCACACCAAATTCACATTTAAAACAAATTTAATTTCCTGTGATGCAAAATAATAAAACAAAGTAACCAATTTTGAACGTTTCAACGTGTTAGGTTTTTGTCAAGAGTTGGTGTTTGTAAAATGTGTGCTGTTTTCTTTACAAGAAATGAGAATACGTTCTGAAATTTTGTACAAATGTGCTGACACGCATTATAAAGCAAATCTCACCTGACTTAAAAAAAAAAAAAATGTTTTAGCTCAAATCGTATGTATTATTGTTGGACAGTTTTTCATTTAAAGTTGAATATAAAAGTATTTCTAAATGTATCCTCATACAATACACTCATGTAAAACGATACGATATAGCAAATCTCAACTGCCTGATTTTTTTTTGTCTCAAAATGTAACTCTACTATCATCTAGCTCTTTATGTAAAGTTAGATGTATAAGCATGTCCAACTTTATCTGCATGCATACAGTATATTTACGTACAGTGATATACTATATAGTCACTATATTATTATCACCCAGCTCCAATCTGCTAAATGTGACTAAAAGACTTTAAGGTATGAATATGTTAAAAATGTTAACATCATGATTTTCTGTTTTGAAGCATTGTGTATTGTGAAAAATGCTATACAAATAAATTTGACTTGACTTGACATGCACACATTTAGAAGTGAGACTTAAGAGTCCAAATACTTTTTTGGGTTTCATTTATTTCTATTTTTATTCATCCATAGCAAGTTGAAATGCAAATTTAAATGGATGAAATTAAGACAGATATGAAGGAGGAACCTTTAAGCTATAATATTTTCTTTTGATATTTTGGTTACCCTTTTATCTACTCACACCCTGGTAAATGTTAATCAAACTCTCTTTTTCTTGCAGTGGACAAGAGTTTGTAGGAAGCTTGTCAGATGAGCAGAAGTGTTTGTTTGAGAACTCTCGCTGTGACAGCCAGACTGACATCTCAGGAATACTGAAATACACAGCAACTATTTTAGGTAAGTACAAACTAGGGCTGCTCAATCAATCGAAGAAATCAAAATCACAATATGAGCGTGTGCAATTATTAAAACTTAAAATGCTGCAATTTAATTAAATAAATACAGTGTATGTCATGCATGCCTCAGAGTAATATTCTGTGTGTACTTTGCATACGCAAGCATGCATGGAACTTTTTATATTGTTTCAGTTTTTGAATTTAGATTTTTGTCTGCAAAGTGGTTCACTTTTAGCATGCAATGACAACATAAAGTGCATCATCATTTTGCATCATAAATGCAATATTTCTCATGATTTTTGACCAAATTGTGCAGCTGTAGTGCGCTCACACACACGGAACGGCAAAACTTTGACCTCAATACACACTCACTGACACTTTCCTAAAAACTCCCTCCATTGCTGCAGTCTCCATTCCCGAGCTGTTGCTAAGATACTAACTCTGCCATCCCTAACGAGAACACATTTATAAATAAACCGCAATGAGCCATTTGAACTGAGCCCTGCCCAGCTAAACCTACTGCGCATCTTGCGTTTATGCAGCAGAGCTGGTAATCGATGGTTTCGCTGGGGGCCAGACCTTTAAACTTTCCATCTTTATGTAAAAGCATGTTTATAAACCAGATAGTTCTGCTAAATACAGATCGCATGAGTCGTGTTCATTGTAAATGTCAGTAATAATCTGTGACTGTATGTTACATGTTAAAACACAATGCTGCTACGTTTATTAAAGCAATAACGACATGCTATATTACCTCTCAAGTGCTGCATTGCTTTTACTCAAAGGTTATATAGGCTACACCACTGTTCAAATGTTTGGGGTTGGTAAAATTTTTTCATGTTTTTAATAAGAAGTCCTCTTATGAAGTCTCTTAAGCTTGTTTCTACTATGGAAAAAAATTTTTTTAAAGGTAATTGCGACTTTTTATCTCTCACTTCTGACACACTTTTTTTTATCTCACACTCTCATGTGAAGTTTCCGTCACTGTTCAGAATTTTTTTCCTCTAAAGTTTCTATCTCGCAGTTCTGATGTTTTTTATCCCACCACGGAAATGACAACTTTTTGTGTCACAATTCAGACTTTTTTCTCGCATTTGCAAGTTTGCATCTAACAGTTGAGTTTCTATTTTAGAATTAGGAATTCAGAATTGCGAGAACAAAAGTCAGAATGTTATATAAAAAGTTGCAATTACATTTTGATGTTTTTAATTTAAAATCTACTAATAGAAACAAGCTTCCAGTTACTTCTGCTCCCAAGGATTTCCTTTATTGATCAAAAAACAGTCAAAACAGTAAGTTATATATGATATTATTACCCTGATGTATGCTGATTTGCTGCTGAAGAAACATTTCTGATTATTATCAGTGTTTTAAACGGTTGTGCTGCTCAGTATTTTTGTGGAAACTGATACAATTTATTTTTCAGGATTCTTTGATGAATAGAAGTCCAAAAGAACTTTTGTATATTCATAAATGTCTTTACCGTCTTTTGATCAATTTAATGCATCCTTGTAGAACAAAAGCAATAATAATTTAACAAATAATTAAATTCTAAATGTATTATATTATTATTATTAGTGTTTAATTATTTCTTTGTTTAAAAATCTATTTTGAATAGTAATGTATTTTTTTAAATTAAAAGATTATTAAGCAAATTGATCATTTTTTGCATTATTTTTCACAGGCGTGGACTTTTCCGACATCCGTGGCCGATTTGGGGAGGAATTCTTCGGTTTGTGTCTGGAGGAGAACGAGAGGGTTCTGCGAGCTCTCGGAGGAAACCTGCAGGACTTCTTCAACGGTTTCGACGCACTTCTAGAACACATCAGAACGTCCTGCGGCCGCCGCGCGTCGTCCGAGGCTCCTTCTTTCCTATGCAAAGACGCTCCTCAGGAGAGCGAAGAGACGAACGCGGAGAGCAACGTGGGACGGACTCTCCTCCTCCACTGCTTCAACCCTGATCCTACTGTGGGCGTGGCCATGCCGGGCTTAATCCGGGCCGCCGCCCGTCGCATCTACCAATCGGACGTTTCGGTGGAGGAAGCTCCTCCCACATGGCTGCACACAGCCAATGAGGACGGCGAACTCTCGACAGACTCCTCCCCCTCTTCATCCCCATCTCCGCCCTCGTCTTCATCTCCTGCCTGCTTGTCCTTCCTCATTCGAGAGGTTCGGACTCAACCCGCATCCTCGTCGTCGCACACCGCCGCCGCATCTCGCCAGCTGTCGCACTCGCCGCTGGATTTGCGCATCGGTCTGAGCACGTTTTGCCGGGCCTTTCCCTTTCACCTGGTTCTGGGACCCAACATGGAGGTCCTGCAGGTCGGGGAGGGGCTTCGGAAACAGGCCAAGAGCGACCCACACCGGACACTCACCTTCAGCAACAGCTTTGAGCTGGTTTCTCCCAGAATCCCCTGCTCCTTCCAGAACATTCTGCTCCGGCTGTCCACACCGTTCACCATTCGTACACGACCTGACGGGTCGGCACTCGACAGCAGAGAGAAGGTAAGAGAAGTAGTTTGGTAAATGATGTGAATTTGTGTTTGTTTAGGTGCGAAACATGCTCTTATTAAAGGGGTCATATGATGATGCTAAAAATAACATTGTTTTGTGTATTTGGTGTAATGCAATGTGTTTTTATTATTATTATATTCTAATTTGTTTGGATTCCTAAAGCACCAGTGTGAATGTAATTTAGATCAAGACAGTAGGGTTGAGTCCCCTTTAAAGACTTTTATCTGACTTAAGTTTTCTTAGTTAAGAACATGGGCTGCAGCTCTTAATTTTGAACTCACAAACTCACAAAGTGCATTGGATAGAATTATGTAAATTTAAAATATACAAAATTTTCATTTGTACTTCATTTGTCTTTTTTTCTTTTTAAATATTTCAATAAATATCATATCGTGAGATTTTGATATCGTTACATCCCTAGTTTACGCGGTTTAAGGTTAAAAACCGTACATTATTGTAGCTCCTCTCGCGTTCCTGAGCGCGTCGATTTTACAAAGCCTCATCATTCTAAAAGTGCGGCGTGCCTCTATTGCTACCCAGGGCGTTGTGATTGGTCGAATACCTCAAGCGTGTGACAGATGACATTTTACACCCCTACCATTATTGCACACAGCGACTCCACGACATGGCAGCGACAACAATACTACAGCGAAAATAAAAGTTACGCCTTCTTTCTTTGCGTAAACATTTGGGCTCGTTATGCAATCTTCCCACATAGTGACGTAGACATGTGGGGGCGTGTTATAACGAGGCGTTTTAGGTAGGCGTGGCTGACTCTTAACTTTCTTAACTAAAAAATGATTCATTCAGAATCTGGAAAAATATATATTGAAATAAAGCTTAAAAAAGAAATTATAAAGTTGAAAAAATTTAAGTCCTTTTTTTTTAATGTTTCCTTGGCAACTAAAATAAGTTTTTTAAGTTGAAGTACTAACTTACTTTGAAATATAAATGCATTTTTTGTTAATTTAATAAAGATAAATGTCAAGATTAAAAAACCTTAAACTAAAAGCAATTTTCGAATGTAGCTATGGCAACTAACTGAATTAAGTTTAAAATGACTAAAATTGCTAACTTAAATATTTATGAAATTAAACTATTTAGAAATATTTGTGTTTCTCTAGGTCTGAAACACCCCTTTGTTCCTTATTTTTTGATTCCTCTTTTTTTATTTAAAGGCACATTTATCACAAGTCAGCTGTAATTTGAAAATATACATGATTTTACATGAATTCAGACTATTTTGCAATCTGTTTGAGTGATTCATTACATTGAACCGACTCCAAAAGGATTCACTCACAATTTGGGCCTCTTAAATAAATTAAATAAATTAGAAATAGCTTTATTAAATGGTAGAATTTTTTTTTTGTAAAATAGCTTTAATAGTTGTGTCTTATGCCACTTTCAAGTCCTTCTGGGAATTTCTTTTACTGTCCACTTTTATTGTTGACGAAAATATAAAAAACATTTTTTGTGAACTGAAATAAAGCTGACATAAAATATAAATATTGAAAGCTGAAAAACTTAAATGTTCATTTTGAAATGTTTCCTTGGCAGATACTGAAATTACAAACTGGGAAAAAAATGTAAAAAAAAAGACAAAAGCGCATAAAAATACCCAAAATTAAACTAAAATGAAAATGTGATGTTTTTTTAGCACTGGTGCAACAAAATATATATCAAAGTCAACTCTCATGAAACAGTGAAAATGCATTAAAGCTAATTAACATTTACAGTGACCCATATGTAAATCAGCTTCCTTCATAATCCTTTAATTGGCTGGAAGAAAATCCCAGGTCTCCCACTAATATTTACAACACTGTGGTGGTGTTCGTGTCCGCTCGTCTCATAAATACGATCGTCCTGACATGACTTGAAGGCAGTGTTAAACAGTGGGAACGTGTCCTAATTACAGAGTTTGCCGTCACTGAAAGCTGTTGCCAAACCCGCAGGATTATTTCCAAAATCTGCGCAGATTATTATGAAATGATTTGGACAGAGATGCATCTTATGTTCTGATGTGGTTCACCCCGGAGAGAAGCTCTACCAAACACACACACAGGGTTTTACAGACACCACCTGCCCTAATGAAACGAGAAGATTTGGTTTGTGTGTTTAGGCTCAGCGCTGGCAAATGGAAGGTCGCTGGTTCGAATCCCATGAGGAGGAGGAGTTTGTAAAGCTTTTAATATAGATGTACGTAATACATCTGCACTGCAAATGCAAATATTTAAACATGTAAAAAAATCGTGTTGATTTGTCAACCGTGAATCTTTATTGAAGAATTTCTTTGCAATCCCTATGGAGAAAATGAATGGGAACTTCTTTGCAATCCCTAGGGGAAAAGTGAATGGGAACCAGATTGTTGCTTCAAAACCAGGACTTTCAGTCTTATTGAATCAAAATAATTATAAATAAATAATATTCAATAATATACAAAGTTGACAAAATTTTATTTTAGTATCCCTGAGATACTATTATAGTTTTTATTCATATTTTTAATTAGTTTTAATTTGTATATTTTCTGTTTTAATACATTTTTTGTTTGTAGTGATTGTTGTTTAAATATTTTTTGAATGACTTAGTATTTTATTAATATTTGGATATTCATTTTTTATTTTTTCTTATATGCTTCTTTTTCATTTTAGACGAATATTGAATTGGTAGTTTTGTTCGCTTTACGTTTTTGTCTTTTTATTACCTCTATAGTTTAATATTCATTATTATTTTTTTGTTGTGTGGGTGTGGCTAGTTACCGTGGCAAGTTAAACTAATTGAATTTTTTTTTAGAAATGTTGCCTTGGCAATTACCTGAAATAAAAAGCTTTTTTCTTTTCTTTAATCAGAACCGGGGGTTTGGATTTAAAAATCCTTAAACATTATAAATATTTCCGTGAACTTAATAGAATATGCAATAATATACAAAAATGGTTTTTAAATGGACAGGCGCTCTGCTGAACAGGGAAATTGACAATATTAATTTAATTTTTTCTATATAGGAGTCAAAAATACGATGCAAAATTATGAAAGTACTGGATACAGTCAATTCAGCAACATTTTTCAGCAAATCCTGTCTTTTTATTGTGCTATCCTAACTATGCATTTTCATAACTGGTTGCATTGTATTATTCGCATTTCGCATTTTCAGAGCTGAAACTCTTTGCTCAGTGATGAATTGGAGAGTTTGGTCTCGGTTCCACGTCATTTAGCAGCAGCTTGTATTTTTACCCAGAGTAAGGTGCAGGGTGCTGATGGCAGGAACAGGCCGTCCCGCCGGAGACATCAGTGCCTCGCTCTGGGGTACAGTGGTGATTGTGTTAGGAGAAAGCGTTAGGCACAAAGCACTTTCTTAGCTGTGTGTGTGTGTGTGTGTGTGTGTTTGTCCTGAAGTCGCTACTGACTGAGGATGATAAATGTGAACAAATATGAATAAACAGCATAACACCGTGTCAGCACTAAAAGAGCGTGATGCAGTGCGACAAAAATAGATTATAATCAACGGTGTAGACCGCTGCATTCATTATCATGGGAGGGCTCATCATCACATGCATTTCTCAGTGTTAATGTAATCGTATTATAAGTATTATATTATTTATGTGTTTTATTTTTATTGTCCAATACTATTAATACAAAAATTATTTAGTTTTTTATTTAATTTAAGTTGTAGTAGTTTGTTGTGTGGTTTAGTATTTTTGTATTTCTCTATATTTGTATTCTTTTTTATTATTTAATTATTTTGTAGTATTGTATTTCAGTTGATTTATTTTAGTATATTAAGTTAAACTAAATGAAATGAGAAATGTTGCCTTGACAGTTAGCTGAAATAAAATGTGTATTTATTTATTTATTGTTTATATTATTGAATTATTCAATTATATTTTATTTCCAGTTAATGTGATTTATTAAAATAAGAAACATTTTTAGGTCTTATATTGTGGCAAGTGTAAGTTAATTACCTGGGATGATGCAACAAAAAACTAAAATCTGATTAATAATGTTTAAGCACGAAATAATCCCTAAGTCTAAATTCACTGTACGTAAAAATACTACATAAAAGGTGCCCATATTATTTCTGAATTGTGCATCTCTGCTTCCATTTTCAATTAATATCGACCGAGATTAATTCATATCAGTGTTATTTTAGTACTATTATATACTGTTATAGTTCTATCGATACGTTGCATGGTAATATTTGCATTTCCTTTAGTTAACTTTTTTGCAATTGTGTTTTGTGCTTATCGTAATTAAAATTTTTGTATTTTTAAATATTACCATTTAGGTATAATTTATTAATGACTTCATTTAATATCCCTGTATCTGATTTTTATTTCAGTTTTAGTTTATTATTTTTTTCCCGTTTCTTATTATTTGAGTGGTTTACTTCTTATCTACTAGCTTTCTTTTAAATTAACAAAAATATTTCAAATTTAAATATTACGTATTGATATAATTTAAAAGTCAGTTATTTAAATAGAATAAAAATATTTGAAAAAAAAAAAAAAAAACTGTTACTTTTTTTTTAAGTTTAAAAACTTTGTTTTGGTTAGTTAAACTAGTAAACGCCTGAGCAGAACAAACGGACTGTAGTGACCGTGAGGGGTCAACTGAAAAAAGTCTGTCTATTAAATATAAATAAAATAAATTTTTTAAATGTTTGTGTTGGTTACTAAGTAACATAATGCATTGCTTTCCACTTAACACAATTTTTATGGAGTAACGCAATATTGTAATGCATTACTTTTAAAAGTAACTTTCTCACACACTGATGATAGAACTTGTGTTCAGTGTTTACTCAGAAGTATGAATTGTAATGCTCTCGCTCTGATTAGCACCTCGTCGCGCTCTGGAGTGCAAATGTCTTTTTAAAGCTCTCCTCTTCAGCCCTCGTTCTCTTTAATCTGTTGTTCTTTGAAGGATGGTGTCGTCAGATCTGATGTGTGTAAACGTGTTTTAGTGTGTCGCAGAAAGCCGTTTGTTGTCTTGTCATGTAAAACACCGCTACATTTGAAAGCTCCGAATCAAGGTGGCTTTGCTAACGGAGAAGATAAATAATTAAACAGAGGAACAGATGATGAAATGAAAGTCAGGTGTCAATGGCAGAAGCGTGTCTGATCTCTGCGCCTGTAGAGAGACAAACTGATTGAGAATTGATCTCAAAAAATCTCCATCACTAGACTAGCATTGTCTTTATTAGTGTTATGAGAAAATTGTTGAATCACTCAACAGATTTCAAAGCCAAAACAAGAGCTTGTTTGTTGTGAATATTATTTTATTAATCAACGTAATGAAGTGTGCTACCATCTATTTTTTCATCCATCCATCCGTCTGTCTATCCATCTGTCCGTCTATCATACTCTCTTTTTCCATCCATCCATTTTTCATTCTATCGTTCCATCCATCCATCATCTATTTTTCGTTCTATCATTCCATCCATCCATCCATCTATGCATTCTTCTATCATTCCATCTGTCCATAGATCCATCCATCATTCGTCGATATTCAATTGCGACCAATCCAGGTCAGCCATTCATCTATCAATCCGTCCATTCATCCATCCATCCACATCATGACTTCCTTACAATCCATCCATCGTCTATTGTTTTATCATTCCATCCATCCATTGATCCATCCATCCAATGTTCATTCTCTAGTTCCATTCATCCATCCATTTATCCATCCTGTGTTATAACATATATCATTCCATCTACCCATCCATTCCTGCATTATCAAATCTGACCCTCTATCCAACAAAACCCTCTGTTAGCTTAGATAATTTAGAAGTTTCATCTGGTCTTGTTGAGATATATAGTTGAGTATCATCAGCATAACAGTGGAAACTAATCCTGTATTTTCTAATAATATTGCCAAGTGGCAACATGTATATCGAAAATAGCAGAGGACCTAGGACAGATCCTTGTGGCACTCCATATTTTACTGGTGATAATTGAGATGACTCCCCATTTAAATGAACAAAATGGTAGCGATCGGACAGGTAGGATCTAAACCATCTTAAAGCCTGACCTTGAATACCTGTATAGTTTTGTAATCGATCTATGAGTATGTCATGATCTATAGTGTCGAACGCAGCACTAAGATCAAGTAAAACTAGCAATGAGATGCAGCCTTGGTCTGACGCAAGAAGCAAGTCATTTGTAATTTGAACAAGTGCAGTTTCTGTGCTATGGTGGGGCCTGAAACCTGACTGAAATTCTTCATAGAGATCATTGTTTTGCAGGAAGGAGCATAGTTGAGCAGACACAACTTGTATTGTAAAAGCGAAAATTTCATTTCATTTTAATTTACTTCATTAAACTCAAGCTGCAGTTCTGCATCCTCTTTTCGACCTCAATACAAATACAGTTTAAACTCAGGATTTTAAAAGTCATTCTTGATTCAATTCTGAATGATGCACAGCCATACTCCGGAACTTTTAGTGAGTTTCAACAAATAGAAAGGGACAGATATGGACTGCTGTAGAGAGAGAGAGAGAGATTTTCATCTTATGTTCTGCTTGTGTTCACATCTTTAGATCCGACTGATGATGAAGATATGTAGAGTGATCGATCCTGAACGGTTTGTTTCTATGAAGCCAGAGGAAGCATATGTCTGTATCTCAGGGCTGATTATGTATTGTATCGTTCTATAAACAGTTCCTCCGCAGTGAAGCTTGAACTCTAGCCAGGACGGTTCCTGCAGGATTGTGCTGTGCTCAAACTCCCTCGTCGCAGGAGGGAGAGATCAGCAGCTGCTTCACTCAGACCTTCAGTGTTTGTGCTGTAATGGGTTTGTTACTCTGTGGAGTGAAATCATTAAACAGTCTTGCTACTTTTGCATGTAAAAATCTACACCTTAATCGCAAACCGTCTGCATTTCCACTTAATCTGTGTCATGCATTTTAAATTTCTCATTTCTATGTAAATCAGAGTTACATGGATTGTGCCTTATTTACTAAAGACGGCTGGTGTGTTTGATTTGTGCTGTTCCAGCGGTTAGGGGTTATGCAGTAAGTTATGGTTCAGTACAGTGGTTAGTATTTACTCTGAGTGTGTGTTGTGGTTAGTACTGTGGTTAGTAAAGACAGCAGTTTAGTATGTGTTCAGTATCTCTAACCTAGTATCCTTATAAAATCACTAAATTGTTGCAGCATGTCAATGTAAAACTAGAATTAGGTCAAAAAAACCCCCCTGGAAAATTTTTTAAAAAAGTTTATGTAGTATTATGTATAGACTATTATTGTGAGTTATTAAAGTGTGAATTGCGTTATTTTTATATATTCCATTTTAATTTTAAATTATGGTTTAGTAATTTTGTGCTTTTTTTCAGTGTTTCTATTCAGTATTGTTTTAGTATAATTGAGATCCTATAATAGGTTTATTTAATATTTTGAGTTTTCGTTTTCAATTTTGTTTTCTTTTTAAATGCAATTCATGTTTTAGTATTTTGTTGTAAATTAGTTCTCCTTTTTCAGTTTTGTTTTTAGTTACATCAAGATAAACTAATGAAAAGGAAATGTTGCCTGGGCCAACTAGCTAAAAATAAAATTAAAAAGTTTGTTTTTAGATTTATTTTGTTAGTTACATTTATTTGAGATTTTTATTTCATTTTATTTACATATTATTTTAATTTTATTTTATTTATTTATTTATTTAAAATACATTTATTTTATTAACCCGTTTATGTTTAGGCTTGATTTTTGTAAAGTTTTGTTCGTAATCTTACCATATACGACAGTGGGTACGGAAAGTATTCAGACCCCCTTAAATTTTCACTCTTTGTTATATTGCAGCATTTGCTAAAATCATTTAAGTTAATTTTTTTCCTAATTAATGTACACACAGCACCCAATATTGACAGAAAAAAACAGAATTGTTAACATTTTTGCAGATATATTAAAAAAGAAAAAATGAAATATCACATGGACCTAAGTATTCAGACCCCTTGCTCAGTATTTAGTAGAAGCACCCTTTCCTCCTTGCAGATCCTCTCCAGTTCGGTCAGGCTGGATGGTAAACGTTGGTGGACAGCCATTTTTAGGTCTTCTCCAGAGATGCTCAATTGGGTTTATCAGGGCTCTGGCTGGGCCATTCAAGAACAGTCACAGAGTTGTTGTGAAACCACTCCTTCATTATTTTAGCTGTGTGCTTAGGGTCATTGTCTTGTTGGAAGGTAAACCTTGGGCCCAGTCTGAGGTCCTGAGCACTCGGGAGAAGGTTTTCGTCCAGGAGATCCCTGTACTTGGCCGCATTCAACTTTCCCTCGATTGCAACCAGTCGTCATGTCCCTGCAGCTGAAAAACACACCCCACAGCATGATGCTGCCACCACAGACATATTAGACAGGTGATGAGCAGTGCCTAGTTTTCTCCACACAAACCGCTTCGAATTAAGGCCAAAAAGTTATATCTTTGTCTCATCAGACCAGAGAATCCTTCAGGTGCTTTTTAGCAAACTCCACATGCGGGCTTTCATGTGTCTTGCACTGACGAGAGGCTTCCGTCGGGCCACTCTGCCATAAAGTTCCGACTGGTGGAGGGCTGCAGTGATGTTGACTTTCTACAACTTTTTCCCATCTCCCGACTGCATCTCTGGAGGTCAGCCACAGTGATTTTTGGGTTCTTCTTTTCCTCTCTCACCAATGCTCTTCTCCCCCGCTAGCTCAGTTTGGCCGGACGGCCAGCTACAGGAAGGGTTATGGTTGTCCCAAACGTCTTCCATTTAAGGATATGGAGGCCACTGTGCTCTTAGGAAACCTTAAGTGCAGCAGAAATTTTTTAGTAACCTTGGCCAGATCTGGGCTTTGCCACAATTCTGTCTCTGAGCTCTTTCAGGCAGTTCCTTTGACCTCATGATTTCATTTGCTCTGACATGCACTGTGAGCTGTAAAATCTTATATAGACAGGTGTGTGGCTTTACTAATCAAGTCAAATCAGTATAATCAAACACAACTGGACTCAAATGAAGGTGTAGAACAATCTCAAGGATGATCAGAAGAAATGGACAGCACCTGGGTTAAATATATGAGTGTCACAGCAAAGGGTCTGAATACTTAGGCCCATGTGATATTTCATTTTTTCTTTTTAAATAAATCTGCAAAAATGTCAAAAATTGTGTTTTTCTGTCAATATGGGGTGCTGTGTGTACATTAAAGAGGAAAAAAAATAACTTAAATGATTTAGCAATGGTTGCAATATAACAAAGAGTGAAAATTTAAAGGGGTCTGAATACTTTACGTACCCACGTCGATTTACATATACACACATTACATATAGTAATCAAACATTTATTTCAGTTTTTTTTTAATATTTTGTTTTATTTCAGCTTTATTTCAATTAAAAATGTTTTTAGTTTACTTAACAATAACAATATTAATCATGATATTTATATACAAGTGTGACTAATACAAACACCCACACACACACACAACACACCCACACACAAACACACAACATGCACACAGCATCAGGCATTTAGAGGTGTGTCAATGTGAATTGGAAATGTACTAATTTACAAGGTTGCCATGGAGACCTCTAAGAGATGCACACGTGTGTGTGTGTGTGTGTATAGACATGAACACTTGAATCATGAAAGCAAAACTGTATGGTATACAAGTATGTGCATCTGCTGGATGATTGTGCAAAGGGTCAGGTTCACAGTCCTGTTATCGCCATAGAAACAGGGAAGTTTCAGAGTGATGAGACTGAGTACAGAAATGTACAGTGTCACTCACTCACTCACTCACTCACAAACAAACAAACTCACTCACACACACACACACACACGCACAAACACACACACAAACACACACACACACACACACACAGCCCAGCCTTGCATCACACTGCATTATTTAAGCAGAACTCTCCATCTCTGCATAATACATCTATACAGCCGGGACCGAGGCGAGGAAACACACACACACACGCATTTTTGTAAATATACACACACTTCATCGTAATGAACTTTCTGTTCACACCTGAACTTCTTTTTCCTTCATCAGAGCGTGTGAACAAGCAGACGGTGTGTGAATTCGATATCTCTGTCCTGTTACGTACCGAGCCGCAGGCCGTGATGAATGCAAGCTTTGCAGTGTCCTGTGAAAGAAGTTTAAGTTCAAGTACTAAAATGACTAAAACTATAACTGAAATAAAAAAATAATAAAGCTGGGTAATGTGTGTGTGTGCGTATATATACGTATATACAGGCATCGCACTGAAAAGTCCATTTTTTGTAACTTATTTCAAAAAGTGAAACTTTCATATATTCTATATTCATTACATGTAAAGTAAAACATTTAAAACATTTTTGTTTTAATTTTGATGATTAGAGCTTACAGCTCATGAAAGTCAAAAATCCAGAATCTCAAAATATTAGAATATTCATTAAATGACCATCCTTACAGTATAAATTCCGGGTATCTCTTGTTCTTTAAATCCACAATAATGGGGAAGACTGCTGACTGGGCAATGGTCCAGAAGACAATCATGAAACCCTCCACAAAGAAGTAAATCACAAGGGTTCATTTACTGAAATGGGTGGTTGTTCACAGAGTGCTGTATCAAAGCATATTAAATGCAAAATTGGGTAGGAAAAGGTGCACAAGCAACAGGGATTGAGCGCAAGCTTGAGAATTCGGTCAAACAAAGCCGATTCAACACTTGGGAGAGCTTCACGAGGAGTGGACTGAAACTGGAGTCAGCCCCGACCAAGTATTGAGTGCATAAATGAACATAATTTAAAGAACCTGAACTTTTCTGTTTTGCAAATCCTTTTTTTTTATTGATTTTAGGAAATATTCTAATATTTTGAGATACTGGATTTTTGACTTTCATGAGCTGTCAGCTCTAATCATCAAAATTAAAACAAAAAAACTTTTTAAATGTTTTACTTTACATGTAATGAATATAGAATATATGAAAGTATCACTTTTTGAAATAAGTTACAAAAAAAAACTTTTTCACGACGTTCTAATTTATTGAGATGCAACTGTATATATATATATATATATACAAAAAAAAAAAAAAAATGTTTTGTCATTTGCATTAGTTTTTTTATTATTAGCTTCAAGGTATTTTCTTTAATTACTAATATCAATTTGCTTAAACTCAAAAGTAAAGCTAAATAGAAAATATTTAGAAAAAAATACTAAAGAACAAAAGACAACAAATTACTAAAAAAAATGTTTTATTTGTCTACATATAGTTTATTATTTATAGTTTAAAAAAAATATTTTTAGGTTTTAGTTTTTTTAGTACATCATTAAAACTGAATGAAAATGAGGAACTGTTAAATATACTTTGCTTTTGCTTTTATATAATGTGATACGTTTGTTTCAGTTAAATGTATTTTTATTTTACTTAGATTTTTTTTTATTTATTTCAGTTTTAGTTTTAGTAATTTTTGTACTTCAAACTTAAAATTATTTTATTTCAGTTAGTTGTCAAGGAAACATTTCTAATTTTCATTTTTTAACTTGATGTATTAAAAACTAAAGCTGAAATAAAAATGTATAAAAACTATATAAAACAAAAGCTAATAAAAATGACAAAAAAACAACAAAATTACTAAAACTTATTGTAAATTAATTTAAAAGGGAAAAGAACCAAAATTTGAAACTTCTTAATATTTAGATTTAGTTTTAATATATTTTACATAAAGTCATGAAAAAAGAGCCATAACAAAATTATAAACTTAAACTGAATTAAAAATGAAAACTGATATATAATAAAAAGCTAATAACAAATATTAGTGTAATATAAGTAATTATATCACAGACGGGATGCGTTGGATGGGTGGTGTCTTAGGGTGTGTTTTGTCTGGTTTCAAGTGAAAAAAAAAAAAAGGAGTCCTGAATAGTTGTGTGTATATATATATATCTAGATATTATAGATAATTATAATATAATTATAGATATATATACACCCACTTAAACAAAGAAAGGTGCGTCAAATGGCTCCGTCACAGGATGCCATAGACACAGGGATCATCAAATCGGCCACTGAGATACACTTCCGGCAGAGCAGAGTTTAGTTCTAACCCTAATCAAACACACCTGAGCATGCTAATCAAGGTCTTCGGGATCATTAGAAAATCACAGGTAGCTGAGTTTGATCAGGGTTGGAGCTAAATTCTGCAGCGCATTGGCCCTCAAGGGCAAGATTTGAGGAACCCTGCCATAGAAGAACCATTTTTTGGTCCATAAAGAACCATCCGGTCAAAGAACCACTCTTTTCTTACCTTTTTGTAATCTGAAGAACCTTCTTTTGCCACAAAGAACCTTTTGTGAAACAGAACATTTAGACAAAAAGGTTCTTCTATGGCATCGTGAAGCACCTTTATTTTTAAGAGTGTAAATCAGCTGTTTTCTGGTCCAGCAGATGAAACTGGTTCATCTGATCACTTAAAGTACCATGATTTGAGGAATCCTTCATGTCTGGAGCACAAACTCTGCTAGACGAGTTACATGCTGAAATAAAATGCATTCTCCTAACAAACGTGGATTCATCGCATATTCTAGGTATATTCTCATAAAACATGCAGAGAACATTGAATACTTGCTCAAGAATTCCACCATAGCAACCAAATCCTAATAAAAGAACAGCCTCTCTCACTAAATCTCTCTCTCTCCTCTAGTGATGTGATGTGATGAGATTGTGTGTGTGTGTATTTGAAATGTATGACGCTAAAATCCGATATGCTTTGTTGTTTTTATTGACAAGCATGTAAACATATTTATGCGAGTGCGCCTTCATGGCAACACGAACACGTCTGGCTTATTATTGCATTAATATTAATTCACAGCCAATAAATTGAATTTGTAATATGTTATGCATATTTGCTTTTCCATTTCAGTGCTTTACTTTCGTCTGTGTGTGTGTGTGTGTGTTTCAGGTGATGGAGCTCAAAGGTCAGATGCTTCACCTCACAGAATCCCACTCCATCATGTTCCTGGGCTCGCCGCGTGTCGATAGGCTGGAGGAGCTCATGGGGCGGGGCTTACATCTGTCTGACATCCCTATTCATGACGCCACACGTGATGTCATTCTGGTGGGTGTGTCAGTCAAACATCATTAGATTTTCAAAGAGTTTACTGTAAACAGAATAGAGTTTGGCTAATGAACTGTTACTTGATGGAACAATTGTAATTATTACTATTAATAAATGTAATTATTTATTGTTTTGACTTCATATCATACTTACACCCCTTATTATGAAAAGGATATTTCGTTTGGATGGTCAGTGTGTTACTGTAAACTACAATTTAAATTACATTTTGAAATTGCTAGAGATTTCACAATTTCATTACATACAGCAAGCAAACACAACGTTGTAAAAGTGAAATTTTGAAATAGAAAACTTAAAGTGTATTTTCTGTAAAACATATTTTCTCATTAAACACCCCAATAATTAGAAATGATGCAATTGTATTTCTAACTTTACAAAACATTGTTTTACAGTGTAAATCTACAATTATTTAAAATAAATAAATAATTGACAAAGCTGAAATAAAAATATTAGATTAAAAACTTTACATGACAAAATTGCTTTGGCAATTAGCTGGAATTGAAGTACTAAAATTACTAAAACTAAAAACTGAGTTTTGTAAAAAATTTTTTTTAGGCGAAATAGAAATAGTAAAAAACTAATGTTTGTAATGTTATTAGTTTTAGTTTTTTTTATAATATTTATTTACGTTATTGTAATATATATTATATTTACATAAAATAAAAATAAAAAATAAAACTGAAATAAATATAAAGCTAAAATAAATCTAAAAAGGTTTTTTATATGGACCTTAATTTTTATTCAGTTTCTAGTTTTTGTAAATAATAGAATATAATATACTTTATATACAGTACATAACTACTACTAACAACTTTAACTAAAATAAAAAATAAATAAAGAATGAGTGTAGCAATATACAAAACAGTTTCATCATTTTAATTCGTTTGGTTTTATAATTATTATCATTTTGGCTTTATAATATTGTATATTAATAATTATTTATTTAGCTTATTTTATACATAAAATTTCTAAAAATAGACTGAAATAAAATCAATTAAAGCTAAATAGAAATATAAAAAAAAAAAACTAATAAAAATGACAAAAAACATAAAATTACTAAAAAAATTAATTTTAATGAAAACTGAAAATACGAAAAAATAAAAGCTAATTAAAAATATTAAGTACTCTAACAGTTTATAAATAATACAAAAATAACACTACTGGACATTACCTGCCATAATTCTTATCTGATCATTTCTGTAGGTTGGAGAACAGGCCAAAGCTCAGGATGGGCTGAAGAAACGCATGGATAAACTCAAAGCCACCCTGGAGAAAACCCACCAGGCTTTAGAGGAGGAGAAGCACAGAACCGTCGACCTGCTCTACTCCATCTTTCCCGGCGATGTGGCTCAGAGACTCTGGCAGGGCCTTCCGGTTCAGGCAAAGAAGTTTGATGACGTCACCATGCTGTTCTCTGACATCGTGGGCTTCACAGCTGTGTGTGCGCAGTGCACGCCAATGCAGGTCATCAGCATGCTGAACGAGCTCTACACGCGCTTCGACTACCAGTGCGGCATCCTGGACGTCTATAAGGTAAAGCTATCTGTCACACTCCATACATCGCTTTTAACCAGGACACCCTAGCAACCACATAGCAACCAACTTCCTAGAAGCCACCTTAAACATCTAAGCAACAACATAGAAATCACCTACTAGCACCTTACCAACTGCATAGAAACCACCTAGTAACATCTTAGCAAATGCATAGCAACTGCATAGCAGCCCTGAAAATCCTAGTAATCACATAGAAGCCAACTTTCTAGAAACCACCCTGAACACTTTAGAAACCACCTAGAAACCTCCTAGAACACCCTATCATAGAAACCACCTAGTAACACCTTAGCAACTGCATAGCAACACTTTAAAAACTGAATAGTAACCTCCTAGAAACCACCCTAAACACCCTAACAATTCCATAGAAGCCACCAAGTAACACCTTAGCAATTGCAAAGCAACCTCCTAGAAACCACACTGAACACCCTAGCAATCACATAGAAACCACCTAGTAACACCTTAGCAACTGCATAGTAACCTCCTAGAAAACACCCTAGCAAACAAATAGAAACCACCTAGTAACACCTTAGCAACTGCATAGCAACACCTTAGCAACTGCATAGGAACACCTTAAAAACTGAATAGTAACCTTCTAGAAACCACCGTGAACACCTTAGCAATCACATAGAAACCACCAAGTAACACCTTAGCAACTGCATAGTAACACCCGAACAACTGAATAGCAACCTAGAAACCACATTGAACACCCTAACAATTAAACATAAAACAACTTCCTAGAAACCACTCTGAACACCATAGCAACTGCATAGAAACCACCTAGTAACTGCATAGCAACCTCCTAGAAACCACATTGAACACCCTAACAATCGCATAAATCCAACTTCCTAGAAACCACTATGAACACCATAGCAACTTCAGAGAAACCACCTAGCAACACCTTAGCAACTGCATAGAAACCACCTAGCAAGACTTTAGCTACTGCATAGCAAAAAATGTAGTCAGATTCCAACAAATCATACATCATTTTAAAGGTTTTTAATGGAGATTGTGATAACAAAAAATAACTAATTTTTGCTCATTGTGACTCATTTTGCCAGCACAGGTCACATTTTAAATGAAGTCTATTTTAGGATTTTTTCTTAAACTGCTTTGATTTTGTGTGGGTGAAATATGACCGTAAAATGTTCTTGACTGGTTTAAATATACTGCACTATATTAAAGTACTGTTCTGAGTGGCCATCAGCATTTAAAAGCTTTTAACTTTACAAGTTGATCTTTAAACACACACATACACAATCTCTCTCTCTCTCTCTCTCTCTCTCTCTCTCTCACACACACACACACAGTGAGGACCGATGTGTTCAATGAAAAGGCATTTAGTGAGTGTATGTCAATAAATTGGCATTATAAACTCCATTAACACAAATAAAAGTGTGTGTGTGTGTGTGTGTGAACTGCTGATGCCAGCTCTGATCCTCTCACCTAACTCCTCAATCACTCACGCACACACAACACACACACCACACACACACAACACACACACACACACAGGTTTGTTTTTGTGAAAAGTGGGGACTCTCCATAGGCGTAATGGTTTTTATACTGTACAGACCGTATATTCTATTGCCCTACACCAACCCTACCCCTAAACCTACCCCTCACAGGAGACTTTGTGCTATTTCAGATTTTCAATACACTCCATTCTGTGTGATTTATAAGCGTTTTGAAAAGTGGGGACATGGGGTAATGTCCTGAAAAGTCACCTTCTCCTTGTAATACCTGTCATACCTTTGTCATTATACAAATGTATGTCCTCATTTGTCACAAAAACGCGCACGCACACACACACAGACAGACAGTTTGTGTGTTTCTGAAGGCTGTATGTAAATGCGGTCTGCTGTGCTGGCATCAGTGCGTCTCCAGAGAGAGACAGATTCATATTTATGTGTCCCTCACCTGCTTTGTGTTAAGTGTTATTCATCAGAGAGCGTTTATATTCTGACAGCAGCCGCCTGTGAGCGTCAAGAGCCTGAATCTGAGCTTGTGTGTGTGTGACGGGGTGAATCTCACAAAGACTCATCTCGGCCACATTTCACCCTAAATCAAAGAAATATATAGTTTGCATGAAACAAGATGATGTAATGGTATCATCAGATATTAAATAATAAGGCATTCTGGATTGTTGCTTACAGAAATAGAGTAAACGCTCTCTTCTCCACAGATTGAGACTATCGGCGATGCGTACTGCGTGGCAGGCGGGCTCCACAGGAAGATTGACAGCCACGCTAAGCCAATCGCACTCATGGCGCTGAAGATGATGGAGCTGTCGGAGGAAGTGCTGACGCCTGACGGGAAGCCAATCAAAGTGAGTTAGAGGTTTTGTTTGGAACTACTGTACTATTTTTTGCAGTATAGCGTGCAATTTTCTATTAACATGCCTACTGCTACTTATTTGCGATATAATATTTGCAAAAATGTGCAGTGTAATGCCAGCTCACACTGGGTGGGATACTGTATCCCATAATGCAAATGACTTGATCTTTTTTGTTTTTTTACTTCTTTCTTGATTGATTACTTGATGAAACGGACAAAATTTAGGCATTATATTGTATTAAAATAGCAAATGTAAATATATAAAAAAATATCTAAAAAGATATATTAAACATAAACTACATCATAAATTCATATTAAATCAAGAATTATATTTTCAAAATCGAAAATAAATACATATTAAATAAATATATAAAAATATATGAAATGATATGTAAAATTTCTGATGACTGAAATCACCGTTGCTAAATTAAACATAATGATGGGCGGTCATGTGATCAAAATGTAACAGAGCTGGTGTGGATTCAGGGATTTGAATCCCATTCAAATACAACCTGCAAGATGCGTTTGTCTGTAGCTTTTGTTCATCATGCATTGATGGCGGAGCGGCGGTGTAATGTTGCTCGCAGCGAGACACTCGTGTGTGGGGTTGTGTTAAGGATCTTGTGTTTAACAGCTCCATCGACAGCACTGGACTCACAGTAGAGACGGAGTGAGAGCATGGAATCTGGTCGCCATGGAGACGGCGGAACACTCCAAGTGCTTGCCGCTAATTGATTGTTAGATTGTTGCTGTTTTCTCCATTAGAGGGAGTCAACGAGCCAATCGTCGTCTTTCGAGAGGTCGGGCATGTGTGGTGTGTGTGTGTGTGTGTGTTCAGAAGTGTCTCTGAACATGTTGTCAAGTCTGTATTGAAATGCCTGCAGCAATGATTGTTTGTTTAGTAAAACCGAATGATTGTGAAATATGACTGCAATAATGAAATGTAAATTAAGTGTGTGTGTGTGTGTGTGTATAAAGTAAAACTAAAACATGTAAAAAGCAAAAACATGAACTGAAATGAAATATGAAAACATTTGTATGTTTTTTTTTAGCTACACTGAAAATTGGCATAGGATTTACTTTGAAAGAATTTTCGTTAGACCTTGTTAGTAAACTTACACATAAAAAATTTTTTTACTTTAAAGTGAAATACTAAAAATAAGGAATTAAATAATTAATAAAAATAGATAGAAACAACAACAACAAAAAACTTAGGAAAATATATATAGATTCAAAATAAATGACTCAACTAAATAAATTAAAACTAAGTCATAAAAATGAATAAAAAGTATTTAGACTTTTTAAAATAAAAATGACAGAAACAACAAAAATATTAAAAATGAAATGAAAACAGAAAATCGCCTTCACAGTAAGTAAAACTAAATAAATTAAAATTAATTAATAAAAATGAATACAAACTACTACTAACTAATAGAAACCACAGAAACGATAAAAAACAAAAATTTAAGTGAAAACTGAAAATAAACATAAAATCTGATTAAAAGTAAATAACTAAAACTAAATGAACTAAAACGACAAAATACAAATGAATATAAACTATATAGACATATTTTTAAAAAACTAGTAAAAATGACAAAAACTACTAAATTAATGAACTGTTCAAATGAAAGTAAAAATACAGAAAATATAAAAATAAAACCTAATTCAAAATATTAAGAAAAACTATAATAGTACATAGGGCTGGGTATCGAGTTCGATACTTTTTAGGCACTGACCGAAATGCCTCGATACCATGGAGTATCGAAAAACGTCTTGTCGTTCGGTACCAAATTTCGATATCTAAGGGGTTAATCTCATCAGCGTCAGTGAGCCAATAAGCCTGCAGCACTAGCCGGTGTGTTCGACTAGAAGAGGAGCGGCACAGATCGATCAGTGTTTGACATCCGCGAGAGCGATTCGAAAGCGTACGGAGCAGTCTGCTCTCTTTAGCTCTCGTGGTACTGTAATACACCGATCGGTCTGCACAGTCGGCCCGCGTCAAGTCGAACACACCTACTAGTTTACACCAGTTACACACAGAGATGTGGCGCACACGTGAGGCTGTAGTGTGAATTCGTCCCAGCCCCCATAGATGTAAGGCTACATTACACTGGCGCATTTGTTTTAAAATGAAAACGATCCTCATCATACTGACGTTTCCACAGCGTTTCAAGCCGGCTTTCCGCTATCTCCGTCAAACGACAAGCGACAGACCGATCATTCAGTCATTCATTTCCAATGGAGAGAAGCGCGGGAGCTGCGTGGAGTTCTGATCATATGCAGATGTCCGTTCATACTACACGACCGAAAGCGTGTGTTATGTGACCATTCATGCAAACTGTAGCATCATGCTACATAAGACAACAAATAAGATTTATATCCCGCTTTTACTCAAAACTCACTTTAAAACCACCATCAAGTGTTTTTAATAACTTCCGATTGCCGTCTAATGTGTTTTTTTGCCATGTAATGTTGCTGAAATAAAATATGTTATTACCTCTGACTCTGAATCAGAGCAGCAATCATGGAAGAGAGAAAACAAGCAGACAGCGCTGGAAGCTGCTAATGCTCATCAGTAAATCAGTGGAAAACAAATAGAAATCATGATTCTGTCTGAGCTACGCGTTTTAAAACGAACACTAACTAGTGTAAATGTAGCCTAACAGATGTGTAAACTGCAGACTATTTGAGCTTTATTAAAACTATTTGCGCTGATTTATTGTGTTGGTTACGTTTTGTTCCTTTGTGCAGTGGCTCAGGAGATGAGTCTTTGAGTTTGTCATCAACAATCTGAAAAATAAAACCAAAGTTAATTTTTTTAGATAATGTAATCTTGTTAAAATTAATTTCATAAAATTGGTATCGAAAAAAGTATCGTTCAGTAACCGGTATCGAAGTCAAGGTATCGATATCAACATTTTTTGAACGATACCCAGCCCTAATAGTACATCAGTGACAGTAAAATAACACAGGTGCACACTGTAGTCTAGTAGTCTAGTCTGTTGTGTGATTGACAGCACTGTCAGCGTGACAACAAGGCCATGAATAATATCAGGGTCGTTGCCGTGGGCGACCGTGCATCATCATTAAATGTGTGTGTATATTTGTGGACTCTCTGTGACACGAGAGCGGCAGTAATAAGATGCCCTTTCCATAACACCGCTGTTTATGAGCAGTTCGGTTCAGATCACGTAACAGTGATCACCACCTCTGTGCTGCTTACAGCTGTGTGTGTGATTCTCGTGTCTAAAGCCCCGATTGAGTCACTCAACTGAACATTTACCAACAGGAAAAATTGCTGAACATTTACTCCCCTCGGCCATACGAGGATGCAGAGCGTGTCTCAGCAGTATTGTGAAAGTAGATGTGTGATTGTCTCAGTGCAATGGTGATTGCTCTGCAGGAATGGGTTGCCGTTCAGAATGAGACGTCCAATAACTTATAAAAACCTCACAATAATCCACTAATTAACCACCCCACTCCAGTCCATCAGTTAACATCTGGAGAAGACAAAAGCTGCGTGTTTGTGAGAAACAAATACATCATTAAGACGTTTTGAACTAAAATCTGAGTGCATAATCCATAATAACGCTTCCTCTGGTGAAAAAGTGGTCTGGTCTGAATCAGGAGAGAATCTGCACAGATCAAGCACCAAAGCCAAAACAGCTCTAAACAAATAAGCCTGTGTATTTTGATGTGAGAAGACAACAGACATTTTTGGAGGAAAGCGTAGGATTAGAACTTCATTGTAGCCGAAGCAAACGGTCTTGAAGTCATAAAACATTTTGATGGATTTGTTTCAGCTTTTGTCTTCTCCAGATGTAACTGCTGGATGGAGTGCGTGATTATTGTGATTGTTTTTATCAGCTTTGTTTTGGACTTCATTCTGACGGCACCATTCACTGCCGAAAGCTCCCATTGCTGAGAAACTGAGTCAAGTACATGCACTCCTAAATCTGATGAAGAAAAAAAAACTCATTCCACTCTGGTGGCAGGTATGGGAGTAATCTCAGCAAAATTGTCATTTTTGGGTGAACTATTCCAACAATAACCTAACCTAACATTTCCATTGACATTAGATCCGTTAGATCGTGGCGATTAAGCAGATAAGACGTGTGATCTGTTCTGCTCTGCCCTGAGTTTGATTGACAGCTGTCAGTCACAGACGCTGCTGCCCTCGTGAATTCTTTTTCAGCACTCGTTGTGTGTGTTTCTTGCACTCTTCACAGTATTGGCTCTTCTCTAGAGTTGCTATGGTGATGCTAGTGTGCGTGTGGTTGGTTATCTAGTCTCAGATGCACATATTAGCTCTTTTACAAACCTTGATAGCATTTTAAGACATTGGAGGCACAAAAGCTGTTTGAAAAGAGATGCTGCGAAATGATTCCGCCTCATAAGATATCTTGTTTTAGCAATAAGGCAATCCCAGAATGCACTGCGGCAAATAAAAGCATGTAATTCCAATAGAGATGTTGCAAAGCTAACTAATACTGCAATATGCACGAATTCTACACACAATACATGAATATTGGTTAAAATATTTCCATTTTAATTGCATTGAAAGGTAGCCAGTTCACTAGAATTTGGAAAAGAGCTTGTGTTGAGAGAAATTTGGACTATGTATATCATTCAGTACTGAGAAATATTGATAAAATAAACACCGTTTACCCAATATTCATTATCACACTGGAAAAATGATTTTTGCTTCTTGTTTTGTTCATTACAATGAGCTAAAGCAACAGTTGCTGAACATTTGATCAACTTAATTTCATTGTGTTCACTTAAATGTCAAATTGTAGTTTACTTAAATAATTTGTGTTGATGGGACTACATTCATTTTTGTTGCATGTACTGAAACTTCATGGGTGGACTTTTAGCTCCCAGAATGCTTTGCATAGGACAGATTTGGGAGAATAAATGTTTAATTTAAGTGCTGTTTCATGTGTTTCTGAGCCAAGGCAAAGACTTGTTAACATATAAAGTTAATTTATGCTGGTGTTGAGTTTGGCTGGTTTGGTTGTAGGATGGTTTAACTATAGTTCTGGTTTTGTTTAGTGAACATACACTCAGAAAAAAAAAGTAACACAGTAGTATTGAATATCACAATAATTAAAATCTCTGAACATCACTGAAGTGATTGAGTTCAAATTAATGCCTAAAATAAATGCCTTCAAATTGTTAATTTTGTCTAAAAATTGCATTGGTTATTAATTAGTTAATTAATTTTAAAAAATACATTTGTATTTGGACTAACAAATGTAATTAATAATCAGCCACTAATGTATTTTAAAAAAAATATTTTTGTTTCTTTATTAATCTTTATTTAGTTATGGTGGTGTGGATTTTCTTAATTCATGTGTGACATTACTGAAAGATCTGAGGTGTAAAAAATGCAAAAGAAAAACACATTTACATGTTAGGAAATGTACAATATACCTATATTCACTCTATTTTTTAATTTAAAAGTATCCACTTTTATTATTCTCTAACTAAAATTGTCTATATATTTTTGCCTGGTTTGTGTATGATGTTAAAAAAAAACTATGTATTATAAATATAAGTGTGCGTGTGGTGTGTGTATTATTTATTTTAATTATCTAATGTTAGATATTAGAAACATAGTGCAAAACAAAAAATGATGTAAATTCCAATTGGGGGGAAGCGGGCCTAAAGGTTAGAGAGTCGGACTCATAACCCAAAGGTGGTGGGTTCGAGTCTCGTACCGGCAGGGGATTGTAGGTGGGTGGGAGTGAATGTACAGCGCTCTCTCCCAACTTCAATACCACGACTGAGGTGAGACACCGAAGCCCCAACTGCTCCCCGGGCACCGCACCATAAATGGCTGCCCACTGCTCTGGTTGTGTGTTCACGGTTTGTGTGTGTTCACGGTTTGTGTGTGTGTGCACTTTGGATGGGAAAAAGCAGAGCACTAAGTTCTGAGTGGGTCACCATACTTGGCCACATGTTCACGTCACTTTGTTCAGTGTAGTTCAGACAACCATCGACATGGATAATTGCTGTGAATTTCTTCTCGATTAAGAGTTTTGCTCTACGTGTTTTCAGTATTGTATGGTATTGTTACTGTGATATTGGAAGCGACTCATACTGTATAATAGCGCTGCATGAATAATCTCGTCTGTCTGTAGCGGAGGACGGGATCCATCGGCTCAGTGCTGGTGGAGTCGTCGTGTGAAGATTTTGCCCGCGCTACTGTAGGTTTGAACCAACCGTCACGTTTGGCCCGCAGCAGTTTGAGTGGGGCAGCACCCACGACTGCATTCAAAGTCAGCCCTATCACATACCAGTGAGAGAAACACACACACACACACCACACACACCAAGCAGTGGTTCTAGCTGATGTAATCTGCGCAGATGGCGACAGTCACAAAAAAAAAACGTTTATATGGCAACATTGTGCGTCAGGCGAGATCGTCACGGGACGATACTCTGCAGTCAAGTTGCAGCGTGAAGATTGCTCTCACACACAAACACACACACAACAACACACACACACAACACGTTTCAAAAGCAGCAGCGAGCACCTGTGTTGGCAAAAAAAAAAACATCAAAAAACACTCCAATTAGAACCAATAAGCACAGGCAAATGACACACATAGACCAATTAAAACACACACACCAGTATGAATAATCAACCATCTATCTATGCTAAAACACACGTGTTGCACAAGAGTATGCATATAAACACCACAGTACATGTCTAAATGTTACACATATAGGTTATGGGTTTTATATGCATTCATTATAAATACTACAGATGTGATTTGTTATAGGTGTTTGTGACTGTTGTTGAATATTAAATCATTAAAAGGTGTTTGAATACAGAAATTAATCGGACGTGGCCAATAATAGAAATAAAAACTAAATCACGAGGGCTTCATCAGTCCATTTTCATTGCATGTCCTTATAACATGCGTTGGAAACCGGCAGGCCCAGGATCAACTTATTTTCACATTGGATGATTGACAATATTTTGGGGGGACGGGCATTTTTTGGATGTACCAGATTGTGACAAGAAAAGACTTTTAATTCTCATTGCAGTTTTACTACTAAAACCAAACATACTGTGTGAGTGTCTATTATCTAATTTATTTTTTTTATAATTATATTTTTAATAAAATGATTTACTCATTATTTGCTGATTATAGTTAGAAGTATAATAAAATAATGTAAAAAACAATTTCTAATAACGAACACATTAATGAATTATGAAATATTAAACTTGAAACTTATACTGAATAACAATTATATAATTATGTCCAAAATATTGTCTCGATTTTTTGATAGAAAACATATTATACAATAATCAAGATCTAAAACATATTAGTAGTAAAATAATATCGCTGATGAGAGAAATACTAATTTTAAAAATATATTCTTCAAGTAAGATATTGTTCAAATGGGTTTCGCGGCACAAAAAAAAAATTGTTGGAATTCCTGCTAAATATATAGATTTTTTACTTAACGTACACTTGTAAATATTAAAACCTCATTTTGCCTGATTTTTATAGTTAAACGTATAAACCATCATTTCTAATAATTATAAAAATGATTAAAAAAGACAATTTTGTATATAATTATAATATGCACTAATATGCTACAGGAAAATTATTGCATTTTTAGAATAACTTTTTTGATTTATATTGTAGTTCTGTCAAACAATTCATCGCGATTTATCGCATACAAAATAAAAGTTTTTGTTTCATAATATATGTGTGTATGCTGTGTATATTTATTATGTATAAATAAACACACACACATGCATCTACGTTGGAAAATATTACTGTATTTATAGGTCCTATTTTATCATAGTATATTATAAATAAATATATTTAATATATAAACATATTTTTCTTAAATATATATATGCATGTTTTTGTATTTATATATACATAATAAATATAGACATTACACATACATATATTATGTAAACAAATTTTTTTATTTTGGATGCGATTAATCACGATTAATCATTTGACAGCACTACTTAATTTATATTTTGTTTGTTTTTGTCAGAGTGAGGTCTTGTATATTGAATTCTTTTCCATTTGCTTTTCCTCTCAGACTCCTGCGTGACGAGCGCACGTTCACCTTCATCCCTCGCTCCCGGCTGGAGCTTCCCGACAACTTCCCCATAGAGATCCCAGGAATCTGCTATTTCCTGGAGGCGGGGAAAACCCAGAGCCACGCCCCTCTCACCAGCACTCGCTCCGCCCCCATCCGGAAAGTGTCCTATAACATTGGGACCATGTTTCTACGGGAGACTAGCCTCTGAGACGGCCCCGCCCATTCGCTATGACATCACGTCCTGTAGACTAGTGTTGCCTGTGGCAACTGGTGGCCCCGCCTCTCGACCGGAGCGTCCCCCCAGAGGCATGACACGGAGAGGGCAGGGAGGACGGCCTTTAAAGGAGCCATGGATAATTGTGTTCTGAAAAAACAATAAAAACAATTATATATATGTATAGATATATATTTCAAATAAAGCCTTCTGCTCAACGGCATAGCCAAACTTCATGTGTTAATATATGGTTATAATCCTACAGACAAACAGAAACACACATTCTTGCGCATTGCAGGAATAGATAAACAGCAAAACGTGGTTGCTTACTCATACACTACTGAACACACACACACACAACAAACATGCCTCTGCCATTTAAATGCCGCATTAACACTTCCATCTTTATGTGGGTGAAAATGTGTGTGGTTTTTTGGAACCGACTCTATTTAACCGTGTTCGATCCAGTGTGTTGTGGGGTAGTGTATGTGTTCTACCATTACAGCGTATGTAAGATTTTGTGTGATGAGTGTTGGCCCGACAGTTGTGGTGAATTGTGTAAAAGACTGAGGCCGTTTCACGTTCTCACATCTGCGGCAGTAGTTTTATTTGCTCCAATTCGTGCAGAAAAGGAACGCCAAGAAAGTTAACACCATAACTTTAAAGGAATAATTGGACCCAAAAGTACAATTGCGATGAAGCATTCACCTCAGCCCATCTAAGATGTAAAGGAGTTGTTTCTTAATAAGATTTGGAGACAAAGTAGCATTACACCACTGTCTCAGCCGTGGATGCTGTTGCCAGTGAATGGGTGCCGTTCAGAATGAGAGTCCATAAACAGCGATAAAAACATGAACAATCATCAACCATAATCCACAGCACTCCCGTCATCATTAATGTCTTGAGAAGACAAAGCTGCCTGTACAAAATGTGCTGTAAACGGTGCTTGATCTGTGCAGATTTCTCTCCCGATCAGATCCATGATTAATTTTTCATTTTTCATCGAGGAAGCAATATAGGATCGTGGAATCAATATTTAGCTGGAGCAGCGTGCTTCTACAGAGTTAAATGATGGGACGGAGTGGTGTGGAGACTTGTGGAGTTTCCAGCGTTTGGACTCATTTGGACGGCCCCCATTCACTGCAGAGCATCCACTGCTGAGACAGTGATGTAATGCTACATTTCTCCAAATCTTTCTGATGAAGAAACAAATTCATCTACGTCTTGGATGGCCTGAGAGTGAGTGAATTATCACCAGATTTTTATTTTTGGCTGAACTATTCTTTTAGTCAACATTATAATTTGCAATACAGGTGTTTTTTTGTTTTTTTTTAAGGCAATGCAAAATGCTTTTTTGAAAAAAATATGTCTGTCAGGCTTGATGCAAGTTAAATGCCATGAAAGGTACACAAATATTGTTTGTTCAGTAAATTTGTACTTAATCTAGATTATAGATTGGGAACTGTGTAGATTAATAATTATTTGTATGTAAATGTGATCGTCATTCAAATATTCATGCAAAACTTTATATTAGTTCTCAATAATCCATTCTCAGTCACCATTTAACAATTCTTACATGATACTGAATGAAAAACTTGTAAATCAGGACTTTTATGCAGCAGAAAACACATGCTGTAGATGGCAGATGTGTGAAACGGTGTGTGCGTGTGTGTGTGTGTGTGATCTACCGTTAGGGTCACCAGGAAGGTAATGATTGATAATGTCATCATTCATTTCAGTCACATTTGTGATCAAGATAATCCCTGGCGTGTAAGTCATTTTTATCAGGATGCCAATAAAATGATTCATGAGTTTTATGGGGCTCAGATGTTGTGTGTAGTGCTCTCTTTAAATGGCTGTTTTCTCAAAATAACAACCCGTAGTCTTATCAGGCAACCAACAATAAGATCGCCTTTTTAATTAAATGAGGAATAGAGTTCTATGGCTCTGTAAAGAACATAGAGTAGCTACTGTTCCCGTTTTCACCATTTATGATATTAGGTTTTCTTTAGTTTAGAAATTAATAATATTATCAGCAATGAGCATTAAATTGATCAAAGGGGACGTAAGCCATTTATTATGGTGATGTGTGACTTCGTTCAAATAAATGCTGTTCTTTTGAACTTTCTGTTTATCAAGGAATCATGAAAAATAAATACATCACATTATACAAAAAAAAAAAATACATGTTTTTCAACCATTGACATTATCAGAATTAGAGAGTTATGAGATCAGGGGATTCATTTTCTGAAGACTGCGGTAATGAGGTTGAAAATGTAACTTTGATCACAGTATATGTATATTACATTTAAAAACCATTAAATAAAATTGTCTATTCAAAGTATAATTAATATTTCACAAATACAGTGTTCGTATTTTTGATCAATAAATGCAGCCTTGGTGAGCAAAAGTGATATGTGACTGGTACAATCCCATTATGATGACTGAGTTACATGTAATTATTAAACTAATAGGCCAAGTATTTTCTAAATGAACAAATCAACTGTTTATTTTCATATTAAACATCTCAACAGCCACTGAATGAAGGGGTTTGAGTATGAAAAATTGTATATCAAGTATAAAATATTAGATAATACATATTTCTTATAAATACATGTATATAAATACTAGAAAAGTATTTGTATGTTTATTTACAAATGTACAGACCAGTTGTAAATTGGAATAACTTTAACGTTGAATTATTACGCAACTTTTAAAATTAAATACAATTATGAGAATCTTAGCATTAGCATGAACACACACACCTAGATATCGAAGTGAATTTATTTGATTATTTTAGTTTACATCCAGTGATCTGTTTCTGACACGGACAAACATCTCTCGTTTGTGTTGATTAGTGGCTTCGTTTGCATGCAGGCGTGTTTGGACCGTCACATTAGCCAGATGAGCTGGGTGTGAGCTACAGAAGGACAGAGAGATTTAAGTCAGTGTGTGTGGTTAGTTTGCATTTGCAAGATATTAATGAACAAGACTTTGACCATCTGTGAGATTGTGTTGATAGAGGCCAAGAGGTGAGAAGTGGGCGTGTCCTGCTGTTCCTATAAAACGCTGCTCGATACTGGCCACACCCACTCAGGACACGCCCAATCGCAGTAAAGCTTGAGTGGCCACGCCCACTCTTAACACTGATTGAGATTGAAAGCATGTGTTTGAATACTGCTGAAAACAGCCTGCTGAAATTGAACATACACTGACTGGGCTTGACTCTATTCATCAGGAATTGGTTGGATGGTGAAAAGTGGATTGCATAGGACTGTGGAAACATGGTGGGAGTGTTTGGGGAAACCTGTCTGAGGCCATCATTTCTGCTGTTCTGTTTGCTCTAATGGTGCTGTAGTTTGTTGCTTCAGTTACTTTCTAATCAGAGTGCCAGCGGGAGGAAGGTTGTGGTGTTGATGGGCGCTTGTAGAGACTTGCCTTTCTAGCAGATTTCTGAAACACTGATGACTTTTGGTAACAATTTAGCCAATCAGTCTTTGAGGGTTTGGACTTGTGTCACATATCCATGCTTCCAGAACAAAATGGCTTAACATTTTCCTTTTATTTATATAATACACAAATTATACAGAAAATTATACATTTTATAATACTTATATTTACATAAGTTGTATTATAAATATTATGCTAAAATATATGATAATATACTAATTTAAAAATTACATATTCTAGAATATTTAGAATTACTTGAATAATTTAGAATTAGTTTAAATGATTTCAGAGTACTTGAACAATTAAAAATACTATACTACGCTTTTAGAACAATTAAAATTTATGAAAAAAAACAAAAATGTGTATGATACAAGTGTGTTTGTTCAAATGTATATACATAACAAAATTATATCAAATCTTATGTTTATAATATATAACATTTATCATTTAATAATTTTATAATATAAAATTATCTGAACCTATATATATTTCACATATCTAATACTATTTTAATAATAGTCCATATTTTCAACAATAATAAATATATAACATTTTCTATTATATCAAATTATATAGCAATTATTATTTTTAATATTTATCAGTTTAGAATCATTTATATTATGGCAAAATGATTTAACATGCTCAAACTAAAATATCTTATTTTTCACAATCATATTATTCCTAGTTGCCAATAAATAGATTATAATTGCACTAAATTGACCTTACATTTTACATGTAACTTTTTAAATAGTCTTTTAAGTACTTAAAATGTATAGTGTTGAAATATCCACTTTGCCAGAATTGTATTCAACAGTTTTATTTAGTGGTGCAGTTATACATTTTAGTTAACTTTGTTTGAAAATAAATCAGAATAATAATAATCAAACTCTCATAAGTAACATTATAAGTCACTATATATCTTTGTATGTCATTTATGACATGACCGAGGTTTCACAGTAGGTCACACTTGAGTTTCAGAGACGTACTGCGTTTAGACCGTTCTGTGTTCTAGAACAGTCTGGCATGTTCTGTGATAGAATAAACTGATTATAGCCGTATTCCTCTTTCTGAAACATCCCATAATAGCATTACTACGGTAATCAGCTCATTACTCATTCATTCTGACATCATCACATTCAGCCAATCGAATTAAGCGCATAATTAGAGCACGGCAGATGAAGGGCCGTGTGTTTGAGCTGCTGATAGACTGAGCGCTGTGTGTCTGTTTGCGTAATACTCACATTTATCATTTATGTCATGAGAAATTAAGTTCCTGCTGCTGTCAGCTAACCACTGAAATCTACTCAAAGCTTTACTTTTTCTGAGGAGACCATGAGTAAAGTTTCCCAGTGCAAGAGTCAGCTGCAAAATGCTACAATGTTGCCAGTTGCTAAGGTGTTCTGAGTGGGTTTAAGCACGTTGCTATGTGGTTGCTAGGGTGTTCTGGTGCAATTTTATGCACCAAAGTTGAATACTTACAGGAATATACGTTAGGTCAAACCACTAACCCTCAGTTTTAATGGTAAAAGACTCGTGCCTCTAGAACAGGGATCCTCAAATCTGGCCCATGAGATCCACTTTCCGGCAGAGTTTAGCTCTAACCCTAATCAAACACTCCTGAGCATGCTAATCAATGTCTTCAGGATCATTAGTAGAAAAATCACAGGTAGCTGAGTTTGATCAGGGTTGGAGCTAAACTCTGCAGCGCATTGGCCCTCCAGGGCAAGATTTGAGGAACCTTGCTCTTGAAGCTTGCGTTCTGCAAGTGAACGTCGCTTTATTGTTCATCTCGAAGTGGCTCAAAATCACTTTCACAGACATTTACATTAACTGTTCCCTCCTGTGGAATGACCTGCCCAACTCAATCCGAGCAGCTGAGTCCTTAGCCATCTTCAAGAATCGGCTAAAAACCAATCTATTCCATCTTTATTTGACCCTCTAACTCTAGCACTATCTATTCTAATTCTATTCTTTAAAAAAAAGAATTTGCCCCTTTTAGACTTGCACTCTATTCTTCTACTGCTTATTTTCTTTTTCTTTTTTTAACTAATCACTACTCTTCTAATCTTTTATTCTATCTGTTTGTGTTTTATTTTATTTTATTAACAAAAAGCAAAAAAAGGCCTCTAACTCTAGCTTTTTCTATTCTTTTTCTATTCTATCTATTTGTTTTCTTTTTATTTATTATATTATTTAAAAAAAAACTTGTACGTGTACTGCGTTATGCTAACTGAGTCTTGTTATAGCACTTGCGTATCATTGTGCTTTTGTTGATTTTTGATTGCTTCTATTGTCCTCATGTCGCTTTGGATAAAAGCATTTGCTAATTGATTAAATGTAAATGTTTTACTTAAACTGAAGTTTATATGGTGGAAAAACTACTAATGTATGGACATTGTCATGTTATTTGAAATATGAATAAAATATTGTGAAATGTACTTTTTTAATAATATTTATTGTTGATATCATATAGTCAACCATTTTTGGTGCTCATCAAATTAAGTTTACAACAGTAATTTTCTATACTAAAAGACCTGTTAAAATGCCCCCCCCCCCCAATTTACGAGTCTACTTTTATGTTTCAAATAACTTTTGTGAAAATAAATGTCAGAATATTGGGGAAATAATGTTCCAAAGTGTAAAATTGTCATTCAGCGTAATGGTCCAGGCTTTGATTACATAAATAAACCTATAAAATATCAAGTTAAAAAATGCATTTGTTGTCTTGGCATTTTCAAGTAAATACTGGCTGTGTTATATTAAAAGGACTATGTCTTATTGTTTTTTTAAAGTATTTAAATAACCAGGGGACTTTTGTCCCAAAAATGCAGTTTATCAGAGATCATTCAGTGTAACAGGAACAAAAAGCCATTCTGAAATCATATAAAAACTGATAGTCATTCAACAGTGTGTCACACCATCAGATGGCACCCTAAAGTCCGTGTGGTGCTGCAAGAAAAGTGAGATTATTGCTCTTAAATATTTAATAATTCCGCCTTTTCATGGTGTGGTAACATAGGTTACAAAAACATGTCATTCAGTGAGATTTTTGGAAAATAATTGTGATTATCTTTACTGGTCAAGCTCAGTGTTTGAAATCGATGGCCAGTTGATAGCCTGCAATATACGCTGAAGTAGAAGTTTGGTCATTCAGGGTAATGTTTTTGTCATGCAGTGTAATGCAAATTCTCAGTTACATCACAGTGTCATCCATTACACTGAATGACCGTATCACTGCATAAATAACAATTTTAGCATCTTATTTATATTACAGATAAATGAGGAATGTTTAACATTGACAAATACGTGTTAGACATAATAAATATTCATATTTGAATGCTTTTTTAAATTGCTTAATTTGTGTTATTGATTAATTTTAGACGCCTATGAACAGAGGACGTTGCTAGGCACTGTAAAAAGCCAAAAAGCGAATAAAGTAAGTGCGGACCCAGTAGCTTAGGTGGCACTCTTAAAGCCCCTTCACACCAAGAACAATAAAGATAACCATAACAGTAACTATAGCCTCCACACCAATGAACTATTTATACTTGTGTTCTAAACATGTGCGGCAGGTTTATCTCTGCCTCTTTAAATGTTCGAGCTCTTTAAAGTGGAATGGATTCTGATTGGCTGTCGGTGCTTTTAACATTCATCAACTGTAAAAAATAAATCCAACAATATAAAAGATTCTATCATTATCATTTCTCTGTGCAGTTATCATTATCTGTGCTGTGGAATCTGCTATTCTTTTATTTTTAGAAATGTAACTATATCTGTATCATTATCGTACTTGGTGTGAGCGTGCCTTTAGCAATAGAAAGGTATTGAGGATTGCAGTTGTCAGAATAATAGCTTGCCAATATTTCTGGGCAGAGTCCCCCCTCACTACAGTATGTCACAAGTTCAAGAAAGGTTACTGAGGGGATTCTTCACCCAAATACTCATCCTGATAATGTCATTTATGTTGGCAAACAGAAAGTGCTAATAAATATGGCTGCAAGCAGCAATTTTTGGGTCAGAGCACGTCAGAAACAAAGTGACAAGCTAAGCAAGCATGGCAGGGGAGCATCAGTAAAATGCTTATTATATTAAAAAATTTGCTTCTGCAGTCATTTACTCAGGAATATTATTAAAACTAATTTATTTACCTGGACTAATACTAAAAACATTTCAGTTATGGGAACAATGGCAATATTATCTCTCTTTTTGGCAAATTGTCAGTCAAACCATGGTCATTCAGCGTAACAGATATATTTATGTAAAATTGAAACCATATACTTATTGTGACTTGTACTTATTAAAATACGAAAAAAAAGAATAAGTGATCATACTAAATTTTATTATATTTTAAATGACTTTGACTTCCATACAAAAACTTCTTGCTGACAAATAGGTAAAACCTAGTGGTTTGAAGGACATTAGCAAACTTAAAATGTAAAGTTAATTTGTATTTGAGGGCTGCACTGTGATGCTTAAATATAGTCTTTTAATGTCATCAAACGATCCATGTTTAAAATATACAAGATTTTTTGGTATATAAATATTGTTCCACTGAATGACATTTTAGTGGGTGTCTTCTGTGAATCATGGTAAAAAAAAAAATCATGATAGTTGTTGTTTTGTTCAGAAAAATATAAAGTTAAACGGGACACATTCTAATGTATGGGGAAAAATATAAATTTAAAGCTGTATTACACTTTTATTTTTTTGATGCTTGAAACACGATGCTTTTCGTCTTTGACCCATATATCCACCTGTGTCTTTAAGGTTTTATGAAGGTAAACATTAGTTTTTAGTAATTTGCTGTATTTATTAGTTAATGAAATACTTTTGTAAATTTCAATTTAAAAAGTAAAATGTAGCCATCCTATTTTCACGGTAAAGATCTGGCAACCACCGCAGCTGTGTTTTCTTTTTAACTATAAATTTGATTGATTTTATTTATTTTATTATATATTATAAATCAATTATTGATATATAATTAGTCTACATTACAGTGTACTAGTAACACATGGGAACTGAAATATTAGTAATTCTCTCATTTATATACAAAACCCCATTCTCTCATTTTCCCATGATGATCCTCAGTCGAAACTCTCATGGGAAAGAGTATTTTTCCTCCAGCTGAAGCAATAAAACTATTCGGTCAGTGTCAGAATACACGAACAAAACCTTCACATGCGCTGCTCCCAATTCTGACTGAACTATTTTCATCCCTGAGAAAGATCAGAGCAGCTCCGAATTACTGGATTAACAGCTTCCTGTCAGAAATGCGACATTTTCCTCTGAACTGGCCCACATAAGAGCCTCTCGGATGCGTCCTCAAGACACCAGCTCTTAAACAACCTATGTTTACCACACCTCGCTCGCTCTCTCTCTTTCTCTATTGGCTACCTCTTTTTCTATTATCGACGCGCATCTTGAGCCGAGGAGGAAACAAAATGGTGCTAAAAGGTGAGGGAGGCCCTGGAGTGTCCACTGAGAGACTGACAATACGTGTCAATGACAGTGTGGGATAATGTGATAGTGACCTGTAAACAAAGCGCCTCACAGTCTGCTGTACTGAACAGCAAAACCACAGAATTTCTCTGTTTGTGTAAATGAACAGTCTTAAAGGAGTAGTTCAACCAAAAATGAACATTTGCTGAAAATGTGCTAACCGGGCCGTTCGTAGATGAGTGTTTCTTCTACATATTTGGAGAAATGTAGCATAACATCACTTGCTCAGCAATGGATGCTCTGCAGTGAATGGGTGCCGTCAGAATGAGTCCAAACAGCTGATAAAAAATATCACAATAATCCACAAATAATCCACTCCTCTCCAGTCTATCAGTTAACATCTGGAGAAGTGAAAAGCTGCAGGTTTAAATTGTCGCTTCTTGACAAAATACAAGTTTATACATAATATTTTTTTAAAACGTGGTTGCCACCATGCCCGATCGGCTCTGCTCCGAAGTCCTGATCTGAATCAAATGATTCGTGAATCTGCTCTGAAGTCCTGATCTGAATCAAAAGATTTGTGAACCCGCTCCGAAGTTCCGATCTGAATTGAATGATTCATAAACCCGCTCTGAAGTTCCGATTTGAATTGAATGATTCATGAACCCGTTCCGATCTGAATCAAATGATTCATGAACCCGCTCCGAAGTCCCGATCTGAATTGAATGATTCATGAACCCGCTCCGAAGTCCCGACCTGAATCAAAAGATTCACGAACCCACTCCGAAGTCCCGATCTGAATCAAATGATTCACGAACCCGCTCTGAGTTCGATTTGAACTGAATGATTCATGAACCCGTTCCGATCTGAATTGAATGATTCATAAACCCGCTCTGAAGTTCCGATTTGAATTGAATGATTCATGAACCCGCTCCGAAGTCCCGATCTGAATTGAATGATTCATGAACCCGCTCCGAAGTTCCGATTTGAACTGAATGATTCATGAACCCGTTCCGATCTGAATCGAATGATTCATGAACCCGCTCCGAAGTTCCGATCTGAATTGAATGATTCATGAACCCGCTCCGAAGTCCCGATCTGAATTGAATGATTCATAAACCCGCTCTGAAGTTCCGATTTGAATTGAATGATTCATGAACCCGCTCCGAAGTCCCGATCTGAATCGAATGATTCATGAACCCGCTCCGAAGTCCCGATCTGAATCGAATGATTCATGAACCCGCTCCGAAGTTCCGATTTGAACTGAATGATTCATGAACCCGTTCCGATCTGAATTGAATGATTCATGAACCTGCTCCGAAGTTCCGATTTGAACTGAATGATTCATGAACCCGCTCCGAAGTTCCGATCTGAATCGAATGATTCATGAACCCGCTCCGAAGTTCCGATCTGAATCGAATGATTCATGAACCCGCTCCGAAGTCCCGACCTGAATCAAAAGATTCACGAACCCACTCCAAAGTGCCGATCTGAATCGAATGATTCATGAACCCGCTCCGAAGTTCCGATCTGAATCGAATGATTCGCAACCATCATTTTAGAGAGACTTTGGAGCGTGGATCGAATCATTCAATTCGTGAATTGATTTCCGAACCCGCGCTTAAGTTCTGATCTGAATCAATTGATCCGCGCTCCTGAGGGTGAGCACATTTTCAACAAATTTTCATGTTTGAGTAAACCATTCCTTTTTGAAAGAATATTGTTGGTCATTTGCAACAAATAAAAAAAAGAAAGAAATTCTATCTGACACAAAACGTACAACACTTAAACCCTGACATGCACTCATTTCACTGCAGTGAGTGTGTTTTAGTGTTTGTCTCCAGTGTAATGGACCTTAGACCTGCTCATGTCATGATTATTTAATCATTAAGGCCTGCTTGATTAAAAAATTATCATCTTTGCTCTTTGAGAGTGCTTTTATTAACAGACATTGTGCTGTTCTTCTTTGTGCTGCTGGGCATGATCCTTTGAGAAACGCATACACATATTATACTGTATTACCTGAGGGAAAACACTGCAGCAGCTCTGTTGATGTCCAATTATTCTTTTGATGGCAAGGTAATATAAGGACACACAGACACACGTAAACACATCTCAGTGCTGTCATTACCTGCTTTACACACTACTTCTGCAATGAATTCAGCTCAAACCTCTTCGACTTTTTAATCAGCTGTTATTTGCAGTTTTTCATATTTTGGATCATGTAAATGTATACTTTAAGGAATTAAACCTACATTTTGTGTAAACTGACATGTACTACTACTGATCAATTTTAGGGTGAGATTTTTTTTCTGAAGACATCGCTTCAGCTGACTAACACTGCATTTATTAAATCAAAAATGCTGTAAAAATGTGAAATATTATTACCATTTAAACTAACTCTTTTCTATGTGATTATATGTTAAACTGTAATTTATTTCTGTGATGCGCAGCTGTATTTTCAGCATCATTACTCCAGTCTTCAGTGTCACATGATCTTCAGAAATCAGTATAATATGTTGATCTGCTGCTCAAGAAACTTTTTTGATTATTAACAGTTGTGCTGCCCAATATTTTTTGTGGAAATCATGATACATTTTTAGCATTATTTGATGAATAAAACGTTAAAAAATAGCATTTATTTTAAATATAGAAATCTTTTGTAACATCAAATGTCTTTACTGTCACTTTTGATCGATTTAATGCATCCTTGCTGAATAAAAATATTAATTTCTTAATAAAATGTTTAGCATTTCTTTGTATGCAAATCAATTTTTTTTACATTCTTTATGCTGATTTAAAATAGAACTTAAATGCAAAATTTCATTATTTTATTCTGTTACTGCCTTTTTTGGCCTGAAACATTCCTTTTCTCTTCTTTTGCCCTTCGATTGTGTGAATGTGGGACATTCTGCTTGAACCTACAATGTTCTTCATCTCCACGGTGACGCTGCACATAGTGACGATGTGAAATTTACTATACAGGGATGCAACACTGGTTTCAATGTGACGTTTCAAAAAAGCCTGAACAGGTAAACACACACACAGTCTGGCTGTTATGTATTTTTCTGGATGTGTACACGCACAATGAGTCAGAGTCTTTTTATGTGGTGATGTCTTCTGTTATTGTGATGTCACTGAAATCTTCTATCAGCTCTGCTATTGGTCACATTGCAGCACGTCACAGATTTGCATGTGGGCGCTCCCACTGAACTCTGGGAAATCTTTTATAACTCCCACCATGTGACGTTTTTCAATTGTACAAATGTATGTGAGACCAAAGCTGCCACCACATTTCCAAACCTAAGAATAGAATAGAAGCTTGTATAATGCCACACGTCTGAGTCGGTGGATGCAAAAAGTGTATTAATTATGAATTTTCTAGGTCATATACCTGAGGAGACTGATTCATCAGATGTGACCTGTGCTGTTCACTCTATAAACACTAGTGACTAAACAGCTGCACAGCTGTGATTTGGGACGCGGGTCACATGACTGGGGTCTGTCCTGAGCGTGATCAGTCTCTGATGGGCCGTTTCAGAAACATCATAATCCAGATGCTGATTCTCTCTCTCTCTCTCTCACTCTGCTCAGACAGTGATGGTGAGTAGATTAACTCGGATGACTGCCTTTATCACACGTGTTCTTGTTGCCATGGCAAAGCTGGCTGTGCTGGGATGGTTGCCGTGGTAACAGGGGAGAGCGTGTGTCATAGAGGAGGATGGTTGAGAAAATCAGCTCACACACACACTCCAGATTGCTGAAACATAATATCTATCTGTCGTTCTATCTATCGTTCTATCATTCTATCATTCTATCATTCTATCGTTGTTCTATCCGGTGTGGTGGCGTTCTGAAATGAGGTCCTCAAAGTTTTTTTAAATTTTTTTTTAAATCAAATGTAAATTCATGTCCCAGTCACATTTTCTTGGTTAAACATTACTTACACTATCAGAAAAAGAAAGAGAGTGGAAAAAAAACTATTCTATTTTATATTTTTACAGTAACAATGTAATCAATATTCTGTTTATTAAAGCAAAGTATGAATCTCATGAAGTTAGCATTTACACATAGAAACCAAATATTGTAGCAATCGTGTGTTGTTTTCACGTTTCATCAGTCAAAACGTTTCGCTTTGACTCAGCATATACAGGTGCATCTCAATAAATTAGAATGTTGTGGAAAAGTTCATTTATTTCAGTAATTCAAAATGAAATTGTGAAACTCGTGTATTAAATTAATTCTATGCACACAGACTGAAGTAGTTTTTGTTCTTTTAATTGTGATGATTTTGGTTCATATTTAACAAAAACCCACCATCACTATCTCAACAAATTAGAATACTTCATAAGACCAATAACAAAAAAAACATTTTTAGTGAATTGTTAGCCTTCAGGAAAGTATGTTCATTTACCGTACATGTACTCAATACTTGGTAGGGAATCCTTTTGCTTTAATTACTGCCTCAAATCAGCGTGGCATGGAGGTGATCAGTTTGTGGCCTGCTGAGGGTATGGAAGCCCAGGTTTCTTTGACAGTGGCCTTCGGCTCATCTGCATTTTTTGGTTTCTTGTTTTTCATTTTCCTCTTGACAATGCCCCATAGATTCTTTATGGGGTTCAGGTCAGGCGAGTTTGTTGGCCAATCAAGCACAGTAACACCATGTTTTTGAACCAGCTTTTGGTGCTTTTGGCAGTGTGGGCAGGTGCCAAATCTTGCTGGAAAATTAAATCAGCATCTCCATGAAGCTTGTCTGCAGAAGGAAGCATGAAGTGCTCTAACATTTCCTGGTAGATGGCTGCTTTGATTGTGGACTTCAGAAAACACAGTGGACCAAAGTCCTCTTTTCAGATGAAAGTTTTGTATTTCATTTGGAAACCAAGGTCCTGGAGTATGGAGGAAGGGTGGAGAAGCTCATAACCAAAGTTGCTTGAAGTCCAGTGTTTATTTTCCACAGTCTGTGATGATTTGGGCTTCAATGTCATCTGCTGGTGTTGGTCCAATGTGTTTTCTGAAGTCCTCAGTCAACGCAGCCATCTACCAGGAAATCATTTCATGCTTCCTTCTGCTGACAAGCTTATGGAGATGCTGATTTCATTTTCCAGCAAGACTTGGCACCTGCCCACACTGCCAAAATCACCAAAAGTTGGTTAAATGAGCATGTGTTGGTGTGCTTGATTGGCCTGCAAACTCGCCTGACCTAAACCCCATAGAGAATCTATGAGGTATTGTAAAGAGGAAAATGAGAAACACCGACCCAACTGCAGTGACCTAAGGGCCGCTATAAACAACCCTGGGCTTCCATACCACCTTAGCAGTGCCACAGGCTGATTGTCTCCGTGCCACGCCGAATTGAGGCAGTAATTAATGCAAAAGGATCCCCTACCAAGTATTGAGTACATGTAGTTAAATGAACATACTTTCCAGAAGGCCAGTAATTCACTAAAAATGTTTTTTTTTATGGTCTTATGAAGTATTCTAATTTGTTGAGATAGTGAATTGGTGGTTTTTGTGAAATGTGAGCCAAAATCTCACAATTAAAAGAACCAAAGACTTCAACTACTTCAGTCTGTGTGCATGAATTTATTTAATACAAGAGTTTCACAATTTAAGTTGAATTACTGAAACAACTGAACTTTTCCATGACATTCTAATTTAATGAGATGCACCTGTACTACCTTGATCGCTGGATGCCTTGTCCATATTAGGGCTTTCCTGCCCAAAAACCAAAACTCACAAACAAGTTTCTTACTCTTGAGGCTGGTTTTTTGGACTTGTCTGTGTAAAGCCCCTCCCGGTTCGAGTATGAATGAAACATAGACACTGCATGATGGTTTTGCCGAGATCGTCTACCTATGGGAATGAGAAGTGGTCTGTATTACTTACAGGAACTGATCATGTGATCGCAACTCAGCAATCATAAAATAGCCTCTAAAGTTCTCCTTCCCTTGCATACCACCACCATTCTATCTCAGGGCCAAGCATTAGCTGTTTATGCTTTTTTTTTGCTAAAGGTTGCAAGCTTGCCTTCCAGTGGCTTTGGCTTAGCTCTCCGTATGTTCACAACGCCTCATTTTAGATACGGATAAAACATCAGGTCATGCAAGCACTTTCATTAAAGGGTTAGTTCACCCAAAAATGAAAATTCTGTCATTAATTACAAACCCCAACCCCTCATGTCGTTACAAACCCGTAAGGCCTTCGTTCATCTTCGGAACACAATTTAAGATATTTTTGTTGAAATCTGAGAGCTTTCTGACCCTGCGTAGACAGCAATGCAACTGCAATGTTCCTAGGTCTAGAAACGTAGTAAGGACATTGGTAAAACGGTCCATGTGACATCAGGGCTCAACTTCAATTTTGCGAAGCTACAAGAATAACGCTGATTCCGTTCCGTTTTGTGTTCTCTAAAAATGGCAGAAGACGTAACTCGGGGGAGAAGAATTGTTAAATAAATTATTTTTGTTTTCTTTGCACACAAAGTCCCCCCCCCCCCTCCGTAGCTTCGCAATGAAGTGAGCCTTCTGATGTCACATGAACTATTTTACCGATGTCTTTACTACGTTTCTGGACCTGGGAACATTACAGCTGCGTTGCTGTATATGCAGGATCAGAGAGCTCTCAGATTCCAGCAAAAATATCTTAATTTGTGTTTCTCTAGCTATGAACCAGTCTTACGGGTTTGGAACGACATGAGGTGAGTAATTAATGACAGAATTTTAATTTTTGGGTGAACTAACCCTTTAAAAATTCATTTCCCGGCCCTTGGAAATTTCTATGTGAAAACACTTGCCCAAAAAAGTGTGGGGGGCAAATTTACATTTTATTAAAAGTGGGGGGCACGACCCCCACATCCTCTGCATATTCTACGCCCATATGCTCCCACAGATCTTGTTTTCATGACATTTTAAATCTTATTTTGATGTTAACCACCAAGTGGTTAACACTTAGATATAACCACCAAGTGGTTATATCTAAGTGTGTGAGTTGTTTACTTTCTTTCTTTTTTTAAATTAGCCTTCCCATTAACACCATGATATTGCTCATTCAGACTGATTCGCGAATGTGCACAAACACGAGGCAGGATTTATTGCATGAACCAATCACAGCCATTCATATCCAATCAAATCTTTGTCCGTCCGTCCATTCATCCAGTATTCCCTCTTCTCTTCTGAACCATCTGTGCTGTACATGTTTTGCTGTTTCGCATGCTTGTGTGTTTCTGCAAGGCATCTGTGGCCACTGCGAGTCTGAGCTCCACTTTGGCTCCCGCAGGGCCTTCATCACGGCTGTAGGAGAAAATCACAGTGATAGTGATTAACACCGTAAATCAGGAAACTGGCGGATGGACTGAAGTCGTCCGGGAGAAGAGTTTGGACAGTGAAGCTTGTGTGTGTGACGGCAGAGCACCTGAGTCCACAACGACCGAAACCAAACAGAAATCGTGCGTAGTTTCAGAACACGTTCACTGTTGAGCGAGCCAGTAAACCACACAGACTGTAGTTGCTCTTTTGTCTTGTGACCTTCTGAAGAGAACAAACCCCTTCAGAGTTTCGTTCTCATGGGACGGCGATACTGTTGTTTTAACCTTTGACCTTGGAAATACTTTCCGTCAAACAGACAGAAAACAGACACACACAAACTTGTGCATCTCTCTCACTCGATCCTGATTTACTCCGGACTCGATGATAAATCTTTAACAGAAATACTCTCAGAGGAGGAGAGCTGTTCTCTTTAATGCAGCTCTCGCTCGCTCTCCCATTTTTATGAGCGTGTGATTTAGGAAGCGTTTGGCTGATGCTCTAGATTTCAGGAGAATATAAAGCCCTGTATTTGTGCAGTATTTCAGGCTGCATTTTATTATTAAATGGATAGTTCTGGCATCAAAATCTGATCTAATTGATGTAATCATTTATCAAACACTAAACCTCACCAATATACTTTGTCAAGGCAAAAAACACAGAAATTCAATTCAAATACCAGTTTATGCTACTTCCTAATTTATTTATAATTAGAAATCCTAAAAATGACTAGTAATTGATGTAATAATTTATTAAACATCAGGATATGCTTCATATCGAGCTAAAAAATGGTAAACATATTTTTCTTTTTAAAAATATAATTATTAATAAAGAAATCCTAAAAATTACTATTAAATGTATAATTTGTTGAACATTAAACAGTCAATATGCTTCACGTCAAAACAAAAACAACAACAGGTATTTCTATTTCTAAAAAAGGTAAAATAAACAATTATTGATTAATAAAAATAAATTCTAAAAATTACTATTAACGTAACAATCTGTCAACAATTAAACATTGACAATATGTGTCACGTCAAGCCAAAAACACAGGTATTTCTACTTCAAAAAAATTAAAATCAAAAATATAATTATTAGTAATACAATGTTAAATAATAAATTGAAATTTTTTTTTAACATTAAAAATGACCAATAATATGCTTAATTTTGCATCATTTTATATCATATTAAACCTTTTTCCTGTCTGGTTTATAGACATCTTTAAGAAAATGCAAATCATGCGCAACCAAAACAAGACTTTAATTGGATGGTGCATTATTAAATTGCATCATGAAATCTCATTTATATGAAAATTTCAATTTGAAATGTACATCATTCAACAATCTGCTTAGTCTCTATTTTCCTACTTTAGAAAAAATGTAATTACATGTGGGTACAGAGTTTAATCTGAATGGGATCCCATCTGTGTTTCCGATGAGTTCACCCTCGACCGTTCTGCTTTGCTGTAATAGACTTTGCTCTTTTAACCTCCAGACGACAGGCTCAGTAACTCACAAGCTGTGTGGCTGCAGCTCCTGTCAATCAGCGCCAGGGGCGGGACTTTACTGCGCAAATAAATTAAGGACACAAGAGCGGAAATGCATACCTGCGTCCGAACAGCAGCGATTTGTTAAAAGCAGGACCTTCCCAACACACCGAGCTAATGGCCTGCTGAATGTCTGCTGATAAAAATAGACAGTGGCAGATGGAGAGAACGAGAGAGAGAGACTTTAGGAGGTGTAGGTTGGGAAAATAAACTCATCTCTTACATAAACGGGTCATTCCTATGCAGTACATTTTCATGTTCCCATCAGATGTGTCATACTGGATAATAAAACTCACGATTTATATCCCATTAACTAACTGAAGCCAGTTCCTTGATGACATCATCCTCCAGGAAGTGACATCATTTTGGAGGGAAAACAGCTGCACAAACATCATCAATAGCTGGTGTGTGCCTTCCTAAACAAATCAGTTTGCTGATATCGATGACTGAAAAAAATGGTTAAACGATAAAAAAAACGTGAAGTTGACTTTTATGAACATCCATTCTCACTGTGGAAATCATGATGTTATAAGTAATAAAGTTGAAGTATCTTCAAAGATGCAGAGTTTAAAAAAAAAGACCCCAGTATCCATATAAACATGCAATTTATTCACTGCCGTTTTGTCTAACAGGTGCTTCCTTTTTGCTCTGAAATCTCTCCCAGTAGGCGGGGTCTTCCTCTAGAAGGGGCGTGGCTTTAGACATAAGATCACTGAAACTCAACAGTGTGAACGAAAGGGGCGGAGCTTCACAAACAGTCCCACCGTCCTCCTACAATACAAAGTAGTATGACGTCATGAACTGTCTTGTCCTCTAAAATCGCATGAAAATCGTTAAACTCACTTCAGATGTGCTGATATCTGGTTTTCCCAGCGCCACAGCGACGTGATGATCTTTGTCCAATAAGCTCTCCTGAAAAACAGAAAAAAAAGTCAATTATGAGTCGTTTTCATATTTAATTATAATACTATAAAAATACTCACACACTCTCTCTCTCAGTCCTAGATAGATATAGATATCTATATACTTTACAACCTAGTAAAAACAAAAAGTATCTAAAAATCTTAAATAATCTAAAATTACTATTACTTCATGTAATAATTTATGGAACATTAACCACACCATATCTTCAACGTCAAGCCAAAAAGGTATTTCACTTATATAACTGGTGAACTATTTTTCTTAAAAAAAAATATATATGATATTATAGTAATAAGCTAACATTTATTGACCCATACCATTTTATAGGCACTATCATATTAGGGGTCTGGGTGATATATTAAAATAACATGTAAATTCTTTATTCTTGGGGGCAACAGGGCTTCCATATCGACTACAAATTCATTAATAGTATTAATTAATTAGTAGACTTAAAATGACTTAAAAGTAATTTTTAAGGATTTTTCAACCTTTTGTACGTTATGTAGTGTGTGTGGTGTATGCAAATAGGTAGGAGAGAGATAGATGATAATACATACGACCATCGATAACTAAACAATGGTCCTTGTAAATTACAGTGGGTACGTAAAGTATTCAGACCCCCTTAATTTTTTCTCTCTTTGTTATATTGCAGCCATTTTCTGAAATCATTTAAGTTAATTTTTTTTTTGTACACACAGCACCCCATATTGACAGGAAAACACAATTGTTGACATTTTTGCAGATTAAAAAAGAAAAACTGAAAAATCACATGGTCCTAAGTATTCAGACCCTCTGCTCAGTATTTAGTAGAAGCACCCTTTTGGTCTAATACAGCCATGAGTTTTTTTGGGAAAGATGCAACAAGTTTTTCAAACCTGGATTTGGTGATCCTCTGCCATTCCTCCTTGCAGATCCTTTCCAGTTCTGTCAGGTTGGATGGTAAACGTTGTTGGACTGCCATTTTTAGGTCTCTCCAGAGATGGTCAATTGGGTTTTAGTCAGGGCTCTGGCTGGGCCATTCAAGAACAGTCACAGAGTTGTTGTGAAGCCCCTCCTTCGTTATTTTAGCTGTGTGCTTAGGGTCCTTGTCTTGTTGGAAGGTAACCTTCGGCCCAGTCTGAGGTCCTGAACACTCTGGAGAAGGTTTTCATCCAGGATAGCCCTGTACTTGGCCGCATCATCTTTCCCTCGTTTGCAAGGCCGCGGTCCCTTCCTGTCCTGTCTCTGCAGCTGAAAAATACCCCCACAGCATGATGCTGCCACCACCATGCTTCACTGTTGGGACTGTATTGGACAGGTGCTGAGCAGTGCCTGGTTTTCTCCACACCTACCGCTTAGAATTAAGGCCACAAACTTTCTATCTTTGTCTCATCAGACCAGAGAATCTTATTTCTCACCATCTTGGATTCCTTCAGGTGTTTTTTAGCAAACTTTAGCAGGCTTTCATGTGTCTTGCACTGAGGAGCGGCTTCCGTCGGGCCACTCTGCCATAAAGCCCCGACTGTGGAGGGCTGCAGTGATGGTTGACTTTCTACCACTTTCTCCCATCCCCCGACTGCATCTCTGGAGCCCAGCCACAGTGATCTTTGGGTTCTTCTTTACCTGTCTCACCAAGGCTCTTCTCCCCCGATAGCTCAGTTTGGTCGGACGGCCAGCTCTAGGAAGGGTTCTTGTTGTCCCAAACGTCTTCCATTTAAGGATATGGAGGCCACTGTGCTCTTAGGAACCTTAAGTGCAGCAGAATTTTTTTTTTTTGTAACCTTGGCCAGATCTTTGCCTTGCCACAATTCTGTCTCTGAGTCTTCAGGCAGTTCCTTTGACCTCATAATTCTCATTTGCTCTGACATGCACTGTGAGCTTTAAGGTCTTATATAGACAGGTGTGTGGCTTTCCTAATCAAGTCCAATCAGTATATTCAAACACAGCTGGACTCAAATGAAGTGTAGAACCATCTCAAGGATGATCAAAGAAATGGACAGCACCTGAGTTAAATATTAGTGTTACAGCAAAGGGTCTGAATACTTAGGAGCATGTGATATTTCAGTTTTTTCTTTTTTAATAAATCTGCAAAAAAAAATTCTGTGTTTTTCTGTCAATATAGGGTGCTGTGTGTACATTAATGAGGAAAAAAAATTAACTTAAATGATTTTAGCAAATGGCTGCAATATAACAAAGAGTGAAAAATGTAAGGGGGTCTGAATACTTTCCGTACCCACTGTATATGTGCATATATAAAATGTTTTTTGTTTTTTTATTAAATATATGCCTACACATATAAATAATGGAAGCCTGTTTCCGCCAATGAATAAAAAAGGTAATTGCAATTTTTTTAATCACAGTTCTGACTTTTTTTCAGATACAAATGCAGATTTCAGACTTTCTTTCTAGCCGTTCTGTCTCTACATGTCACAATCCGGACGTTTTTTCCCAGTTTTTTGGTTTCTGCTACTGAATATGCGGAATAACTTTTTTTCCCTCAGTTGCGAGATGAAAAGTCCAGAGGAATGAAGAATGTGAGCTCTATCTAGGAAGCGAGAAGTGTCTGTGATCTGTCACGTTCACATGCTCTGACAGAGACCATGAGAAACACACACACACACACATCTGGCTGTCTCATGGGCTGAGAGGATGAACCTGTGTGCTGAATGAATAGTTAGTAATGCTGGTATATAAGACACACCTCAAATGTCCAGTCCTCTACTTCATTGTCCAGGTACATCTGTGTCTGCCGGTACACTTGCCCCTCTCGCATCTGATTGGGCGAGATGTGAAACTCCACCCTCTGCAGATCGAAGCCCAGCCCTGTGCCAATCGCTTTGATGAAGCTCTCCTTCAGCGCCTCGACGGACAGAAAAACAGACCAATCAGAGTTAATCGAACCTCTGGATATATCCAGAATGAACTGCCTAAATAATTTACAGTGTCTATATGGAATACTAAAATAGTATATGAAACCAGTATGCAAGGAAAAACAGAGTACAAAGTAATGTTTACTTCGCTACATGGGCTAAATCTGACAACCTCACTTTTGAGACTGGTGGCAAATTGTGCAAACACCAGTCATTTTATTTAGTTCTTAATGTATTTCTTATTTTTCAATTTTTTAAGTAATTAAGATAATGTAATATTTCTTAAACAGTATTATTAATAATTATTTCCAGTATTTTTAATTAGCATTTTATTTTATTAAGGTTCCGAAAAACACTAAAATATCACAAAAGAATTCATGAGTAAAAAATACTATTAATGTCATATTTCATGACATAAAGTTTTAATTTATTATAAGATCATCCTATATCCTATGTATATAATTCTGTTATGTAATTAGCTGTAATTCTTTCAATTAAACATTATTTCATACGTCATTACATAAAACATTGACGTTGGTAAATCAGTGTAATACTCTGAGAATTTTCGTATACCTACCGTTATTTTTGCGACACATTTATTTCTTTTTAAAATACAAAACAAAATTTGCTTTGTTATAAAACTAAAAAATGTTAAAAATAATTTAACTACTGTAAGATATTCTGTAGACATCCTCAAAGGTCAAATGACCTTCATAAACAAGGCAAATAATGCTATTTTTTAACTAAATATGTAAAAATGCATGTAGTGTTCTTGCAAGGTGAGGTTTGGACAGTTAGGTGAGTGTGTGTGTGTGTGTGTGTGTGACACATTCTCACCTACAGCACTGATACAAGTACATGAGTGTGTTTGTTGTGTTCTGAGAGTCCTCAAATGACCACAGACTGGCATAACTGAGTCATCCTGAAGTGATGATATCAATCCGCCATGGAACGGGATCGAATTCGGTACCAGTATTCAATCCATCACAATGTTCTACAAGCAACCGCTGCGATATGCTGCTAGATGTGTGTAACAGTGTGTGCACATCTTGTTGCCGGGGGGTGATGATGATGATGATGATGATGATGCTACAGGAAGCAGTGGTTGCTATAGTTACCCAGTGCCTATAAAACATGTCCAGTTGGTCCCAGTCCGATCCGGCCTTCCGGATGTTCATCCACTCCAGATCCGTGAACTGACGATTCATGATCCGGAAAAACTCCTGTACGGAGCTGCTGCCTGAGGTGCACACAAACATACACAGAAATCACCTAAAAGCTCATATGCTACACTTTTGTTTTACCCTTGAATTTCACATTAGTGAAGGTTTCTGCACCAAAAATGTTGTACTTCAATTTTTTATAATAATTTTCCCAATTTTTCTTTGACCTTTACATTTAAACACTGCTTTATACATTTAAACACTGCTTTTACCACCTTTATATTTATTTTCCCTGTGTACAGACACAGTCGCTTAATATGAGAACAGGTTTTGATATTTAAATGTAGCTTAGTCCTGACCTATGTTATGAGACTATATATATATATTATTATTATATATATATATATATACTAAAATATATAAATTAGAAAATAAATGTAATACTTTATACATTTATAGAAATGACATTTGTTACTGTAAAAACTCTTGTGTAAAATTATTAGTTACATTACATCTAGTAAATAGTTTTATATATATCAGAAAATCAAAACTTTAATTAATTTCTTAAAACTTTAAACAATGCCAGTATATTTCATATCAAGCCAAAAAAAAAAAAAACTGGTAATTTGGTCAAATCAGCGTAATACATTTTCTTTTTTTTTTAGTATACATAATCTATCATAATTAATTAGTGTTGTCATAATTAATCTGTTGTTTTTGCAGTTTATTTCAGAAAATGTTTTGGGTGACCGTGGAGGGAGTTTTGAGTTGTGTACACAGAACTTCATAAAAGCGAGAAAAATCAGTAATTTAATAATCATGTTCTACACAGAAACATGATTCCTACGAGCTGATACAAATTTACATTTTACAGCAAAGCCAGAAATGATGCACCTCAAAAACCCTTTCTGAGCTACATTCTTTCCCAGCCTGCTCTGCCTGAAGCACAGGTATAGAGCGACACCTGCTGGCCGCTGATGGAACTGCAGTGTCTCTTGCTGTATTGGTGACTGTTGTGAGGACTGTAAGCTCAGGTGACATAGTAGCAGCTCAAGGGCAGTGAAAGTTACCTGGTCTGCTGGTCTTCATCACGTCTACGCCCACCTGGCGTCCCGGTTCTGCTGCCAGCACGGCGTAATCTCCCTGATGGGATACGTTGAAGTTCCAGTGGGTGACGCCGTGGGTGGATGAGGTCCGTGGCAAGAACGGTTTCCCCCGCGCTGTTCTTTCCAGCCGAAAACCGTCCCATGCAAAACTCATCTTCTCACACACCAGCTTTCTGATCAGCAGACGACCAGCCTGATGCAAACACACAAAGAAATGTAAAAAACCAACAGAGACCATGATACTATTATTAAATAACTAAATAAATCGGTGGAATAAGGTTCCAAGATATAATCAAATTGAGTATTCCTTTGTACACCAAGCTGTTTTAGAGCTGAACAAGTTACAAAAAAATTAAATCTGTACTGGAGCTTTTTTTTTTTTTTCTTTTCTTTTTTTTGTGACTGTGAAAGTTCTGCCGGTCTTTTGTCCATGTGATCAAGTTTGGTAATTGTGAAAGAACCTGCTGTAACGCAAGACAAATATAAGACTTTGTCTGACAATAAAGTTATATCGTATTGTATAGTAAACAAATGAATGCATCAATGAATGATAAATTCCCATGCATAATCACTAAAAATGATGTATGCAAAATTAATTATTAACTATACCTAAATGACTTCATAAACAAATCAGTAAATAATATATAAATGAATCAATTAATTAGTAAATGAATGTATGCATCAATCAATAAATAATGAATGCCTGAATGAATAAGTGAATTGATGCATAAATAAATTAAATGAATTAATTAATAAATGAATGATGCATAAATAAAAATGTGTAAATAAATGAACCAATTAATTAATAAATAATAAACAATTACATAAAAAGAAAAGCATAAATAAAATTAATGCATGAATAATTATATTGAGTGATTCATGAAATAAATAATGAATGCAGAAATAAGTAAATAAATAAAAGAATGAATTAATAAATGCATGCATAAAAATGCAAATTTCTCAAAAAGTTAGTAGATGCCACTTGTAAATTGCAATGACAATTAGATAGTAAATCTATCGATCATTTTCATTTTAGTCATCTTTAGTGAGCTTGTACTTGTATCAAGGAGTTTGCGGCAAAGTTGTGCAAAAAAATTATATTAAGTGAAGTGAAGCGACATGTGGCCAAGTATGGTGACCCATACTAGAAGTACGTGCTTCTGCCTTAATTCCATCCCAGTGCACACACACACAGCAGTGAACACACACACACATACACCGTGAACACACACCCGGAGCAGTGGGCAGCCATTTATCTAGGCTTCGTGGTTGGATAAACGGCCCTGGGAGCATTGATGTTCGGTGCCTTATTCTCAACGGTGCACCTCCGGTTCGTGTTATTGTAATGTAGAAGAGGAGCGGGCTGTTACATTCACGGTCCCCCCCCTACACATCCTCCGTTACGAGACTCGAACCACCTGCAACCTTCTGGGTACGAGTCCGGACTCTTCTAACCTTATTCCACGACTCCCCCAAAAGGGGGTTCAACATTATTGCGATTTAAATTTTTAATTTCTCTTTGGAGTGTGACAAGCTCTTGGTGCATAAAGAAGATCTGTAAAGTGCAAAGACTAAAGTCTCAAATCATCCAATAGAGATTTCTGTTAAGTACATTAAACGAGTCAGATTCCACATCCTGGGAGGACCTAAACTCTCGTTCTCCTCGGACACTCCACTACCGAACGAGTGTCTACTCACTATGTGAGTAAGATTTTGCATAAACTCCCAAACCCCACCCACCAAATGTTTACCACCAAGCAAAAGAAAGAAGGGTAACTTTTATTCTCTCGCTGTAGTATTTTTTTGCACCCAGCGCGCCATGTCCTTGACACTCTGTGTGTTGTCGGGAGGTCAGTGAAAATGCCGAACGCCGCCATCAACGGGACAACCTGATTTGGCATGGCCTCTCGATCAACCAGAGCACGACGTAAAAACTTCACTGGTTAAGCGTTAGTACTAATATACCGGACTACCGCCTGTCGCGGCTTCCAGAACAAGTATCAACTACACGCCAACAGGAGCGCATACACAGACGTTTCGCACCTATGTGTGGCAGCGTCAGGAGTAGCATGTAGTGCTCTCCTCGAAGGACCACTGCTGGTGGTCACTGAGTGACATTCATATGGAGATAGGACCTACCATTAAGATCCGGCTTTATTGACTCCAGAAGTACTTTATTTTCGGTGTTTATTAATATTTAAAGAATTAGTCACTGACGATTCAAACGGGAGTTTTGGGCAGTGTAGAGTAGCGCCTGGTGTTTGTCATTTCTCCGATCACAAATACAAACATGGTCCACGGTATACCAAGCATCGCGGGGCGCCGTGTATAAACGCCAATGCGCAAAAACATTACAAGTATATGTAGTCATTTAATAATACCCGTAATAGCTGATCCCACCATGGAGACACGAATGCCTCGTTTGTAAGGGGTTTTAATGTTTTGGGGCGCGGCGCGCCAGGTCAAGTCCGGCCACAGGGACATCATCACAATATGGTAAGGTGCGTTACATTTCCGTCACACACTTGAGGTATTCGGCCAATCACAGCACATCTCGCTTTTTCAGACCGATGAGTTTTTTAAAAATCGACGCGTTTCAGAAAGGCTGGCATAGAGGAGAAACAATAATGTACAAAAATGTGGAAAATAATGTGTTTTTTTTTAACCTAAAACCGGGGCATAAACACATTTCATTGCACCAAATACACAAAATAATGTTCTTTTTAGCAACATCACATGACCCCTTTAACATAATATTAAATATCAGAAGTGCAAAAAAAATGGGTAGCACTTTACTTGAAGGGGTGTGCATAAAACTGACATGACACCATTTATAATCATGTCATGAATATGAAGGAGGTTTTAAGCATGTTTATGACAACTGCCATTAAGTGCCATTCGCTGAGTTATGTCATTTTTAATGCAAATATAACATTATTTGACCTAACCCTACCCCTAACCATAGCCCATAACAAAGACATCTTAAACAATGTCATCTTTGCATAAAAAATTACATAACTGAGCGAATTAGACTTAATGACAGTTGTCATAAACATGCATAAAAACTTATGATTATGAAGGTGTCATGTCAGTCTTATGCACACCCCTTCAAGTAAAGTGTAACCGAAAAATGTTACAATGATTATTTTCTAAGTTAAAGTTGATCTTTATTGTGAAGGCTATACATCTGTCACTCTGTTGTACCCACCATGGCGGATTTGGCATCTTTGGCGAACACGAACTGCGCGACCCGTTCTTTCTCCTCCTGCTGAACGCACCGGGCCGCCAGGGTCCACTCGGGACGGGTCGGGACCCACGAACCGCAGCGGAACGCCCACCGGACCCCGTCCATCCCTGACAACCACAACCACTGTTACTAGCCTACAGTACTGCTAGTAGAAATACGCATACTTATCAGCTGTTATATATGATAAAGTTGCGGTTCATTATCATAATATTAATTAATAATATGCAGTCATCATTATTGCATATTATATAGTCTTATCTAATTTGTTTAGCTTTCTCTGGTACGCCTGCACATGGGTTCCAAACACACGCAGGAAACCGGAAGAATATGCTGTAGGCGGGGCTAAACGGTGAGCGCCTCGTCTGATTGGCTGAAGGAGAGGGCGGTGACGCTCGTTGACCAATCGCGCGTTGTCGGAAGTGTTCGGCACAGTTCGGCTGTGTGGATGGAGTGGTCGACGCTTTTCTCCACCGGTGAGTGTTTGAATAAATAAACCAAATAAGCACGACGGGGTTTTTTTGTGGTGTGTGTTATGGCGTTTATTTTTTGTTATATAAAGAGCCATATGTGTGGAAAACATGATAGTATATTGCAGCGCTTTCTGGCGACATGTTTATAATTGAACACAGCCGCACTGATGTGTTTATGTTTGATATAAGTGATAGTATTCGCACTGTGTGATGTAATATTGATAATCATGCTGTATATGGATATACTGGACAAAATATTTCCTTGTAACCATATTTTTCTACAAAAAACGCCATATGTACTGTTATTCCCTGTATTATAGTGTGAAATGGTAATAAAGTATTGCATGGTGATTATGGAATCTCCTTCAGACATCATAAGAAGCTTTCATAAATTAATCAAATTAATTGATCATTAAATTGATCAAATTTATTTATCTATTGTGCTTTGTAGTTCTAACACATTAGAAAATGAATTTCAGGAAGGATCACGTGACACCAAATGCTGGAGTAATGTTGCTGAAAATTCAGATTTGCGTCACAGGAATAAATTACATTTTTTAATATATATTCAAAAATAAAACACCTATTTTAAATTGCTATAATATTTCGATTTTTTTACTGTATTTAAGAAAAAAATCACATAAATGCAGACTTGGTGATGGCATAACAAAACTTTCAGAAACATTACACCAGGAATCGCCCCGGGAACCCCCAAACTTGATGAACGCTGATGTAATATTTTTATAAAATAGTGACCCGGTAGCCAAAACCAGTCATAATGGTAATTTTTTTGAAATTGAGATTTATATATCACCTGGAAGCTGAATAAATAAGTTTTGCATTGATGTATGGTTTGTTAGGATTTAGGACAAAATTTGGCCGAGATACAACTATTTGAAAACTGGAATCTGAGGGTTGCAAAAAAAAAAAATATATATATATTATTTTTGTGAAATCCGCTTTAAAGTTGTCCAAATGAAGGTCTTAGCAATGCATATTCCTAATCAAAAATTAAGTTTTAATATAATTACAGTATGAAATTTACAAAATATCTTCATGAAACCTGATCTTACTTATCCTAATGATTTTTGGCATTAAAGAAAAATCGATATTTTTGGCCCATACAATGTATTGTTGGCTATTTGCTACAAATATACCCATCGACTTAACACTGCTTTTGTGCTCCAAGGTCACATATATCGCAATCTATTGCAACTTTCTGGTTTTATTCACGGGAAATAATGCACAGATATGTCAGATTTATTAACATAAACTTATTATGTGTAACTAACTAAAACTTTGGTGTCTTGTTGTGTAGAGACCGACGGTCTGATCCTGCTGTCATGTTGCATGCGCTTAGGAAGAAGTTTGACCTCTGAATACCTCAACATTGTCCCTGCCACAGAAACCACACCGTGTGTCAGCCATTAACTTGGAGAGTTGTCTGGGTGACAGACTCCGCTTCTCAGTAGCCGATCATATCTCCCGCCTGTACTTCCTGAGGATTAAGCAGCCTACAGGAAGAGAAGATCACTCACAAGCGTGAAGGAAACTCCAGCCTCTGAGTCCGCGAGATCCACAAGCGAAACGGATATTTTTTTCTCCCGACCCTCCAGCAAACAATGGCCAGCAACGAGCTGAATGCGCGAGCGTGGTAGGGGTGGCAGACAGGTGACGCTCCTCGCGGGGGAGCTGCTGAACTGCGTCCTATTTCACGCGGCGCTACTACCGGACTGGCGCGCATTGATGAAAACGCAAGCAGCTTCAGGCCGAGTGGCGTCGGGATTGAATCAGGAGTGTCATCTTCGTCTCCCTGAAATGACTGTCCTCTGGTGGCGGCGATCAGGGTAACGGTCGCTGGACCCTCAATTGGGTTTTCCAAAGACTCGTCGTGGTGAACTGGCATGACCTGACGGACTCGGGGAGCCCAGCAACCACAACAGAGTCCAAAATTGAGGACGTGATGCCTGCGCTACAGAGTATGTTACTGACACAAAAACTACCTTTCAATTTGTCCGACAACTTCATCAGAATTGTCCTCCTGCGTTGGGTTGAAGTAGTCCTCACCAGGTGGTCTTTTTGTTGAATAATTCATTTTTATTCGCCAAGACTAAATTGTCAAAAGTGACTAGTAAAGACATTTAAAAAATGTTCCAAAATTTTCTTTTCAATAAATGCTGTGCTTTTGAACTTTTTATTCATCAAAGAATACTGAAAAAAAAAATTTATCACAGTTTTTCCACAAAGCAGCACAAGTGTTTTCAACACTGATAATAAAAAAAAAATTCTTAAGCACCAAGTCAGCATATCAGAATGATTTCTAAGGGATCATGTGACACTGAAGACTTGAGTAATGGTGCTGAAAAGTCAACTTCGCATCACAGGACTAAATTAACAGTTTTACAGTATATCACATCAAAACACTTTTTTAATTGTAATAATATTTCACAATTGTACAGTTTTTATTGTATTTTTCATCAAATAAATTCAGCCTTGGTGAGCAGAAGAGACTTCTTTGAAGAACAAAAAAAATCTTACAGCTCATTAAAAAAAAAATCAATAAATTTGTTCCTTTTTTTTTACAAAATAAGAATGAAGACTTTTAAAAAAAAAATTAAACAACAATAAAATAAAATAAATAAATAAAAAATCATAATTTTTCTGTGGGCTGTTTGGATGCCATAAAACAACACCCACAAAGTAGTTTAAGTTGCATTTTCTTCAGTCACTGCACTGGTATAATTGACCCTAAATCGATGGGGCGTGAAATATACTTGTATGTGAAAACCGGCTGAGAATAAACAATTTTTATAATCTGGCTTAGAGGAAGAGAGGAATCATGTCTTTGTGGCAAATTTTCTTCTGATTAAGAGTAAATACACGACTTCTTCACCTTACAAACACTTTTTAAAAGCAAAAATACTTCGAAATGCATCATGTTTTGTGCAAACAGCCATTATTTTTGGAATCAGCACCTCAAATAATAAGAAACTAGTATAGGAAATCATTCCGGAAATATGATACACACTGAAAAAATGATACTAAATTTGTTTAAGGTACGGGTTTTCACATTATTTTACTACCTTTAATTTAAAAAAATTAGAGATGTTGAAGTCACTAAATTTGTTTATTTAAATGTAGCTAAAATTAATTGATTGCAACCACTTACCTTAAAAAAATGTTGTAAATTCAATGAATAATTTTTTTTCAGTGCAGGGGAGTGTTTATCTTAATTATAGTTGCTAAAATGCCCTGAAAATACCACTTAAATTGAAATACCTACTCATCCAAGTTAACCTTAAACATTTTTTTCTAAAATCATGCTATGACGCAACAAATCTACTCATAGGTGTGCTTGGTCTCATACTTGCTGCTGACTTTGTGTCTGTCTAGTTGGAGGCGGAGGTTGGAGAAGGTGGTGAGGACGATGAAGACTGTTTTCCCTCCATCCTCCCTGATATGGACCGCGAGGGCCGAGTTTCTGAGGTCTTTGCTCACATCGATGAATTCGGCGTGCTGAGCTCCACGAAGCCCACGTTGGGCCCGGCGGCGAGTCGAGACCTGGGGCTCGGAGTCGGGGGCTTGACCGGGATGGGTGTAGCTGGATTGGAGAACACAAGTCTGCTGGTGGCGCTGGAGAGGCAGAGACTGGACCTGGAGAAACACCGCTTACAGGTGGAGTCCGAACGGCTGCAGGTGGAGAAAGAGCGCCTCCTGGTGGAGAAGGAGCGGTTGAGGCAGGGTGAGGTGGAGAGAGAGCGGCTGCAGCTGGAGAAGGAGCGTCTGCAGGTGGAGCGAGAACGATTGCGACTGCAGCTGCAACAGAACACGCCCCTCCAGCAGAGCCCCGCCCCCTCGACGTCTGTAGCCACGCCCACCACATCATCCTCTGCCCCCTCGTCATCCTCACTGGATGGAGAGAAGGACAGGAAGCTGGCTTGGCCAATGGTGGTGGATCTGGAGGCGGAGAAGCTGAAGTTAGAGAAAGAGCGCCTCCTGCTGGAGAAGGAGAGACTGCAGTTCTTCAAGTTTGAGTCGGGAAGACTGCAGATTGAGAAAGAGCGCCTGCAGGTGGAGAAAGAGAGGCTGCAGCTTCACAAAGATGGACAACAGATGGTGCTGCACTCGTGAAACACCATAGATACAGCCGGGTAGAGAAAGATTGCTATCGTAGTTATCTATTCATTTCTATGGGGAAAAATGATAATATTTGTGTCCTATGCACTTTAAATAAAGCAAAAAAAATCAATTATTTCTGTCAGACATTTGAAAAAGAAAAAAGTCAAGCAATGATTGCGAGAAGTTTATAAACAAGATGCATGTGGACTCACTTTTGAACGTATGCAGCAGTAGACTGTGCATTTTTAAATATAAATATGATAAATGAATGTCAGAAAATTACCTCATTGCAGAAGAAAACTGTGATTTTACATGCGTCTTTTATCATCTTGTTGCTGAATTGCTTGTATTCGCAGCACTTCAGTGTTGCTGTTGTTAACTAAAAAAACTAAAACATTAGTTTTAATCGACAAAAAAAGAATGTATAAATATTAGATGAAAAACTTAAGCGAAAATTAGAAATGTTGTCTTGCCAGCTTACTGAAATAAACTAAGTTTGAGCACTAAAGTTCAATATTGAGAAGAACACATTAATATTAATAAAACATTAAATCTTTATTTAAAATAATAACAAACTTAATTAAAACAAAATTTAAATAAAAAATAAAACTGTAATACTAATGTAAAATTATACTATAATAGTATATAAATAAAACAAAAATTACATATCTTGTATTTCAGCTTCTTATATTTAATTTACTGAAAAAAAACTGTCCTGAATTTTTTTTGTTGCTTTATTTGAAGTGCAAAAACCACACTTTTTTGGTGCTTTCCTTTCTAAAAATAGCCATATTTTAATGTTATTTATTTCTCCTGTTTTTCACTAAAGAAATGAATGGATATCTATGGTAAACAGTGTTTCTGGCTGTATCTATAGATCAGGTCAGCCCACATGATTGCCTTCTGTTCATGCAAAACAACTCGTGAGATGTTTTAACGCTGATTAGGTTGAGTATTGATATCTTGTACAAATGTATGCAGAAGTATCAGAACGTACTTGTCACATATTATAAAAAGAACAGATGCTTCTGATTACAAGACGTTATGTACTTTGTAAAACAGAGAGCTAAAAAAAGAGTTGGATTGTATAAGGGCTCTTATAAGCAGCTGTGTTCACACTACAGCATGGATGGGGACCAAATCTGAGGCCGAATTGTCATATATACGTTCTTATGCACAAAAACATTTTTTTTTGTATAAGTGAGGCCTGATTTTATTTTGAAATAATCAGGTTTTTCTCTGGTCTTGACGTCAATAATTGAATAAGCTGATCGAACGCAGATAAATGTGTTCGTAAAACTTAGGTGCTTGGATTCAGTTTCGCTTATTCACACTCACAAACATGAATGTGATCAGTCAAACAGGTCAAGCTAAATTTTATATAAGAGATATTTATATTTCACCCCAAAATCAAGAGAAATTATATATATATATATCTATATATATATAATATATATATATATAATATAAGAGATATATCTATATATATATATATATAAGTATATAGCTTATAATAGATTATATATTCATGGTACGGAAATATTCAGACCCCTTAAATTTTTCACTCTTTGTTATTTTGCAGCCATTTGCTAAAAATCATTTAAGTTAATTTTTTTCCCTTATTAATGTACACACAGCACCCCATATTGACAGAAAAACACAGAATTGTTGACATTTTTGCAGATTTATTAAAAAAGAAAAACTGAAAAATCACATGGTCCTAAGTATTCAGACCCTTTGCTGTGACACTCATATATTTAACTCAGGTGCTGTCCATTTCTTATAATCATCCTTGAGATGGTTCTACACCTAAATTTGAGTCCAGATGTGTTTGATTATACTGATTGGACTTGATTAGTAAAGCCACACACCTGTCTATATAATACCTTACAGCTCACAGTGCATGTCAGAGCAAATGAGTATCATGAGGTCAAAGGAACTGCCTGATGAGCTCAGAGACATAATTGTGGCAAGGCACAGGTCTGGCCAATGTTACAAAAAAATTTCTGCTGCACTTAAGGTTCCTAAGAGCACAGTGTCCTCCATAATCCTTAAATGGAAGACGTTTGGGACGACCAAAACCCTTCCTAGAGCTGGCCGTCCGGCCAAACTGAGCTATCGGGGAGAAGAGCCTTGGTTAGAGAGGTAAAGAAGAACCCAAAGATCACTGTTGCTGAGCTCCAGAGATGTAGTCGGGAGATGGGAGAAAGTTGTAGAAGTCAACCATCACTGCAGCCCTCCACCCGTCGGGGCTTTATGGCAGAGTGGCCCGACCGAAGCCTCTCCTCAGTGCAAGACACACGAAAGTTTGCTAAAAAACACCTGGAGGACTCCAAGATGGTGAGAAATAAATTCTCATCAGACCAAGATAGAACTTTTTGGCCTTAATTCTAAGCGTTATGTGTGGAGAAAACAGGCACTGCTCATCACCTGTCCAATATTGTCCCAACAGTGAAGCATGGTGGTGGCAGCATCATGCTGTGGGGGTGTTTTTCAGGTGCAGGGACAGGGCGACTGGTTGCAATTGAGGGAAAGATTAATGCGGCCAAGTACAGGGATATCCTTGATGAAAACCTTCTCCAGAGTGCTCAGTACCTCAGACTGGGCCGCAGGTTTACCTTCCAACAAGACAATGACGCTAAGCACACAGCTAAAATAACGAAGGATTGGCTTCACAACAACTCTGTGACTGTTCTTGAATGCCCAGCCAGAGCCCTGACTTACCCATTGAGCCCCCATCTCTGGAGAGACGTAAAAAATGGCTGTCCACCAACGTTTACTATCCAACCTAACAGAACTGGAGAGGATCTGCAAAGGAGGAATGGCAGAGGATCCCCAAATCCATGTGTGAAAAACTTGTTGCATCTTTCCCAAAAAGACTCTTGGCTGTATTAGATCAAAAGGGTGCTTTTACTATATACTGAGCAAAGGGTCTGAATACTTTAGGACCATGTGATATTTCAGTTTTTCTTTTTTAATAAATCTGCAAAATGTCAACAATTCTGTGTTTTTTTGTCAATATGGTGTGCTGTGTGTACATTATTGAGGAAAAAAAATTTACTTAAATGATTTAGCAAATGGCTGCAATATAACAAGAGTGAAAAATTAAGGGGGTCTGAATACTTTTCCGTACCCACTGTAATATATAGATAGATATAATATATAATATTATATAAAATTATGATTTTTTTTGCATAAAAAAAATGAAGCCTATTTTAGGACCATTAAAGGAATAGTTGACCCTAAAATGAACATTTGCTGAAAATTGACTCATCTTTAGGCGATCTAAATTTAGATGAGTTTGTTTCTGTATTGGAACAGATTTGGAGAAATGTAGCATTCTATCACTCACCAATGAATCCTCTGCAGTGAATGGGTGCCGTCAGCAAACCCTTGTTTATGGCCAAAATACGGGTCCATAATCCATAATAACGCTTCTCCAGTGAACAGTCCATCTCCTGTCACTCACATCAAAATCTTTCTCACCTGATTCAGATGAGACCACTCTTTTTTTATTTATTTTTTTAAAGATTTATATTTGGCGTTTTATGCCTTTTATTTAGATAGGACAGTAGGTCGACAGGAAGTGAAGTGGGTGAGAGAGAGGGGGGTGGGATCGGGAAAGGTCCACGAGCCGGAACTCGAACTCGGGACGCCTGAAGCGCAAAACCACTACATGTCAGTGCGCTGCCCACGAGGCCATGGACTCTATTTTATCTGGAATCAATGGTTTGAAGTTAAAATGTCTTAATAATAAATTTGTTTACAAACACGCAGCTTGTGGCTCCTCAAGATGTTAACTGATGGACTGGAGTGGTGTGGATTATTGTGATGTTTTTATCAGCTGTTTGGACTCTCATTCTGACGGCACCCATTCACTGCAGAGCATCCATTGCTGAGCAAGAGATGCAATGCTACATTTCTCCAAATCTGATGAAAAAACAAACTTATCTGCATCTCGGATGACCTGTGGGTGAGTACAATTTCAGCAAATTTTTCATTTTTGGGTGAACTACTCCTTTACCGTGTTATTTCCTTGAAAACATTTCTGTAGTGTCTGGATGGTTTCTGGTTCTTTTTTCTTTTGATTTTGAGGTGAAACATGCTCTTCACAGGTTTCGTGAGATTTCCTCTTAAAGGCCTGTCTTGTGAATGTATTCAGTGTTTATGAGTGTGTGTGTGTATGTGTTCTCTTACAGTAGTTGTTTTCAGGCCTTGATGATCCAGAAGTGCAGTTGTTGAGTGCTGATTGGTTATGTGATTACATCCTAGTTACATTTATGCATCTTATCCAAAGCAATTTACATTGCATTGAAGGTATACGTTTTTTATCATTTCGTGATCCCATGCCTTAGGAGTTTCATTCTAGAGCTCTTAGGCCTGTTTCACACATAAGCAGTGCATACTTGTTTTGGCAAGTAGAGTTTGAGTACTGTGCCTTTCCTTAATCTGCGAGTGCTATACTGAACTTTAGCAGAAAATATGGTGAAAATGATCTGTGAACCTTTTTATTAGCATGACCTTTTACAACAGGCTTGTTCTTTGAATCATCTGGATTCAGTCCAGTTTATTTGGCAATTTACTTCAATTGCATGTAAAACTTGCTATGTTTTTTCCAAAAAATGAAAATGCATGTGCTGTTTTTAAACATGCAGACATTGAATAAAGTACAAAATCAATCGGCATGTCTACGCTGCTTGACAAACAAAAAGTAAAAGTAATAGCTCACTCATGATTTCATAATTTTTGTCCATTAGTAAAGGTAGTACTCCATGTATAAACCCAGAAATCACTTTTTTTGGTATAGATTTGCAGCAGAAACACTCTCTGCGTGTGAAACGGGCCTTACGGTTCAGTTCAGCTTCTCTCTGCATTTCTCTAATCAAGTGGAAAACCAAAGCTGTCTGGTGACATGTTTTTTGTTTTTTCATTGGATCTCCAGTGAATATGTTTTCACGCTCAGATGAAGGTCGAGTATTTAAAGACAAAAGGTTTTTATGGGTGTTTAGTTTTGGTAAGCTGGTGCTGTCGGTGTTGATGGACTCAGAAAGGTGTGTCTTATTGTACTGTATGTGCATTATGGTGAATACATGGTGTGTGTGTGTGTGTGGGTGTGTGTGTGTGTTTGTGTTTGAGTGTTTTAAATGTATGTTCCTGATGTGGCAAAGCACAGAAAATAAACAGAATTTAAAGTATTGAAATGGCTTGATGAACCCAGTTTTCTCTCCTGTGTCCGATTGTTTCCTGTTGGAATAGGAAGATGTACACAACATTCTAAACTAGTTGTTTTTGTAGTTTAATTTCAATAAATGGTGTGGCGAGGACATTTTCATGGTAGTTTTATAGTGCAGTGATAGTTCTCAATTCAAAACATTAAGGAAAACGGACTTATATTTTCTCTTCTATGCTCACAAAGGCTGCATTAATTTAATAAAAAAATACAGTAATATTGTGAAATATTACAATTTCAAATAACTGTTTTCTATGTGAATATATTGTAAAATATGATTTATTCCTGTGTTGCAAAGCTGAATTTTCAGCATCATTACTCCAGTCTTCAGTGTCACATGATGAAATGGGATGTTGTTGAGATTCTAAATGAGCTGTTTTTGCAGTTTAATTTCAGTAATTAGTCATTTTTGTGTTAGTTTCATAGTACAATACTCATATGGCTCATATTTTCTCTCTCAGCCCAATTCCTTTGAGAAACGTTATTTTGAATGCTTTAAACACACCATGATCCATCTGCTTTCAGATGAAAGGACGACTTCTGTACATGATATAATCATTTAGAAATGATCCCAACGGTGCAGTCAGGAAGCGTTTCTTATAGAAATGTCATCCGGTGTGTAATATTCTGTTCAGATCCGTCACAGCGTTTGCTGCTCTGATATCACTACGTTTACATGCAACCAAATAATCCGTTTGTAATCGGATTGACGGCTCAATCGGACTGAAAAGCCTTCATGTAAACACCTTAATCGATCCGATTGAGCTCGATCGGAATGAAATTTCGATCGGATTGAAGGGGGTGGTTTATTCCTTTTCTAATACGATTGAGAGTGCATGTAAACACTCGATCGGATTGAACCCTGAAACTGAAAGGACTGCGCATGTGCAATGACGCGTAAAGAAATAGCGAACGGCTCTTCCTTTTGAATAAAGTGTTGTATAACTGGCGTTTCCTGTCATTTATAAAACTCTCCTTTCACTCGGCAAATGTGAAGTGGAGCAGGACAACCTCCCACCAGTGCTTGTTTTGGATTCTCATCCACAGGCAACCCATTTTGGGCGCAGGGAAGGGCATTTTTACTGCGTGATAAATATGAGCAGCAGGGCACAGTGGTTAATATGTATATTTATCCATAAATGGATTCATATAGCCTATATTTCACATATTATGATCCATAATATGGTTAAATATTAATTCTGCTGTTAAAAGCAAATAAAGAAACCTTGTAGGAGAATGGTTATTATGTGCAAACAGTGAGAAACTCTATATTTGTGCAGTGTGCGCACAAAAACAAAATATTCTGATTTGAAGCTTGTGACATATAAATGCACGCACATCAACCCGATCACTTTATTTAGCATGTAAACACTACATTCAGATTCAACAATCGGAATGAACTCAATCCGATTGAACCAAAAATTGTGCATGTAAACGTACTTGTGATTCAGCTTTCATCTCTAGTATTTGAAGCGCACCGAATGTCTGTTTTTCTAACAGAAGTATTTGTGTTCGTCCAAATAAAGGCCATGGGATTGAAACCGAGCAGTCTGGGAGAAGGAGACGGGTTCAGAAAACAGCGTCTGATGATGTGGGAAGGAATGGATGGATTTCTTCCCGATGAAAGCGAGCCTCAGATGTGTCTGTCTGTAAGTGAGAATGAGCGAGATCTGGCCGTCGGATTGCTCTGTCTTTTTCTTTAATACCGTCTGAAGTTCTATTGTGTTTTATAAAGTCTGGATTAAGCCTCAGCCATCTTGAGAGGAAATATGTTGACGTCTACAGGGTCACTTCTTCTGGTTCTTCAAAGAACGCTCTTCTTTTTAAGATCCAAGTTAATATATAATATTTGAAGATTCCTTTGTATGTTGCATTTGGTGTTTAGGTAGTCTTCCTTCTTGGCAAAAATGTGTTTTGGAACATACTAGGTGGTCTGGGCTGGGCAAAGCTACACTGTAAAAAATGATTGTGATTTTAACAGTAAAAGACTGTAAAAATGCTACAAGAAAAACCTGTTAACTGGTTAACAGTAATTTCCATACTATATTCGGTGAATAAATGTAATTACATTTAATGTAATTTTACAGTAAAATACTGTTAGAAAATACAGTTTTTAGAAGTGAAAAAGAAAAAGTCATTGTATAATTTACAGTGACAAACCGTAAATTGACACTCCCAGAATTCCTTGCATGACACTTCATATTTGATGTTTTTTTTGTTGAAATAACATGTTTCTTAGTTTTTTCTTATTAGTTGTGTACATTAGGGTTTAATCTTACATCTAATGAATGTTTATTGCATTGTTTCAGTATCGTGTGTGTCACCATGATGGGGTTTAGTGTTTGTGTGAATGACACTGTGCACCTTCTATATATATAAGTATTGTCCTCCTCAGCTCGAAAAAGCCTGTTTGTGATGAGCTTTGGTTCATCATGTGACTTTCTCATCACCACCAGTTTTTGGTGGTTATCATTACAATGGTTCAAAACAGATATTAGTACTTCAATATGTTGGTTTATTAAAATTACATCAGTTAATGAAATACGGTATTTTATTGTGAATTTAAGTTAAGTCTGTAAAACCTAAAATGTTGCTACCGTATTTTTTACGGTGAAGGTATTTTACCGTAAATGTCACAGATTTTTTTTACAGTGTAGTAGACCATCTTGGATCAGCAACAAGTCAGTTGGTTATACTGTACCAGTTTAAGATATTCAAGGTGTTTTTAGAGCAATAATGATGTGTCGGATTGGTTGAGGTGCACAAACAAACACATTAATGTTTTGAAAGTTTTACAAAATAGTTTACTTATATCAGACTCTTGGGAGAAAATATTTTACCATAGCAAAATGTCACAGAGAACAAGAAAGTCATGTAGGTTTGGAAGGATATGTGAAACCGGAGCACAAAACCTCAAAAGTCGGCACAAAAGTCGCTGTGGTATATTTGTAGCAATAGCCAAAAATACATTGTATGGGCCAAAATTATAGATTTTTCTTTTATGCCAAAAATCATATTCCATGAAGATATTTTGTAAATTTCCTACCGTAAATATATCAAAACGTAATTTTTGATTAGTAATATGCATTGCTAAGAACTTCATTTGGACAACTTTAAAGGCGCTTTTCTCAATATTTAGATTTTTTTGCACCCTCAGATTCCAGATTTTTTTTTAAATAGTTGTATCTCGGCCAAATATTGTCCTATCCTAACAAACCATACATCAATTGAAAGCTTATATATTCAGATGTCGAAAAATTGACCCTTTTTTTTTTTTTTGTGGTCCAGGGTCACATATGAGGGTGTACAAGTCACTGTTTTGGAACATGGTAGATGGTTTCTAGCTGGTCATTGGCTGGTCCATGCTAGTAGACCATCTTGGACCAGCAACAAGCCACTTGGTTATACCAGTTTGAGATATCCAAGGTGTTTTTGGAGAATGATGTCTGTTGAACATGTTAATGAGCCAGTGCTGATGTGTCAGCCTGGTTGAGATGCACAAACAAACACATTTGTGTTTTAAAACATTAATGTGTTTGTTTGGTCTACTAACTTTGTCCAGCCAATGACCAGTCTAGAGTATCTAGAAACTATGACTGAAGAACTTGTGAAGAACTACAACTGGTTTATCATCTGTGAACACCACACCTTGGACAGCACACCGATTTCAATTACTCAATAACCCCAATTAAATTACCAGTTTATTTTTTCAGCTAAATGAACATTTCTGGTAAAAAAATCTTTTCGGTGGGCCACTAGTTAAAATACTTTCTCTTAAACCAGATCAATAGCAAAGTCAGCTATAAGTAAACCATTTGCAGGTTGGTTTCCAGAAGATGTAGAAACACTTTGACACTTTGGTGGTTTTGATGGCATCTCAACCAGCCTGAATCATCAGCACTGACTCATTTGCTAGCCATTAGCTTCTTGTTCTCTGAAAAAAACCCATCTTAAACTGGTATAAACAGCTGTCTTGATGTTCATAAGTTCTCCAGTTTCTTTTACAGTTGAACAAACTTTACATATTGCAACTCTGGGATCATTTTGGACATGGGAGAAGCAGTTTAGACTGAAAATTTATTGTTTTTTGTTTGTTTGTTTTTTCTCATTCGCCGAATATTTTCGGTCAGTGAAATTTTGGCGTATTACTAAATTTAACATGAAAAAGTATGAGTAACTTACAACAAAGTTTGTTGGTAGGCCTATATTTGTTGCAGTTTAATGAACACTATACCTACATTTTTCCTCATTTACTTTGTTTAAATATATTTTTAGTGTTCCACAGAGGAAGAAAATGATGTAAATGATGACAGAATGATCATTTTTGGCTGAGCTGTTATTCCAACTCCATTGGCATCAGATAAACCAAGGTCATATTTCATTCACACTGTCTGAATGAATGAAAAGAAAAAACAGTATTGTATAAATGTTCCAGTTTTATTTGAATCGGTGGGTACAAAGAGAAAAACAAAATAACGCAAAACCAAACACCAAAGGTGAGAATCGGGAGTCGGTGCGACCCCCGGTCACTGTGTGCAATGCGATGCGGTGCGACGTTCACATCCTACGCTCGTGTGTTTGTGCGAAATGTGAAATGCGTGGACATTCATTAAGGACAAAGACACGTACACACTGCGCTACATCGGTTATCAAAACAACTGTTAACAGAACAGATGCCATGGTCTCACATGTTTTAGTTCAGATGTCCCTCTATTATATTCTGTATATATATAATACTGTGTGTATATAAAAGATCTCTTAATTACAAGTCAGGTCTCCCTATAGTCATTATTGCAATGATTTATTATCTAAGATGCTTTATAAAAGAATCGTGTTCAGCTCTTACTACTGGTCTGTTTACATTTCAGTCCAAAAAGCAAGCGGCTCCCGGTGGCATCTTGAAGAAATCCTGTCGAGATGATAAAAGGTGATTCCATCGTCCCCCTTCGTGGCTCCTGAGAGAATATCTACATACGGTTTAGTAGCTAGTGATTGTGGACCATGTCGTAAATACTACGTGATTTAATACAGGTTCGCTGATGTCGTACGGCTAATCAGGGAAGTGCAGCTAATGTCTCTACATTTACAGTTTACTGGTCGTGATTTTTCATCTCGTATGCGATGATGTTCGTCCCCAAAGTTAGGATAAGGCATCATGGATCCTTGATGCTCGCCAAGCGTTCGTATCCATGCCGTCCTGGCTCGTTTACAATTGTTGACGTCTTTTCCGAGGGCTGAAAGAGTGCATTATCAGGTTAGTCGTGTTCGAGCCGGCGACGGCGTGCTTCTGCCATGGGTTGCGTGAAATCTGAACTTCGGTTGAGGGGTAAGATGGTTTAAGGCACAAGGTGAGTTTTTGGTTTCTATGGGAGGTCGGAGGACACCACGGCGAGGGCGGGGCCATGTCGGAAGGAGGGGCCATAGTGCACGGCCTTAGGGCAGTCTGGCGTCAGGACACGCCCATTTCCCCCCAGGCTGCCTGTGATAGACAAGCGGGCCTTGTTTCTCATGGCTTCCGAGAAGGTGAGCTAGAGAAGGGGGGCGGGACGAGAGGCGGAGTCAGAATACTTGGAACTCTCTGGGGGGAGGAAACAATATATGCAAATGACACAGTGACGTCACAACGGAACCACGCGACACATTCACATCGACAGAACGGAGAAAAGCTCAAGGCCGCCACACACAAATACAGAAAACATCTCAAAATGTACAACATGTCTAGACATCTGCATTTCTAACGCCAGCATGCAGCCCTTCGCTCGTGTTCCCGCTAAATCTAGTGATTTAATTGTACAGTGTCCCGTAACAGTCCACACTTTATATGTTCATACTGCTAATGTTTCGTAAGCAGGGGTTTGGAGGTCAGTCGGATATTATTCAGTATCAGTACAGCATTATAGATTGGTTTGTTGATGTCGCTAACAATAAAAGAAAGAGAAACACAACCAAACATCATTAAACCAACAGCTGTTTGATCTATAATGCCTTACTCGTACCAAATAACGCATTGCGCATAGCTGCTGTCTATAGCGGCGGATCTCAGCTGGTTTTGGTTTTATACCAAAGTTGTTTATATTTTTAACCCTTGTATTATGTTGCACGTCAGTTCGGGTTTGAGTTGTCGGAAAGTATGGTTAACGCATATGGTTAACCAATATGGTTTTAGTTAATGATATATATATCTATATATATATATAGTATAGATATATTGTCATTTGAATGACATGTCTTGGTGAACTAAAAATAATAATAATAACTAAAACAAATAAAACTCAAGTAAACTTTAAATAACTTGTATAGGACTAATACGATATTTTATTTCATATATTAAAACAAAATACTAAAAAGCCAAAACAAAAGGGACAAAACTCTTCACAAAAAAATTTAAAAAACTAAGATTAAAATAAAAAACTGATTAACAGATTAATAAAATATAATTATTAATACAAAAAAAGTAGGAATTTTCTACTACGTGAGGCGTACATTGATCAGTCATTGAATGTCATTTGCACTAAGAATTGAACCATGATTTTGGCGTGCTGAGTAGTGCCATGCTTTTCTTCCCAGATTAAGTGCTTTTCACACTTCAGGTGAAAAAACTAACTGTTAAAAAAAAAAAGTAATGGTACTGTTTATAAAATTTTAAATTTAAAAAAAAAAATTTGATACAGTTTTAAAAAGACATGCATGTTTATTTTTCAGTTTGTAATGTGTAAGAACTATTAATGTTAAAGATTTACTATTTTACATGGTGATTTATAGAAGATTTACTATATTTTTGTTTTGTTTTCCATAGTGTGATTTTTGGTGAATTATATTGAATTCATTTAGAGTCCTAAAAATCCTGCCTAGAATTTTTAATGTAATGCAAGGGTTAAACCGTGTATTTGTTGCATAAATACCAGCCTAAGTGGCTATTTTATTAGCAAAAAACTTTTGCAAATTTATGCCAAAAAGTTGAATTCAATGCTTTTTAAAAGTGAATTGATTTATTAAGAAGATTATGTGGTTATTTGCACGCTATTATTTGCATTGAGCATTGCTTTTGTCCATCAAAACGAGCCAGTTGAGAACCGCCGGTCTATAGCAGAGAGCTAACATCTCTAAATAACAAATAAACGAGCAGCATTCCTTTATAAAGTGTTTGAAGGTTGCATACTAAGATGTTTGGTTTGCTACTAATTTGAGCTCCTAATGCAATATGGCAGCTTTGCCCATGTGTGTGTGTGTGTGTGTGTGTGCGTTTGTCATCGTGTGCCGTTAATGCAGGTGTCTGAAACAGAAAGCCAACAGTGCAAAAACACCAGCGACTGCAGCCAGGAAGACCAAACCAATGCAATCCCAACACGTTCTAGTCAAGGCAGATGCCATACGAAAAAACAAAGAAAAGCGACAGAAATGAAGGGGTCTCTTTCAGAAGTGAACAAAGCAAGAAGGAACGTAAGTAAACGGAGGGATGGGAAGCTGTCACAACATTAGCAGACGTCTGCTGCAGCTATATGACAGACGAGGCTCAGGCCGAACCCCTGCGACCGCAAGCAGGCTTTCTGTCCTACCCCTATATCTTTACTGCGTCAGAGCCGTACACGTTGTATCCCTCTCTATAAGTGGCTAAGTTCTGCACACTGTGCGTTGGGCTGGGAGCGGGGCTAAAATTCAGTTCGGCCGATTCCACCTTCAGTTTCTTGGCCTCGGCGCGGGACTTATAGCAAAACTCGACCAGGGCCACCATCATGGCCAGACCCAGGCCGCCCACCAGGATGTAGAAAACTCCCGCCACGTTGCTCAGGCTCAGCGCCTGCGAGCTCTTGTCCTGGAGCCGAGAGGGATTCGAGGGAGAAAAGAGAGCGTTAGAGAGGCAGGAAGCGGCACGTTTACACATGACAGATATTCAATTACAGTTCATAATATGATACAATCAGCTTGAATTACTGGTGCCATGGATTTAACAGCATTACATTGTTCTGTTACACACAGAATGAAATCCAGTGTCATTTAGATTTCAAACATGAACTGAAGAGCTACGATTTAAATGAAATTATAATAGTTTTCGGCAGTTTAGCTTAGTTTGCTTGGTGATTTCTAAATAGTTGTATTTTTTACACTTCTATAAATATCATAAAAAATGAATGTGTCAAACTGGGAAAAATATTTATTTACTATTTAATTTATTTAACTATGTAATTATCTAAATAATTAGTTCATTAAAAATAATAAATATTCCGTGTTTGAAAAGAAAAGAAACTAACTGCATTTACACGTCTATATTTGTATATTTATTTTCATACTTATTTTTTAAAAAATGCATTAAGTGAATCAAATGAACATATCAAAATGTGAAATATTTCATTTAATGTCAATTGTTTAAATATCGGCATAATAAATTTGTTATAATTAATTTTTTAAGTATTAAGGAATAATTCATTATTTAATAACTAATTAATAATTATAAAAAAGCAGTTTTTCATTTGGATTATGCATTTAAACATATTTTTAAAAATTATTTAAATATTTTTTTTTTTTTTTTCATATTTCTCTTAGTTTTGTCATTGGTGATCAGATTAAAAAAAGGCCCATATTTTTTTATTTAAATTAGAATTCATTCAGATGATTCATTATTTCAATATATAAAAATATATTAATAATTGTGTACTGAAAATTATTTATAATCTTTAAAAATATTAAAAAAATTATATTTTGCTCTCTATAAGTTGGATCGAAATAGCGGTATGAAATCTTTTACAACCATCAATTATGTTGACCTTAATCAGAATTAGAGAAAGAAAACAAACCCCACTAAATTACTGTGTTTTGTATGTTATATAATCGTATATTTATTTAAAAAAAAATTTGTATACTTCTATAAAAATGTTTCAAATGCATTTAAATTACAAAAATCTATCAAACTGGGGAAAGTATTTAATGAAACTAAATTATTTAATTATTATTTAAATAATTACAAAAATATTTTAAATATTTAAAAAAATAAAATAATGGCTCTCTCTAAAATGGCATGAAATCGCTTTATGAAATGTTCTACAGCCATAATGTGTTTCTACCAACTACCCCTGAAGTTAATTGAGTGAACAAGTGAATATTATGGCACTGTAGTCTTTCTAATAGTGCAATATTCTCTCCATTTTAATTAACTCATCCATTACACTGTAACAAAGCTGCATTCTACAAAAAAATGAACACTATTATGAAGTCATGAAAGTGTCTTACTGTAATCATGACATCATGGTGCAGCATTCTATATTGTGATGTCACAATGTTGCATTCTAAAGCCTCTACTTTATTTGTCCTGAGTTAAGAAAATCTTAAAAAATCTGGATGGTGATGACAGCGATATTTTAAGACTGTCGTCATCTTTTTCTTTCTGAAAACAATTCACATTGATTTCATGAGAGTATTTGTGTTTTTCAGAGCTGCGGTTTTCAGGTTTGCTTGCGGTTTTCCGTCCGGAAACTGACCTTACTTCCCGAGTCCTTGGGTCCACACTCGCCCTTATCGTACCACCATTTATTTTTGAGTTTGTCTAGCACTCCTGCTTCACTCAGTTTCAACACCGCCAGGTTTACCGGCGTTCTTCTCAGAGAGAATAACATAAATAACATCATAGGCCATGTTATTTTATGTTATTAGATTACAATACATCTTGGCACACAGCAGCACAGGAAGTGATGAAGCCGAGGTCCCATCGAGTACACGTGTGTGAGCTCATACGTGTGTGTGTGTGTGTGTGTGAGGCTGAGCCACAGACGTATGGATGGGATCTCGCTCCATCGCTTCAGGCAACAGACACATACTGCCCTGATTTCATTATCAAAACACAAACAATTACTGCTAATCCAGAACTATTGGCTCATCGCAAACAGCCCAGAGCGCAGATAGTGTGTGCAGACAGGCCCACATTCAAAATATAACATATTTTGGGTTTCTGATGATTTAACAACAAGCATAAGTTATCAAATAAAGTGATCATCAGGTTTTGTGAAATTAATGTTATTTTACATATATATATAAAACATGTAAAACATGTTATGACTGTGCATTGATTTATAAATTTTTTTTTTTTAATTTTTTGAAAGTTTTTGTTAAAGAAATAGTACAAAAGTATTATTTCAAATAGTTAGAGTTTATAGTTAAAAATTATCTAATATAAATGCAGTAAATTTATACTTTTTTTCGAATGTAATTTTAGGTTAAACTGACTCACAATTGTTTATATAATATTTGTATTCTAATTTTTTTTTCGATTGCATTTTCGTAATTTTTTAATTTTGGTTTTTTTAATAAATCATACATAAGATAAAACTGCATACATATATATATGCTGTGTGTACATTTATTTTTATAAAGTGTTTTTCCATTTTAGCTTACTTTTACTTTTTATTAACTGCTTTATTATTATTATTATATTTATCTTACTGTTGATCAATTTTTCTGAAATTAAGGTATTATTCAGCTTATATATATATATTATATAGATATTGATTTCTGGCGGTTACAGCCCTCATTTTCTGAAAAGCACAAATCTTTTAGCAAATATTTCTGTTTTGACAGTAATTGCTTTCATTTCCAGTGTGTTTCTCCTTTGACATATTTGTCGGTTTCTCTCTCGTTACTGGCCGGCGAGGGCCGTCGTGTCAGGGCAGATGTCTCTGTTGCATCACATTGTCGTCTTTTTTTACCACTCCTCTGCGTGTCATTGGTGGCTAACCTTCGAGTCCCCGCCCCCGCTGCCACATTCGCCCTTGTCGTACCACCATTTATTTTTCAATTTGTCCAACAGCCCCTGCTCATTCAGCTTTAACACGGCCAGGTTTACAGCATTTCTTCAACAAACCATAAACATCACATGAGAGCGGGCCGCACGCAGCCCGGGTTAGACGACACAAAACAAACAGAAAACAAGAGAGAACATAAGAGAGCCTCTTGGAAGGCAGCTGCTGTTAATGAGGACTATTATGGGATGTTTCTCTCTCATTTCACTCTGATTTTATTCCATCTGTCTTTCAAACAGTAGTGTAGTACTATATACTGAGAATGTAAGTGAGATACTTATTGCATTAAACTAATCAATATTTTCCACCATTGAATATAATGTCAATTTAACAACATTTCTCTCAATTTCTCTGCTATGTACTTTGGTATTGAGCTTTCTGGGATTATCATTTTGTTTTATCTATAAGCGATACATACAGTATGCTGCTGCTTTAAAACAATGCAATTAACAATTTAAAGGGGTCATAGGATGCCCATTTTCCACAAGTTGATATGATTCTTTAGGGTCTTAATGAAAAGTCTGTAACATAGTTTGGTTAAAATTTCTCAATGGTAGTGTAAAAAACACTTTTTTTACCCTGTCAAAAACAGCTCTTTTCAGAGCAAGCCGTTTTGTAGCATTTTCCTTTAAATGTTAATGAGCTCTGCTGACCCCGCCCCTCTCTTCCGAGCTTGCCCTCTTGAGGGATGTTTACTTTAGATCATTCATTTGAAACTTTTTTTGTTTTTTTTTTTTTCCTAATTAGCACATTATTAGGAAAGGCGATTTGCAAAGATTCATTAAAAAACCTTATACTCACTTCTTCTGTAGGTGAAGCTGGATCATGAATGATTCGTGCGAACATAAACGCATTTATGTAGCTCGGGGGCAGCATTCCCTTCAGAAACAATGGTAATGCACTGCATCTTCAGCGGTTATATGGGTGTTGTAAATGTCGACTGCTATATGTTCATTATTACATCCAACAACAAAACACCTCAATCGCTTAGAGGAGTCATTCTTGTCTACATCTGCTCCAGCGGTGAAACAATGGCGGACTGATACATACATGCATGGTGCTGTTTTTTTTCTAATTGTTTAAGCAACTTTAATAATTATATATGGTTTATAAACATTAAACATTATGCACTTTTTCACAGATAGTCATTTTATCTTATGCTTTGAATAAACGTGCAGTAATATTTTGCTCGATGCGCCCTCTTGTGGCCTCAGGAGAGAAGCCAAAAGCTTTTTTCCCCCTAACTGAAATTATGCCTTTTAAATTCGAATATAATTCAAATTTAATATAATTCAAATTTTGATCATATTTAAGTAGAAAATTCGAATTTAGTTTTTCAGTCATTTTGACAGGCCTACAACACTGAACGGACCTTTGCTAAGCCTCGCCCACCTTTTCAAGCTCCGCCCAGAGCGACCAAACGCGGCGCAATGCGCGACGAGCGACAGGGGATTTTAGAAACGGTTTCTATTTCGGTGACGACGTCACGACTGGAAAAAAACAACCTCAAAAACTATGACGATGATAATCTGAAGTTTAATTATTGTTTTGCTAACAGTCAAATGACAATTAAAAATGTACCTCAGATCCTGAAAATAAATCGAGAACATTTAAGCTGTCAACTTGATGTGTACACACAAGTGTATTCTATGAAAAAGATAGTTTCAGTAACTCAGTAGCATGTAATTTTAATAATGTTTAAATGGTTTAAAATTGATAAATGAATACTTATCCACGTCATCGCCAGTACAGCGCGCTTGCAGAAATAGCCCCGCCCATACGATCTTCTGATTGGCTGTGATATTTGATTGATTCGTGGAATATCTCATGGCATCTGGTCTTACAGAAAGTCCCGCAGGAATTGAACTTGAGGCTTCTATGAACACTGTACACTGTACAGCAAAATGTGAAACTGAAACTGGATGTTTTTCTTACATGGGCTGTCTCACAATTGCGACCTTGCAATGCATTTTATCTGCTGTTTTTCATTGAAGAAAACTGAACAGCGGCCAACCGTTTCTGTGCCTGCATATCAAAACTCACACTTATTTCGAGTGTAACTGTAGACTGAAGCAAATTAAGATGTTCAGTTGGATGATTTCAGAAACCTGGAGACTCTTACTGACATCAGAGGGAATAAATGAGAGAGAGAAACAGATGTGAGAGAAACATCCTCAGTGTTTCCACAAGCATGTCACATTTGATGAAGAAATGAAAAATACTGATGATGATATGAAACACTTTATGCTGCACAGTGAAAAAGGCAATTGTCACCAATTTTACTACCACAATGTGACATATTTATGATTTGCAAAACAAGAAAAAATGTAGAGCGGGACTTGATTTGATTCATAGTGAACCGATAAGCTCATGTGTATTCAGAAATTAAATAGCCTCAATTATGTTGACTTTTAATAAGTTACTTTTACCTGAACTGCAAAACATGATTTTCCTACTTAGTATTTTTTGTCTTGTTTTCAATGATAAATATGTAAAAAAAAAAAATTTAAATCAAGATATATTTACTTGAATAGGAAATTTACTTAAGATATTAAGTCTTGTTTTCTGAAAAATGTATTAAAATGAAGTAATTTTTTTGCTTAAAACAAGATGACAAAATGATCTTATTTTTTCTTTTAAATTAGTTTACTTTTTCCCTGCTGACGGATAATTGTTTCTTGCTTTAATCATAAACTTACTTAATTTTTAATCATTTTTTTCAGGAAACAAGACTTAATATCTTAAGTCATTATGTGTCTTGAATTAAGAATGTTTAGATATTTATACTTGGAAAACAAGAGAAAAGTACTGAGGAAGAAAATCTTTTTTTTTGCAGTGCGCTCACAAATAACTTTCATTAGTGCAACATAATGTTTTTAGTTAATAAGGATGTTTTTAGCAATAAGGATATTTTATTTAATTGTTCTTTTGGATGTTATCATATGAAGACAAAATGTTTTGCATTGTACATACTGCATGCTTCATATGCTATTCAAAAACAGCAGACTAAATGCAGTATATACTATGCAGCACGTCAGTATTCACATCCATTGTTTTGTTTTTCAAACCTGTGTGGAGACTCAAACTGTGCAGTGTCTTTCATCTAAAACCTCTCCAAACATCTCATCTGTGGGAACTGTGCAATTGGTTTCTTCATGGGAACGGATTTGGAGAAATATAGCATTACATCATTTACTCACTAATGGATGCTCTGCAGTGAATGGGTGCCGTCAGAATGAGAGTCCAAACAGCTGATAAAAACATCACAATAATCCACAAGTAATCCACACCACTCCAGTCCATCAGTTAATGTCTTGAGAAGACAAAAGCTGTGTGTTTGTAAGAAACAAATCCATCATAAAGCGTTTTTAACTAAAATATGACTCCATAATCCATAATAACGCTTCCTCCAGTGAAAAAGTCTTGTCTTTCACATATTTGTTTAGAGCTGTTTTGGCTTGTAAACCGTGCTTGATCTGCACAGATTTATCTCCTGATTCAGACCAGGAAGCATGATTATGGATTATGGACACATTCAATGCAGATGATATATTGCTGAGCAAGTGATGCAATGCTACATTTCTCCAAATTTTGATGAAGAAACAAACTCATCCTAATATTGGACGGCCTGAGGGTGAGCACATTTACAGCTAATTTTCAGCCGAAGGAGATTCTGTCTATTGGCATCAATTTTAGAGACAGAGGAGTACTTACAGCTCTATGACAAAATTGTATTTATTTTTTTTGCAGTAGAAGTAAGCTGGCAAGTCGGAAACTGTCAACGCTAGCAGCATGTTTATAGCAGTTCTGGAGAGGTTAAACGGTCAGGGTCAGAGATTAGTTTGCTGAACTGGCTGATAGCAACACAAGGAGACCATCAGAATCAAATGATCAAGCACTCTCTCAAGGATGATCCACGCTCAGACGGTCAGTAAAATCCTCTCAGGCAGAACTGAATCTCCACACAGGTCAAAAACTGACCTCAGATCAGAACGCTCATTGAAACTCATTTCAGCTCACATACGTCATAACAGCACATTTCTAGTAATTATTATATATGTTTAAAGACAACATGAATTAACATTTGCAGCACATTTAACTTCCAAAAGACTAGTGAGTGAGCAGCAAATCAGAATGACATTGAAGACCGGAGTAATGATGCTGAAAATTCAGCTTTGACATCAAAGGAATAAAATACATTGTAAAATATTAAAATAGAAAACAGTTAATTTAAATTGTAATAATATTTCAGAATATTACCGTTTTTACTGTATTTTTGATTGAATAAATGCAGCCTTGGTAAGACTTATTTCAAAAACCTTACAGACACCAAACTTTTGAATGGTAGTGCATATAATAATGTGTACTGATGCATAATATTCAATAAAAGGACATTTATGTTTGGCAGTAAATATTAATTGCATGTTGTCTTTAGAAATGGAAAGAAACGTTTACATTCAGAAGATGGTGTGGTGTAAAACATGCTGATAGTTTTATGCAGGAACAGTGAAAGAGATGAGAAATAATACTTGAGAATGAAAATACAGGATACAGGCTTGATGAGAAGAAATGAGCAACATGAGACACGCATTTACCTGAGCGCCGCTTCTGTGGAGGAAGAACAAAATTAAACACAGACACACACAGCACTGTCTGTGAGCTCAAACGCTGATCTCTTGTGGGAGCTTTTGTCTTTCAAAAGTTTCATAAATAAAACTTTACTTTTTGAGCAAAAGAGTAAACCTTTTTATTAGGTTTTGTCCTTGAGTTTAAAGAGGTCATATCATGTCATATTTTTTTATTTGATAAAGTTATTAATATTTTCTTTAAAGGTACGGTCGGCGATTTCTGAAAGGCTAGCAATGGCATAATATTACAATAATAGCACATTTTATGGTCCTATGCCTTCCACAAACGACATAAATCCATATAAACACACTGAGACCACTTAACTTAGTGATTGCTATCGGGATGTGAAGAGACTTTCAACCAGCATAACAAAAAAATGTTTCTAAACCAGATCACCTACCCTGTCTTTAAAGCAAAAACTGTCATAACTTAAACTTTAAAGCAATTGCAAGTGTACATCTAGCTATTCACTTTCAATTCTGAGAAAAAAAGTCTTTAGTCTCACAAGGTTTTATAATAGAAATGTTAAACAACTGACAGTGACTTCAATAAAGCAAAACTTTACTCAACTATTTCAAATTTCACTGTTGACTGAATCATTTATATGATGCATGTAATTCATAACGTATGAGACAATAAATATTTTGCCATTTTGCATGTTCAACATAATATGCATAAGAAAATAAGTGCATATTTAAAAATATTATTTGCAAATAGTTCAAATGGATTATTTTAAGGAAAAATTTATATTCTTGTTCTTTACGTTCTTTTGTTTCTTTAGACATTTAAAGGTTTAGTTCACCCAAAAATTAAAATTAGATTTTTATCTCCTTACCCCCAGGGCATCCAAGATGTAGGTGACTTTGTTTCTTCAGTAGAACACAAACAAAGATTTTTAACTCCAGCCGTTGCAGTCTATCAGTCGTATAATGCATGGCAATGGTAACAAAATCTAAAAAAAACATGCACAGACAAATCCAAAAACCCTGCGGCTCGTGATGACACATTAATGTCCTAAGACACGAAACGATCGGTTTGTACGAGAAACCGAACAGTATTTATAATTTTTTTTTTATCTCTAATACACCACTAATACACCACTGTGTCCAACTGTCTTTGTGCGCGCGCACAGCATCCGGTGCGTGGGGTGTGTACGCGCTCTGGCATAGTTTAATGGGTGTGTTGATATCCAGCCGTAGAGCAATCAACCATAACTTCAGGCGTGCAGGCTCAGAAGTTGGGAATACGTGAAAAGTCACCACTCCCGAATGAGTTCGCGAGAGAGAACGTAATCTTTTAGTTTTAAGCCGGTTTGAACAATCCGGATAAGCGCAAGTAAGTACCATTTTGATTAGCCGTCGTACCTACAATGACTGTGCACTGTGTAAACAATGAGTGATGTATACGCGCGAGAGATCACTTCCGGCGCTTACGTAAACTACGCCAGAGCGCGTACAAACCTCACGCACCGGATGCCGTGCACGCACACAAAGACAGCTGGACATAGTGGTGTATTAGAGGTAAAAAAATTATATAAATACTGTTCGGTTTCTGGCACAAACCGATCATTTAATGTCTTAGGACATCAATGTTTCGTCACAAGCTGCAGGGTTTAATTTGGATTTGTCTGTGCATGTTTTTTTTACTCTCATAGATTTTGTTACCATTGCCATGCATTATACGACTGATAGACTGCAACGATTGGAGTTAAAAATCTCTGTTTGTGTTTTACTGAAGAAACAAAGTCACCTACATTTGGATGCCCTGGGGGTAAGCAGATAAAAATAAAAATTTCATTTTTGGGTGAACTATAAATCCATTTATTGTTTAATGATTTAATTCTGTTATTTTTCATTCCTACAATACTCATTAAAGTCAACTAAAACTAAAATCATAAAAAATTGTTACATTAAAAAATGTTAATTGAAATACAATGATATATATATAAAAAAATGCAGATAGTTGCCAGGACGACAATTCTAAATTTAATTTAGTTTAACATGATATAACAAAGTAACTAAAATGAGACACATAAGGTTTCATTTGTTAACAGTTAGTTAACAGTAGTTGACATGAACAATACTTATATAGCATTTATTAATCTTATTTAATGTTAATTTCAACATATTAATACATGATTAAAATCAAAAAGTTGTATCTGTTAATATTATTTAATGTACTAAAACTAACAAGAAAATGAACGGCGGGGTTTTTTATTAAATACACATTAAGAAAGGTTAAAAATTAAATGCCCCCTTACAAAATACTGTTCATGCTAGTTCATGTATTAAAACTATTGTTAACAAAAAGAAATGAGACCTTATTGTAAAGCATTATCAAAATGAAAAAAACATGAGAGGGCGGGAATTATATAAATTTTGAAGGGGGGAATCTCGGGTTACTTATGTAGCCATGGTTCCCTGAGTAGGGAAAGAGACACTGCATCCTCTAGAGGTCGCTATGGGGAACGCCTCGTTGTGACCCGTGTCTGAAGCATACATTGAAGCATACATTGAAAAAACACCAACGCGTTGGCCGGCGACAGCCATGACATCACAATAGCATAAATAGGCGCCGGGAGCACACATCAATCACTTCTTCGTCTGAAGCTTGCGTCAGCAGCATGGCAAGAAACCTAGAGGACGCAGTGTCTCGTTGCCTACTCAGGGAACCATGGTTACATAGTAACCTGAGACGTTCCCTTTCATGAACTTCGAACGGAGTCCTTAGGGTCGCTATGGGGAGGTATACCCAGCCACAATGCTGAGGGTGAGTGCAGCCAGAACATGGCGAGCAAGCATATACGTACAAACTATACCATATTGCTATAGGAGGCGCCCCCCTCCCTGGGACGTAGACGGCCGGGCGTGACGTTATTCCCTACGGCCAACGGGCCTAGCGCTCATACCCCAAAAATTCTTACCTGTTAGGGCCAGAACCTGGGATCCGGGGTAGAGCTCAATGATTGGAATCAGAACCAGAAATAGAATTCCTTTAGGGGGAATACGACCAAAGTCTAGAATAATACTGTTGTCTGGTCACACAGGGCTAATGACCGTTTCGCTTTGGTATGGCTGAGGAAACGGTTCAACAGACCTAGTAGCAACACCCTGTTAACATAGGTATTTAGAGGATACATAGGTGGAGTGGTGCCAAAGGCGGAACCGGGGTTTTAAACCACTCAAAAAAAGCACAAAGTCTTTGCGCGTAGCTCTTACAATACAGGATTTTAGAAAAGTGGGCAAAAAGCATAACGTGCACACTTACCAGCAATGTGGATTTTAGAAAAGTGGGCAAAACATAACGTGCACACACTTGAAATACCGTTCTAGGGGTTCTCGTGGCACCCTGAAAGAGCAGACCATAGATAGAAATAGCGTATCCCCAAAAACTATGTCTAAGGCTATAATGCTGGAGAGGCTAGCAGTAAATCTGTAGCTGAGGAAGCAAACATCCAGCTCTCAATCGAGAGGGAGCTCAACCTACAGCATGGTCCAATGGTGGAACAGCTAGCAGTTATTCATCTGAGGGATCAACACACTCAGTTCTCAATCGAGAAGGGGGCTCGACCTGCTGCATGTTCTAAAGCTGGAACAGCTAGCAATAATTGACTTAGCTGTGGGAGCAACACACCTAATACTCAGTCGAGAAGGGGGCTCGACCTAAAGCATGTTCCAATGCTGGAACAGCTAGCAGAAGTTTACCTTTGCTGAGGGAGCACAAACCCAGCTCTCAACGTGAGGGGGCTCGACCTGCAGCATGATTATAGAATCAGAGGGGTAGCATACTGCAAGCTAGCCAACACTCAGAGCATCAGGGAGGCAGAGGAAAGGCCTAATCCACCTGATGCTGCTGGATCCAGGTGCTCTGGAGAAACAGAGAACTCAAACTTCTCAAGGAGAGGAGACTCTGAATTCAGGAATAATGTTGCCTCATTCAGGGTAAACCTTGATATTTTAAAAGGGGAGCATTGCTCAATACTCCCAGGAGGGACAGCCCATGGAGAGAGAATCCAACTCCTGAGAGATTAACGTCGAAAGAAGAAGAAGAAGAAAAATATTAAAATAACCTCAAATGGTGAGGGGGGCCCCCCGAAGCCCCCCCCCTTGATGACTCCAAAGATCGAGATATCCTGGTGATCGGAAAAACCCCTCAGGGCGACCCAGATACGATAGACCAGTCAGGGTAGCATGAAAGCACAACCCCAGCCCGGACGTCCAGGAAATTTTTGCAGTGGGACACTGCAAGTCGAGCACCTGGTTTCTGAACCCAGCAGAGGGGGTGCCCACTGAGGAACTACCCTAGAAAAGGGACAGAAACACACAAGTCCCGGGAAACACTGCAAATAAACTAGCAGAAAGGTTATACACACAACCACCAGTCTCATTATATTCCGCAATTAGCAAATACATATATATTTATATACATATATTTAGACATTGATCGTACTCACCCACCATGGTTCCCTTGTCGGAGCTCTGTCCGGAGAAGCCTCAAGACCGGACCATCAGTAAGATGGTCACTATGAAGCATAGAACCAACAAAACCTAAAAGGTCCAGTATAGGAGACTATAATGCAAGAAATTTCCCACCTAACCTCGGTCAGATGGAGAGATGGTGGTTACAGGGGAATAAGGAAGGTGAAGATAAGGGCAGATGTAAAACCATGGAAAGAAATTAGTAGATACTGAGGTATCACTCCGATCCGGACAAAAGCACTGACGCCCTCTCTGGATCACATCCCTTAGGCCTTTTACTCACCTTCCTTTGACCCGCGATTCTTCCTACCCCTCCCCATGGGGGAGGAGCGCGAGCTGCGACACTAGCCTTCTAAACCAGTCTCTGATCCTCAAACTGAGACAGGCCAGGACCCCTGGGTTGTTCGGGCTCAGACATGGACTTCTATCCCGGTTCTTCAGCCGGTCAGCCCTGAATGCTTGGCGCATCACCATCTGGTGCAATGAAGCGGGACCGCCCGACTGTCTGCTGCCGATGCCCTGGCATCCGCGCGCGATACAAGGAAAAAAGGGAGTATTAAGGGAGGACGTCTTACCCATAGAGAGATAGCTGACCAGCATCTCTCTATAGGGGTATCTTCTCATAACCGCTTTTGCACATCGCATCGATGTTGGCATAACTTGTATGCTGGAATCGATGGATGCGTGAAGAAAAAACGGCCTCTTCCATTCCTTCTCAATCTTTATATGAAAAAAACAGGAAGAAAGGAAGGCTCACCTGAGCTGGAGGGTTATGGCCAGAAAAAAAACGTTCATCAAGATGACCTCGCGACGTCACTTTCTTCACCCGCTTCACGGCAAGTAAAGCCTCGACGTGGCGCGATCCATAATTTCCAAAAAGCTCATCATACGCAGGGCAGGAGAACTGGGAAGGCTCAGCCTCAGCTTCTTTGCACTCCTCAAACATTTCCTGCTTTTGCTGGGCTGATCCCAGCAGAGCAATAGCCCCTGAATCAGACAATGTTAATGAAATAACATCATCCTCCAGCGGCTCACTCTCGTGCACAGCCGACGATCACGAAAGGGAAACCCCCCTTCAAACTCATCGGCCAGATCCACCTGCGATCCCCACGAGCTCATACTCCTCCGTGCCTCAGCAGCGGCAGGCCCTGAATCGCAGGAAGCAGATGGCTGCCCCTCTTACCTCGAAAAGAGAAACAAACGAGAGCAGAGCTTTTTCCCTTTGAAAAAACCCCCGCAGTGCACGCCGATTGCCTCCTCAGAGGCATCGCGTGCATGCTCTTCGCCCAAACAAAAAACGCAAAGATCATGTGTGTCATCAGATGTCAAACAACGACAACACTAATGCACACATCCTTAAACGCTTTGCTAGTGCTCGCCATAATGAGATAAATAGAGATCGCTCTTACCACAGAAATGCACGCTTCAAACAAAACAGTCAATGAAGACGAAGAAGAGAATGATGTGTGCTCCCGGTGCCTATTTATACTATAGTCGCACCGGTAGTGACGACATGGCTGTCGCAGGCCAACGAGTTGGTGTTTTTTCAATGATTGCTTCAGACACGGGTCACGACGAGGCGTTCACCATAGCGACCCCTAGAGGACACAGTTAGAAGTTCCCATGAAAGGGAACCTATGGAAACCGTTTCCGCCACTGATAAAAAATAAAAAAGTAAATGTTTTTTTTACTCTCTAATTTGCGAGTTTATATCTTGCAATTCTGACTTTTGTTTCTAACAATTGCGAGTTTATATCACGCAATTCTGACTTTATAGCTAGCAATTGTGAGTTTATAACACGCAATTGTGGTTTTATCACACAATCCTGAGAACAAAAAGTCAGGGAATTGTTGAGATAAAAAGTCGCAATTACTTGTTTTAGTTTGATTTCGTGGTCCGAGGAAAAAGGGCTTCCATAGAAAAATACTAAAAATGAAAAAAAAACTTAAGCATTTTGAACGAAATGGAAAACATAAAAATAAAAACTAATTTAACATAAATACTATAATAGTTTCTCAATGATACTATAGCCTGTCAATGAAAACCATATTTCATTTACCATGATATGAGCCCTTTACCATATATACACAAAAAAATGCTGGGTTAAATACAACCAACCCAGTGCTGGGTAAAATAGGGAAAAACCAAGCAATTGGGTTGTTTTGACCCAGCAGTTGAGTTGTTTTGACCCAGCGGTTGTTGGGTTCAAAACCCAATGTTTTGTGTTAGGTTTTGGTGTTTATAGTATGTTTTTTAGCCAGGCTGGGTTCGTGTGTGTTATTTTTAACCCAAACATTTTTGTGTGTGTATATATATATATATATTATATTATATATATATAGATATATATATATATATTATATTATAGATATGAGACATAAGGCACATAAAGCTAAAAACAGCAACTGTATGTGTGACCACAAAGATATCACTGCATCACAGAGAGTACCGAGTGTGAAAACTGAGAGAAAAATGTGAAAGACAGACCACCCACAGACGCCCAGCCAAGACCGAAAAAGCAGCCGCGTGTGTGGAATACTAACCCAGCCACCCCCGCCACCAGGATACTAATGAGGGAGTGATTGGTCGGTTGCACGAATAATTACTCAGATCTTTGGGCGCGTGGCCACCCGTAGCCCTTGGAGTCTAATGTATTCCCTCGCCTTCATGGTCGCAGCAGGGCTGCGCTGCTCCGGGTGTACTACGTTCGAAATGTGGACTCCCGAGCAACAAGCACGAAGGCGTTTTCCTTGTGGACTTACTCCGCCCACAGCTGAGCCGACACAGCACCGTACAGAGACGCGTCGTTAACAGATGGCCGACTTCATTGAACCACATTTCTCGTAAACACTGAACACGGACAGATCACGATTTGACCTCTAGGTGAACACCGGAGAGGACTGTCAGATCAGCTGAACGGGCCTTTGCTCAATAAGGTAGTCATGTGCCAGACGAAGTGAATCAGGATAGATACCCACAAAAAATAACGAACCTTATTCGGTTTACATAACTAATATATTTCGTTAGCTGTGACAGTAGATTTATTTACGACAATATTTTACATAGTATGCTGATTTATTTCAAGAAAAATGTATAATTTACATAAATATATTTATATATAAAACCTAACATATTTCTTAAACTATATAATGCATGAGGTGTCTATTATAAAAGCAATAAATATACACAATATACACACAATATGTAAACAAAAACTTTTATTTTGGATGCGATTAATCGCAATTAATCCTTTGACAGCACTAATAAAATATAGATTACATCAATTACACTTTCGTGTTAACTAGTGATGAAAAACCTAAAATTGTAGATGGGCATATTTCATACAATTGCTTTAGTTTAATTGGTATAGTGTGTGATGTTCAAGCTTTTAAAAAGACCCCTTCTTGTTGTGTTCATTTTGACAAAACATGAGTTGTCTGTTGCACTCCACTCTAGAAAGTCAAATGTCAGCTATGCTAAAAAAAAGTTTAAAAGATAGATTTAACCAATAAGTAAGAGATAATATACAGCAGTCGTCTCAACATAAACATAAGTCATATCAGTATGTAATAGTATGAAGGATTATTGTCATTATTGATTATACTATGTATAGTGTTAATATTTGAAATATTTTACTTTCCATATGAAATACTTTGTTTCTATCGAATAATTAATACTTTTCGGTTTACAACAGTTCATACGTTACTTTTTTTTTGTCATTTTAAAAAAAAATATGCCCATATGTTTTTGTAAATCGTTATATATACTTTTTAGTACATTTGTTTTAGTATTTAGGTACATAAAGTCAAACTAAACAAAATAGAAATTCTGCATTGGCAAATAGCGTAATAAAATAAAATTAAACAGAATTAATAAATTTGTTCATGTTAAATTTTATTTCATAATCAATTTTTTTTATGGGTTAGTTAACCTATAATAAAATTGTCTACGCAGAGAAAGGCGGTCTTTATATCCTGAAACGTTAAATTTCCTGCTCATTATGTTGATATATGTACATGCAATATTGATACTGATCTAAAATTATTTTAGTCCGAGACTAAATATATAGTTAAATATCCCTACTGTTCATCTTTTGAGCCGTCAGTAAGATGTTTTTGAAAGAAATCTCTTCTGCCCACCAAGGCTGCATTTATTTACTCAAAAACACAGTCAATATTGTAAAATATTATTACAATTCAAAATAACTTTTCTTTATGAATATATCTTAAAATATGATTTATTCCTGTGATCAAAGCTGAATTTTCAGCATCATTACTCCAGTCTTCAGTGTCGCACGATCCTTCAGAAATCATTCTAATATGCTGATCTGCTGCTCAAGAAACATTTCTGATTATTAACAGTGTTGAAAACAGTTGTGCTGCTTCATATTTTTGTCAAAACCGTGATGCATTTTATTTTTCAATATTCTCTGATGAATAGAAAGTTCAAAAGAACAGCCTTTATTTGAAATAGAAACATTCTGTAACATTATAAATGCATCCTTTCTAAATAAAAGCATTAATTTCTTTAGAAAAAAAAAGTACTGACCCCAAAGTTGATCAGTTTTGTGGTTACTGAAATATCATTTGTCAAACTATAACAGATCCTATGCTCCAGCACGGTGTAGTCAGCTCTGGAGTGTGCGCTACTGTGCTGGCTTTGCTGTACAAAAGACGGATGGGTCTAATATGGCTGAACTGTGTGTGTTTGTCCTGTGAGATATCATATTTGACATGCTGGTGTCCCAGTGTGTCTTGTACTTGATCATTTGCGCCTCTTTTATACACAGGCTTAGTCTTAAGCTGCAGTATGTGAGAGGAAAGCAGCGGAGCGTGACGGACAGCCGGCCCATTATAATGTTCGTCACGTCCAGTCTGGAGCGCCGCTGTGCCGTAACACTCCAAAATAAAACATCACACGAATAAACAACACCCTCGACAAACCTGCGCTCAGACACAAACGCCCCAGAACAAATGACAAACAAACTCACGCGTTAGTCCAAACACAACGGGTCGCCTGACATTTACTTATTCCCTGGGTAACTGATCAAATGTTTCTGGCCAGTATATCAGCGACGCTCTGCTGAGGCGGTGAGACAGGTGCCACAGTTATTGTGATGGGATTACAGAGTGAGACAGATTAGATTTGATATTGTTGCACAAATGTAAACTGTATTATTGCATACTGTGTTGCATGTATTATCACATTTATCTGCATATTACGAGTCAAACGTTTAGAATCTTTAATGTTTTTGAAATTCTGCTTATCGAGGCTGCATTTATTTGATCAAAAATGTGGTAAAAATTTATTGACCTATGGATTTACACTTTTAAAAATAACGGTTTCTGTTTGAATATAATGTTAAATGTAATTTATTTCTGTGATGCGCAGCTGAATTTTCCAGTCTTCAGTGTCACATGATCTTAGAATCAGGTTATATGTGATTTGTGTCAGTTCTAATCTAGTGCTAGTATTATCAGACAGTGGTTGGAAACATTTTATTCTGGATTTTTTTTTGAGTTAATCGAAAAATTCAAAAGAACAACATATATATGAAATTGAAATCGCCTGTAACATTATAACTGTCTTTATACTGTCACTTTTAATCAATTTAATGCATCCTTGAATTAAAGTATTAATTCATATCAAAATAAGTCTTAAATAACCTCATAAATTTGAATGGTAGGGTATCAGGGTACCAAAAAATATTTAAGTGGCAAAACTGTTTTCAACATTGATATAATCAGAAATGTTTCTTGAACAGCAAATCAGCTATTAGAATGATTTCTGAAGATCATGTGACACTGAAGACTGGAAAAATTCAGCTTTGATCACAGGACTAAATTACATTTGACATTATAGTCAAATTCTAAACGTTTGACTCGTAATATGCAGATAAATGTGATAATACATGCAACACAGTATGCAATAATACAGTTTACATTTGTGCAACAATATCAAATCTAATCTGTCTCACTCTGTAATATAGTCACATAGAAAACACGTATTTCAAATTTTTTGTTTTTACTGTATTTTTGATCAAATAAAAGCAACCTTGGTGACATTTAAAAAACATAAAAAAAATGTTATTTATTCCCTACGGCTTTGCTACTATAAGGCAAGAAGATTTTAAGATATTTTAAACATTAACATGTTTTTTTTCTGTAAAGCTGCTTTAAAAACTATGTGCATTGTGAACTAAATTTGACTTGACTTTGACTAGATTGGTGGAAAGAATGAGAAAGTATGAAGATAGTGAGACAGGTTGGAAGAGACAATGAGGAGAGGGAGAGTGAGACAGTTTAGTGCAGATTGAATGAGAAAATATGGCAGAGAAAGTGAGACAGGTCGGCGGAACCCGAATGGCAGTGAGAATGTGAAAATGAATGTTTTTCCATGTAGGAGTGTAACATCACACCATCTGTGTATGACAACAGGGAGACAGATACAGAGTGAGACGCATGCGGCGCTGCTCAGCTAATTAATGAACAGCCCATTCATTCAGCTCACGCAGATTCTCTCTCATATTACCCGTCTCTCTCTCTCCAGCCATTGGTCTTTCTCCCTCTATCACTTTGTCTTTGCTCTCTGAGTAAATTGCTTTTTTAGCTCCTCTCCTGACTGCAGACAGGCTCTCTATGTAGATGTGAGTGCAGGTTTGGCTCTTATACTCTTTGGAGTCTGATTCAATTTCTGATCTATTACTGAGATGACTGAACTGTAATGTGCATGTCAGCTTGCTCTGTCTGTCTTTGGATGCCTTAAACTACAAAACACAATATCCTGACCCATGCAGTGATAAAAAAATAAAGAAAGAAAGAATGAATTTGGAGTAGCTGTTGTGATCAATATACTGTATATATATATATATAAACTGAAGTAACAGTTGGAATAATACCATTTTTGTAATGTTTTTGAGAGAAGTTCTTTTCTCATTTTGCGTGTATTATAATATGGAAATATTGTGAAATATTATTAATAACTCTTTTCTATTTGAATATATTGTAAAATGATATTTTTTCCTGTGATGCGAAGCTGAATTTTCTGCATCATTACTGCAGTCTTCAGTGTCACATGTTACTTCTGAAATCATTCTAATATGCTGAATTAGTGCTCGAGAAGCATTTCTTATTATGAATGTTGAAAACAGTTGTGCTGCTAAATATTTTGTGGAAACTGTGATACATTTATTTTCAGGATTCAGGATCTGAATAGAAAGTTCAAAAGAAAAAATATAATTATATATATAAATTTTATAGCATTTCCACCAGTTGTACACAATTCTACACGATGGTAATCCCATATTAAAGGGCATTTTCTATTGGTTTGGTGTGATTTTCTGTTTTATTATAATAACCATTAATATTATTCTCTCACCCTGAAGAACTCTTTGGTGGAACCGGAATCAAGAGTCCCGTAGGCGATTTCTGTCTGTTTGGCGAGGTCTTCTGCGCTCTCGATAGGCGACACCATTCTCTCCACGGTGAGGAAAGCAGCCAGGTTTGCCGTGTAGGAGGAAATAATGATGAGAGTGAAGAACCACCAAACGCCTCCGACTATACGACCAGACAGAGACCTGAGAGACACACAGAGACACAAGGTGTAAAAATGAAGAGAATGCACAATTAAGCTGTTAAAAATCACAACACAGAAATTCAGATTGTCATGCCTCCATCTGATTACATCTGGTTCATTCTGAAGACAAACGTTCACATTATGCAGCATGAAATAGCTCATCTGTAAACTGCTGTTTCCATTTTGTTGACACACAATCCTCAATTTATGACAAGTACAGAGACTGATTGCACCAGTGCTCATTTATTTAGAGCGTCCCTGCATCAATCAGACCTAAAAAATATATGCACAAAGCACTGAACACAGGTTTTGCAACTTTGCAGAAGACTGACATATTACAGACCTTGTCTGGAGACAATTAAAGTAATCCACACAACTTCAGTCCATCAAATAACGTCTTGTGAAGTGAAAAAGCGGCATTGGCTGTAAGAACAACAAATCCCGCTATTAAGACTTTTTTTTAACTTTAAACCATTGCTTAGCCAAAATAGGAGTCCATACAAATAATAAGGCTTCTTCCAGTCAACTATTGTCTCTCACATCACAAATCCACCCACAGATTTGGTAGAGCTGTTGTGAAATGTTTTATTTAGCAAAATCTGTGCAGATTCTCTCATGATTCGACCAGACCACTTTTTCACTGGAGAAGAAGTATATTAGGATAGAGGTTTGAATGTGTAAAAAACGTTTATTGATGGATGTTCAGATTTTCTCTTCACAAGACGTTAATTGATGGACTGACGTTTTGTGGTTTACTTGTGGATTATTGTGAGGTTTTATCAGCTGTTTGAACTCTCATTATGACGGCAAACAATACCAATGCAGAGAATCCCTTGCTGAGACAAGGAATGAAAGGAGAAATTTCTCCAAATATGCCTGCAAGAAGAAACAAAAACTAGCGGCATCTTGGTGGACTGAGGGTGAGTAAGTTTTCAGCAAATTTTCATTTTTGGGCGAATTATTCCTTTAAGCTCATTGAGCTTCAGTCTCCCTATTAAAGACACATATTGTAAAAATAGTTATAAACAGAAATTGAGTAAGATATATGATATCTATATTTGATTTAATTTTGCACATTTTGTCTTTATTTTTAGACTTCCAAACAATCTCTGGCCTCACTCCGCCAGATGGTAATATTAAATTTCTGATTTAGAAATGACTTTACACTATTTCAAGAAGTGGCAGAACACTCATTATAAGCTTATAAGACTGTAGCGCATCTGTGAGACCTGCAGTAAATCCAGAAAAAATTACAGTCTTCAAAACGAAACCAAGATCTCATTAAAAACATGCCATACTCTGACTTTAGACTAATCTGCTGAAACACACCACTAGCTACACTGACCTGAGTTTATCAAGAAAAATGGCAGAACACACAGATTCATTCAAAAGCCTTAGTAAAATGTAATTACCCTAAAATACCAGGCAAAATGCATTTTATACGGCAGTGCGCTGCAGAGAACAGAACGTGTCTTCACAGAAGCTGTGATGTAATAAACTCTGTTAAAATGTCTGTAGAACTGCCCAATGGACTACTTGCACTGAGCCTCGTGATGCACTTCCGTTTTGAAATAATACTACTCGGTTATTTCCGGTTATGTATATTTTCAATGTGCTGTAATCATCTAGTTGACTTAAAGGAGACATATTATGCCCCTTTTTACAATATGTAATATAAGTCTCTGGTGTCCCCAGAATGTGTCTGTGAAGTTTCGCTCAAAATACTCCACAGATTTATTTATCTTTGAAAATTGCCTATTGAGGTGGAAGCAGACACCGCTGATTTTCGTGTCTGCTTTTTTAAATCAAAATGAGTTGCGCTCCCCGGATAGGGTCCCAACCCCCTTTCCAGAATAGGATGACACGCTTGTATGCTTAAAAACATCTTGTTTGGGTTCGATTACAGTTTATTTAACTGAATCATGTGTTTTAAAACCATGAGTTTAAACTTCTGTATGGGTGTTGGTTCTAGCACACACAACCGAAGCACAGCACAGGAACGGGTTGTCAACAGCATCGTGAGCCACTACAATAAGTCTATTCAACACAAGTACCTAAAACACACGAGTTACAAAAACAGGGGGGGATGTTGTGAAAGGTTAAACAGCGGCGAAAGAACTTGCATGTTTATTTGTTATCTTTGGCCACAGCAATATTAAATAAACTAAAATCAATAAATACACTGCTGTTGTCTCTCTGGAGCGGGGAGGTAAATAGTGTTATGTGCTCATCTGTGCAGCCAAAGGCAGAACAGTTAGCATGCTTTGCTCAAACTTTCGCCATGGCATTAGAGCTGGAACACCATTGTCGCTTGCAAAATCAAAATGACAGCACCATGGGTGTAAACTTACAGATTAAGATGCGGCAATATTATAATGAGACCCCTTTGCCTCGTCACTAGCGGAGCGAAATCAGACGCGCTCGTTTTCTCAGACGCTTGCAGAAAAAGGCCTCCCAACACAAAGTTGCTGGGTTAATCTTTTTCACATTTCCTCGGTTGGTAGATGCACCGGGGACCTGAGTATAGCACTTTTAAAACTGGGAAAAGTCACCTTTTAAACGCTATTAAAATGATGAGTCCGCGGGCCATGATTTTCCAAAATCCGGATCCCCCCCCCCCCCCCCCAGGACATTTCAGAACGAGAGAAGATATACTCTGTGGGGGAAATTACTGTGTTCAGAATTTTCCAAACTCAACAGAACTTTACATTTTAATCCAACAGAAGCCGATCTAAGAAAGCGGTGGTGGTGTTTATCAGTCAAACTGTAAATTCAACAGGTATGAAATATAATCAGTAAGAGACGAATCCTGTTATGAGAAGACAGCATGGACCTTGGAGGTTAGTGAGAAAAATATATTTTATTCAGAAGCACGTTTGGAAGGGGAATCTATTTATAGGAAGGATTTCAGGGGGTGAATATAATTTATGTACTGCAAAGAATATGTTGCATTGTTTTTAAAAAATTGCAAGGCTGAAAGTAGTAATAATCTGCCTTCTCATAAATCGGTCTGCATTAGCTGTGCGCTAAACGATGACCGGAAACTCCAGAGCGTAAGAAGGCAGGACGGGAAGGAAGTAGTGTGCAGTAGTCCATGAGTTTCAGAACAACTAGAACGGGGCAATTGGACGTGTCAGTAGAAAACAAAGCAATCGGGAGGTGGAGGGGGAGTAAAAAGTCAAGGAGGGAGGGTCCGAGGGGAAGTAGGGGGTAATCGATAGGGAGAGGCGGGTGAAAAGAAGCCAAGGAGGAAAACGAGAATAGAAATGGGAAGCGCGAGTAGCCGCATTAAATTATTAAGTGATTATTGAGAAATGTTTTGGATGGAAATAACCTGAAGGAAGTAAATCAAGATGCTGATGATTTTTTGACAATTTGTAGGCGATATATTTCGGAGTTCGTTTTTATTTTCGGGTGTTTTTCATCCGTGTTTCCGCCCCCAGCGTGCCCGTCGTGACCTGTGGGTTTTTTGCGTTCTTCCGTACTGTTGCGTTCTTTGTCCCTCCGTTTCCGTTGTTTGCGTTGTGTGCCTGGTCTTGCCTTCTTGTTCATCACGTGAGTCGTTTTGAGTCGGGGTTTCTTTATTTTGTTTGGTTTTTTGGTCGTTCTTTGCTTGGGGGTCCGCCAAACTCCTTGTAATTCGACACTACCTTTGGACGCGCGGTGTATGTGTGGGTGTAGATCCGCACTACACCAGTAGAACAACCTATGTGGTCGCGTTTGGTTCGCGTGTCCAGAGATGCGCTAGTGCCGTTCTATCATTTCTGCCAACGTTCCTTGGGCTTGTCGATTTTATTTGTTAGCTTGACACACACCCCCACCCCCCCATCCCCCCCCCACCTATATTTCCTTTCAACACTTCTCCCCTTGTGTGTCACCGATTCCTTCCTGGTTATATTTTGTAGTCGGCCCCTCCCCCGGTTTTTCGTTCCTACACTGTTGTCTCATGATGATTCGATTGATTCTCTCTCTTTAACGTCCTCCTCTACCGCTTCCCTCGAGCCCGATGAACCTGTTTGTTTTCTTCTTCGAACTACATCAAGCGATATCCCAATCCAGCCCTGACCCGTTTCCTGACAGCTGTTTTGTGCTCGTTCGACGCTCTTCCTATTCGTCACTCCTAATCTCTCCCAACACTACTCGCAAACCCATATCTAATTATGCCTAACACACATCCCCCGCCCCTTGCAAAAAGTTTAGTACGCAGATAATGTCGAGCCATTCCTTAAGGGATAGCTTTCTACTAGGTTTTGTAGAAGAAGGAGGACACAACCCAAAGCCCCCTCTTTGTAAATAAACCCTTTTACCACCCACCTTTGGCTGTGATTCCTCCTTGCCCACCTAATGATATCTATAACTATATCTCTACCTATATCTCTTATATCTCTCTAACGACACAACACACGCCTAATACCTATATCAGGGTGATCCTTCGCATAAGGTCTCGCGTTGTAGTGTAGTCTGAGTGAGGGTAGTCTGAGTTTGATTTGTTTTTAGTTTTTTTCGCGGTTGTCCAACAAAAAAGGCCAGTTGAAGCACCACCAAAGTGATGTAAACCGCAGAGATATGCTGAGGTAAAACTCTTCTTTATAATAATTCCCAGAAGATCAACAGTGGTTTCCATCAGCGGACTGACGGTTCTACCGACGCACACAGACCCCGTCGAGTGCTAAAGCTTCAGATGTTCATTTTTATCGCCACTAATGCCAACTCGTCTGCCCATGCGTCAAACAGGAAAGTGTTTCCCCTATCTCGTGATTAAAAGCAAAGGTTTGTTAAACAACACTAAAATTAATTGAACGCACTTGTACCTCTATCCCTGTTTTTCATTTCTGCCAAAATTAAACATATGGCTCTACCTAGACTCACTGCTGACCTACGGGGCTTCGACCCGACCATTGCCCGTAACTCTGCGCGCCCACTTGCACGAGCTGCAAGGTACGTCAACGCTGCTTTGAAGGGGGGTTCGAGAGAGGGTCCCGACGCGGCAACAGTCTTATAGTTGAGAGGACAATAAAAATTGCACTGTTAGGGTCGTTCACACAGAAAGCCTTTTCTATTCAAAGGCGGGTACTTTTTCTTTTACTTTGTTCTCTTCTTTTGGTGTATCAACGGTATCCACCAGCATCAATAACACATGTCGACTAGCTGTTGTATACGATTTATGTAGATAGTCCATTTAGAAAGTCTATTAACAGTAAAAGCTACCCCAAGTTAGAATCCCCGTTCCCTGCACCATACATGTCCCCACCCCAAAAACAGACGCGCGTTAGTAGATATTACCTGTTAGCGTGGGTACGTAGTAGATGACTAATATCTTTTAATTCTTTCTTTGTCAACTTATTCTACTAAACCTAAACCTAACCTTACAGTCTACTCTGAAAGTTAGTAGACATGTAGTTGCAAATTAATGAGAATTACTAGACATGTAGTTGACATGTAGTTACAAAATTACTTATAGTTAATAGAATGTCAAAAGTGGACTATCGGAATAAAGTGTAACCCTTTTGTTTTTCTATGTAAACGCATGCTAGACGGATGCGTATGACTGTTACGCTCGCGTCTCGCACATGAGCGCCGCGTTTTTTCGTGCTTTGACTTTCTACTGCTTTTTAGATCCTTTTACTTGAATCTTTAACACAGCAACTGTCTAGTCATGATGTCAGTTTACAGTCCAGCTCAGTAGGCAATGTGTATTTAAGGCTTATGTGCATGCATGCGTGGTGTGTGTGCAGTTTATACTGTCACTGCACTGGCAGGAATGAATTTTAAATGGAGACAGTTTCAGCACTGCAGAGACAGAGGGATGGGGAGGAGCAGAGCAAGAGCGAGAGCGAGATGTTGACCCTATCTAAAGAGTCATGTCCTCAGAGAATACCTGTACTGAAGAGATAGCAAAATGGCACCTGGAAAGGACAAATCTCTCTCTGTTCGTATGGTGGATGAGGTGATAAGACGGTCCTTTGGATGCCTGTGTGTGATTGTGTTTATGCACGTGCCATCAGAGGTCATAAAGCAGCGCTCTAATCTCGCTCTGACGAACTGCTGCAATCTCTTGCATCACATTTAGGTGGGAATCCACTGATGGTGTCATTTGTTGTCCCAGCATGCTTTGGTTTAGCATCTGGTTCACTGAAGGAATTTATGCAAATCAGGTGATGGTGCAAACGCTGCCAGTGAATCTGTGCTGGACAGATTTATTGGGACGTGTTTTCCCATCACGTTCAGTTCAGTAGTGCGATGGCACTCAAAAAATATTTAGGCCTATAATCAAGATGAGTATTTTTGAATTGCATATAAAATTCGGATTACACCGTTTTAACATAAACTAATAAACTTAATGTGATGCATATTTGTCAATCGTACAGAAATGAGGTCAGATTTCTGTAAGAGTGCTAATATACGGAACGTGTTTTAAATACACAATACACAGCTTTATGTATTTATCATCAATAAATCCATTTGCTTCAATCTCATACATTTTAACTACTTGAATTTGGCTGAACATTGTTCAAACTTTTAATTAAATTTAATCACCAGATTTATGCTGATTCTAAGCAATTTGAATAAATGCATAAATGTGAAAATGATTATTTAAATCAAATCAAATAGATTCAGTTAATAATAGACTGTCATGATATTTTGAGAGCAGAAATGTGACCAGTTTCTTAACCATTTTATTTATGTATGACTATTAGACATCTAAAACTATTAGTTTAATGAAAGACATTACAATATTTAAACAAGCATTGTTTTTACATTGTTGACGAGTATTATGAATTAAACTGTTTGTTGATTGTGTGTTTAAATGCATAATATTATTTAAAAGTGTAATAGTAAATAGGCAAAATAATGATATTATTTTGTAACAAAACAATTAATGTTTGTTTCTACTCATATTATTTGCAGAATCTACTGTCAGCAGAAAATAAACATTTTCTGTTTTCAGTGATTTATTAAGGATGCGCTTTTATTCAAAGCAGCTTGAAATATACATTGAACATACATTTAATAGGTTATTCATTGCCTGGGTATCAAACACATGACCTTGCTGTACTATTAGACCGATTCAAACCTGAGTTTTTGCAACTGATCCATTAAAAGAACCAGCTCATATGAGTCACTTGTTTGTGAATCAGTTTCTTTACTGCATGCAACCAGATCAGACCCAGCCTTTTTATCTCATCACATTCAATTCAGACCGACATCTCAGATTCATAACTCGGGTAAAATATGATTTCTTTTGTAGTGACGCTGTGGATTCAGCATCAGTGCAGGATTCGCTACTCTAACATTAATCCTGCTGAGACAGACAGAGAATGAAAGATTGAAGTGTTGCAACAGAGAGCTACTGTATGAAAGACAGAGGAGAAGCTGTGTTTGATAACAGTGGAGAAGGCCGAGAACAAAAGAGAGAGACACTAGGAAGCAGGAGAGAGACGTGACCAGCAGAATGGATGAGTGTGTGTGTGTGTGTGATGCATCTTGACAGGTCTTGCAATCTTTGTGCTAATGCTAACCACCTTCTCTGGTTAAAGGAATAGTTCACCCAAAAATGTGCTCATCCGCAGGCCATGCAAGATGTAGATGAGCTTGCTTCTTCATCAGATTTGGAGAAATGTAGCTTTGCATCACTTGCTCAGCAATGGATCTCTGCAGTGAATGGGTGCCATCAGAAATGAGAGTCCCAAACAGCTGATAGAAACATCACAATAATCCACAATAATCCACAGCACTCCAGTCCAGCAGTTAACATCTGGAGAAGACAAACGCTGCGTGTTTGTAAGAAACAAATTGTTCCTTGTCAAAATATGAGTCCATAATCCATAATAATGCTTCCTCTCCTGTTTTCTCTCACATCAAAATCCACTCACATATTTGTTTAGAGCTGTTTTTGCTTGTAAACGGTGCTTGATTTGTGCAGATTTCTCTCCTGATTCAGACCAGACCACTTTTTCACTTGTTTTTTTTTTTTTTTTTTGTTTTTCAATTATGGATTATGACTTGGTTTAAGTAAATAATCATCTGATGGATTTGTTTCAGCTTTTGTCTTCTCAAGACATTAACTGATGGACTGGAGTGGTGTGGATTAATTGTGGATTATTGTGATGTTTTTATCAGCTGTTTTGACTCTCATCCTGACGGCACCCATTCACTGCAGAGGATCCATTAGTGAACAAGTGATGCAATGCTACATTTCTCCAAATCTGATGAAGAAACAAATTCATAATTGACTTGTTCTAGTTTGCATGTTTATACAAACTAAAAAAAAGTGTACTAGAAAAGCTATTAAATATTTTACTAAACACACACACACAAGTCATCAGGCACAGCACGACACATAATCAGACGTGCACAGTCATAATACAGGGAGTCTATTATAAATGTGCACATCACAGGATTAAGAGCAATAATCCTTTAAGAGGAAATTATCTCTGCGTGTGCCGCATGAATCACACACCGTGTCCTAAAGCTCTGCTGCAGTACAGAAACAACACGCGCGCTGACATCATCATACAATACAGCCAGCAGCGCGTGATATTTGGAAGAAATACACTTGTATGTGTGTTGCATTATAAAGAGATTCACATTGCTTTATAATGTACATTGGAGGTAATTATATCCTTTTCAATTTAATACAGTATAATGTCATAGCTATATAGTTAATATATTGTGTATTAAATTTGACTAGAACACAGCATTAGCCAATCAGCATCCAGAATTATTATTATTGGAAAAAAGATTAGAATTCTTAAATATTCACATAATGTTCACATAATGCATTAAATACACATTCAATTGGGTGTTTTTATACATTATATTATTCAAATGTATAACCATGAACAGACAAATATTGTACTTTTTTTTAACAAAACAGACAACTGATAGAAAGAGTTTCTTCCAAATTATTTCCCCAAATCACCTCATTCTTTTCAGCAAACAGTGTTTATTCATTTTGTGTAAAATGATAAATAAAATGCTTTTACACACACACACACAAACACACACACACACACACACACAGTTTCTATTAACATTTTTTGTCTATTTATGTTCCTCCTAGTTCATGTTTTAGAAATTTTGTAAAAGGTTTAGATTGTTTGTTGTGTCTATATCATTTTTTTAATAAATTTTTTATTTTAGTTTTAATTTTAGTTATTTTAGCACATCAAGTTAAACAAAATGAAAATGCCTTGGTAACGATCTGAAAATCAAATGTATAATTTTTTTAAATATATCTTGTTAGGCAGTGTTATATATTATCATGGAAATACTATTTAATTCTATGCATATATATTTAGATTTTTTAAATATATTTTTGTTTATTTTTTTTTTTCTGTTATCATTTTAACTTTAGTTTTTATTCATTTTTTGTGTGTTTTTTTGTCTTTTTTTGTTGATGGATTTTATAAAAATATTCTGTAAATTTTTTTTAATTCATTTCTTAGTCAGTTCTTTTAGTACTTCAAGTTGATGATAAAACTCATTTGTTTCTGTTCTCATCTCATTTTCTAACTAAACTACCGTCAAGCTTTCAGCATAAAATAAATACATTTTCTGTTTTCAGTGTTTTAGTGAATTTTGAGTAAAAAAATGGTAATATATGCTTTCTATGACTATTTCATTTGCCATTATTAAATGCCATTATATCGGCCACTTTGCATTCTAGATTTCATTATCATCACCAACTATTTAAAAACACATATTGGTTGACTCTATTGATAATGAATAAAGATTTCTCTATAATGCATTACACAGTATGCAGGCTTCACGTAAAGTGTGACCTGTTTCTGAAAGGATTTTTAAAAATCTGAGGCAAAAAAAATGTCATTTGTTCAAGAATAGGTGTGCAATTCTCTCTCTGTCTGCCTGACTGACAGCCTAATTCAACCTGCAGCGGGAGATATTGATGGAATGTCCTGATATCAGTGAAGAGAGCATGAGCGAGAGATACAGACAGAGAGAGAGAGAGAACGAGGGGCACAAAACCCAAGCGAAATTGAAAGGCAAATAGTCCTGCCTCTTTGCATGTTCACTCGCCCCGTGTGAGACTTGATAATGGAGAATCAATTTGCTGCAGCTGCTGTTTACACAAAGACACATTCCCTTGATTGTTTAGTGGACATCTGTGCAAAATTACACTTACAAAACAAACGTGTGTGTGTGTGCTTCAGTATGAGTTAGACAACATGAAACTTCATTTGCAAAGCTTTAACCTTCTGTAATGTGATGCATTTCACAGTGAAACAGAAACTTCAGTTAGAAATAATGTTGATTTTATTCATTATTTGATTGATCCATTTTTTGACATTGACATTTTTTTCCCTGACAACATGGCCTTGATTATGATCAACAGTCACTGCAGAGTCCTAAGTTATTACGTTTTGATTAATGATTATGTACATAATTTTCTTCTTCAGAATACTATGGACTGATTAATTGTGTACACTAGGGCGGCGGGTGGGGGGGGCATATATATATATAATGATACACGGAACAAAATTATAGAACTCAATAAAATAAAAAACAACAAAATTTGCTAAAATTAGAAAATAAACCGAACACTCTATAGAAATAGAATCTAATTTAAAATATTAACAGAAACTTTAATAGTATATCAATGATACTAAAATTACACTGTTTATATATACACTGAACAAAATTATAAACGAAACACTTAGTTTTTGCCCCCATTTTTCATGAGCTAAACTAAAAGATATAAGACTTGTTCTATGTACACAAAAGGCCTATTTCATCCTGACATTTATTTTGGTTGTTGTCACACATCTGTGTTAGTGAGCACTTCTCCTTTGCCGTGATAATCCATCCACCTCACAGGTGTGTCATATCAAGATGCTGATTAGACAGCATGATTATTGCACTGTTGTGCCTTAGGCTGGCCACAATAAAAGTTCACTCTAAAATGTGCAGTTTTATCACGCAGCACAATGCCACAGATGTTGCAAGGTTTGAGGGAGCGTGCAATTGGCATGCTGACTGCTGGAATGTCCACCAGAGCTGTTGCCTGTGAATTTAATGTTAATTTCTCTACCGTAAGCCGTCTCCAAAGGCGTTTCGGAGAATTTGGTAGTACATCCAACCGGCCTCACAACCGTAGTAACGTGTAACCACACCAGCCCAGGACCTCCACATCCAGCATCTTCACCTCCAAGCTCGTCTGAGACCAGCCACCCGGACAGCTGGTGCAACAATCGGTTTGCATAACCTAATAATTTCTGCACAAACTGTCAGAAACTGTCTTAGGGAAATTCATCTGCATGTTTGTCGTCCTCATCGGGGTCTCGACCTGACTGCATTCAATCGTCGGACCTACCTGAGTGGGTCAAATGCTGCACATTCCGTGCGTGTGGCACTTGGGAGGTGTTTTTCTCTTACGGATGACCCGGTTTTCACTGCTACAGGGGCAGATGCAACAGCGTGTAGGCGTGCGTGCTGGGTTGAGCGGTTTGCTGATGTCAATGTTGTGGATTGAGTGGCCCATGGTGGCGGTGTGGTTATGGTATGGGCAGGCGTATGTTGTGGACAACGAACACAGGTGCATTTTGTTGATGGCTTTTTTGAATGCACAGAGATACCGTGACGGGATCCTGAGGCCCATTGTTGTGCCATTCATCCACGACCATCACCTCATGTTTCAGCATGATAATGCACGGCCCCATGTAGCAAGGATCTGTACACAATTCCTGGAACCTGAAAATATCCCAGTTCTTGCATGGCCAGCATACTCACCGGACATGTCACCCATTGAGTATTTTTGGGATGCTCTGGATCGGCGTATATGACAGTGTGTTCCAGTTCCTTCCAATATCCAGAAACTTCGCACAGCCATTGAAGAGGAGTGGACCAACATTCCACAGGCCACAATCAAAAACCTGATCAACTCTATGCAAAGGAGATGTGTTGCACTGAGTGAGGCAAATGGGTATCACAACCAATACTGCCGTTGTTTCAGACCCCCCCTTACCCCTCACTACAGTAAAACTGCACATTTTAGAGTGCCCTTTATTTTGTGGCCAGCCTAAGGCACACCTTTGCAATAATCATTCTGTCTAATCAGCATCTTGATATGCCCACACCTGTGAGGTGGATGGATTATCTCATCAAAGGAGAAGTGCTCACTAACACAGTTTTAGACAGATTTGTGAACAATATTTGAAATAGGCCTTTTGTGTACATAGAACAAAATTCTTAGATCTTCTGCGTTTAGCTCATGAAAACTGGCCGGCAAAACATAAGTTTAAGTTTAATAACTTTGTTCAGTGTACTATATAACCCGTAGAATCTTTAGTAATCATTTGATATACTTGTATATTAACTAATTAATGTTTTGCATATATTCCTATTCATTTCCTGCAACTAATTTTAGCCATTTTTGTTATGTTTTTTTGTATCTTTAACTAACTTTGGGAATATTAAGTTAGTATATTATTTTTTTTAACTCATTTTTACAATTTGAATTTTAGCTTGATGATTTGTACGTTTAAGTTAAATTAAAATAAATACTATAAAGAATAAATGTACCTGAGATAAATGGTTTTAAAAATTTTTTACGATACTATGTCATTACGTTACGTTTTACCTTTTTTAATATGTATAATATTAGTTATAATTATATAGATATAATATAAATATATATATAATATACTACTATATATATCTATAGCTTATATATGTATATAGAAGGTAAATGGGGTCAACGTGGATTCTCAAGTTGACTTTACTTAACTAGTGCCACCGGATTCATGGTTCATATACACATACATAGAACGTGAAGTACACTTCATTTTAAAAATAGCCAGCATACTCTGTATATTTTCATGGGTAACTGTTGAGAGTTCGGACTAGGGTGTGTTTGTGTGTGATGTGTTTGTGAGTGTGTGTGGATCGAGTAATGGTCCTTTTATGCACCGACGCTGCTGACCATAGCTAATGCTAATGTCAGTGCCACTGTGGTGTTCGCTGAAAAGTCTGAACGCTTGTAACACACAATTACCCGTCTCGATAACGCCCTCAGCGGCCGCGCCGGGTACTGTGGCCTCTGGCTGGGTTCAAAACCGTCCCGGCGTTTGGCAGGAAGAACCATTCATTTAGTAATGGAATTCTCGGCATTATCCAGACACAGTTTAACACCGACCGCGGCCTGATATTCTTGTAAATGTTTCATAAGAAAGGGTGTGAAAGCGTAACTACAGCAGAACAACAGTAGATTGCATTCACACATTCACAGCAGTGCTCGTCGCTCTCCTTCTGTTTGGTTTTTTGGGACAGACTGGTAATTAATGCAGTTCAGAGGCGCCGCCTTTCCCCGAACCCCGAACATCAATTTTTCATTGCGCCGCATTCTCCAGCTATCAATAATAAAATGCTATATTCTTATAAATATTCTAAAAATAAAGTGTGATTTTCTGCCATGCAGCTGCAGGGATGAAAGTTTAATGTTTGTCTTGAAGGAAGCGGAGACAGTGAGCCTGCGGTTTTTTCCCGGACGCAGACGGCAAATTCCAACTTTAATTTCGTGCCTGCGCTTCTGGGCAGCCTTTAGGCCAGCGCAGACAAAAGCACAGGAATTATCCACTTTAGAGCAGAAAATATCTACCGTGTGCATTACTAGAGATCATGCCTACTGGAGAGATTTCTGACAGCTGTGGTGGGAAAAACTGATGCTCAAGTTGCTTTGGATAAAAGCGTCTGCAAAATGACCTACTGGTACCTGTGAGAAAGTAAAGTTAATAGTTTATTAGGGGTGATCATAGATAAAAAACAAACAAGGCAAACAAATAAATACATATTGAATGAATATAGTATAATGGGTAAATTCAAGTGTTAAATTCAATTATTAAATTAAAGGATTATTTTAGTTGGAAAATATTTATGGAAGCCCATTTCCATCACAGGATAAAAAAAATGTACTAAATTGACTTACAACTTTCTTTCTTGCAATTCTGAATTTATATCTCACAATTCTGAGAAAAGAGTAAGATTTGCAAGATATAAACGTGCTATTCTGAGAAGAAAGTTCAGAATTGTGAGAATCTCGTAATTGCGAGAAAGTAAGAATTGTGGGATTAAAAAGTTGCAGTTATCTTTTTCATTTTTAATTATGTGGCGGAAACAAATAAAACAATTGTGAGATATAAAGTGACTTTTTCTCAGAATTATATGTAAGTATATATATTACAATTCTGAGTTTATATCTCACAATTAATTTTGCAATTACCATATTCTTATTATACATTTTGAGAAGAATTGTTGGAATGTTGCATTTTATATAATACTAATTTATTATTGTTATTAGTTTAATCTAGTATTGTTGTTGTTTTTGCTGTTTTTTGTATATATTATTATTATTTATTATATTACTAAAGTCAAATTATGAAATATTACTATTGTAATTCTGCTTCTCTGTAAAATAAAAAAAACATCTAGTATTTCAGAAATATGAAACAATAGCAGCAACAATAATAATTTAGTTTCACAGTACAACTAAAATTACAATACTACAATGCTAATAAACCATCAGGGTTTTTTTTTTAACAGAAAACCGCAGGGAGTCCTTAAAGCTTCTCTTTTTGACAACAGCAGGTTTATAAGTTTGTGAAGATAGTTGGCACTTGTTGCATGTTAAAGTGCACCTTATAAAGCAATCAAAGCTGCATTTACTACAAAATTACATTTACAAAGCGATGACGATTCAAATACACTGGCAGGTCAAGGACACTAAACACAGATCTGGTCACAAAAAGGAGGAAAACAACGCGGTAGTGCAGCATAAAATCAGGGTTCAGTCGCGACAATGTCCCAATGAACACAGTGCCACACTTCATGCATCACATGCATTTATTGAATTACATTGCAGCCTTTGAGAAAATCACAATGTGGCTTAGTGCCTTAGTTACAGTTGAGGTCGAAAGTTTACATCCCTCTTTCAGAATTTGCAAAATGTTCATTATTTTACCAAAATAAGAGGGGATCATACAAAATGCATGTTATTGTTTATTTAGTACTGACCTGAATAAGACATTTCACATAAAAGACATTTACATATAGCCCACAAGAGAAAATTATAGTTGAATTTATAAAAATTGACCCCGTTCATAAGTTTCTTAATACTGTGGCTGTTACCTGAATGATCCTATGATAGAACCTATGTCTCAATATGTAGATCGAGTTTTGAGACCATTAGTGGAGAATCTTCCATCGTATTTAAGGGACACGGGGGACTTTCTAAAGCAGTTGAATAACATACATTTTGAGCAGGATGTGTCCGAACTCTATCTTACAACCATGGATGTTGTCTTCGCTATATACGAATATTCCCCATAAGAAAGGTTTCAAGGCTATGAAGTTTTTCTTGGAGCAAAGGAATGAGGAATCTCCTCCTTCCGAGTTTGTTTTGGATAGGATCTCATTGCTTTTAGAGAAAAACTATTTCATGTTTGAGGATGAATATTTCTTACAGAAACAGGGTGCTGCAGCTATGGGCTCTAAGTTTTCTCCTGATTATGCATGTCTATTTATGGGCTTTTTGGAAGAGAGGTACATTTGGGATAATAATCCATTTTTGAGTAACATCGTGTTGTGGAAAAGATATGTTGACGACGTATTCTGTATTTTTAAGGGTTCCAGGAACAAGCTAGATGATTGTATCTTGCATCTTAACAATTTGGTGGATTCGATTAAATTTATTGTAGAAGTGGATACCGTTTCTGTATCTTTTCTTGATACTAAAGTTTCTTTCAAATCAGGGTCCTTGATCTCCACACTATATACAAAGCCTACTGATAAAAACAGCCTTTTGCACGCTACAAGTGCTCATCCAAACTATTTGAAGAAGGCATTGCCTTATGCGCAATTTCTCTGTTTAAACCGAATTTGCGTGGAGAATTCTTGAGTTTGAGAAACAGATTGTGGGAATGTATAAACAGTTTACCCTTAGGGGTTATCCTAATATGTGGTTGGATGATGCACTGGAGAGGATTCGAGGGTCTTCAGGAGAAGTAAATGTGCAACATGAAACCTTATCTGATGCACGGATTTGTAATAAAGTCAAATCTAATGCATTCTCGGTTATCTGTTCTACAACATATTCAAAACAAAGTCGTGAGATTAAGGATGGGCTTAAAAAACATTGGCACATTCTAACCAGCGATCCTGTATGTGCACGCCTTTTCTCTGACCCGCCGTTATTCTCGCATTATAGAGCGAAAAACATGAGAGATTATCTTGTAAGATCAGACACTTTTGCGGGTGACAAGAAAATAGATCGTATTGGTAATGAAGTAGGCTTTTATGCCTGTCATAAATGTGCCGCTTGTCTTTCAAGAGTTGTGTGACAGATCGAGTGTATTGTATGAGACAGTTTACCACTTGTTGCATCCACTAATGTTATTTATCTGTTGACTTGTGTGTGTCATAAACAGCATGTGGGAAAAACTAGTAGATCGATCACAACACATATTATCGAATATCGTAACCTATAGCTCCATTAGGAGAAGAGGACAGTCAAATCTCCGTAGCTCGTCATTCAATGCAGCGGCACAAATTTCATAGGTCGGACGTTGGATTTTACGGTGAATAAGAACTCTACCCCAGGATGTCGAAGGGGTGGTGACTGGGGGCGCGCGACGCCGCTCGTTGTTGGTGGTGACACACTAAGAGATGCAAATGGATTTTTGATTTCAGATCTTTATATCCCCTTGGTATGAATGAGGAATTGTTTTTGTGATACAAAAAACATGTATAAGATCTATGGGTGAAATTATGTATGAAACATTTTTTGCATTTTACATTAATAATGTTGTATTAAGGTATTTTTGCATTGAGGTTTTTTACAATTAAAATATATTTATAGGAATGTCTTAAGGTAAAATTGGATATATTGTATGGTGTTTTTGGGCCTGCATGCATATTATGATGTCCATGGTGAATATTGATGTTTTAATGGGTGCAGGTGTGCACTAATCAGTGTGGCACTGAGGACGCCTGCTTTTCCTGATTAGTACCTCTCGAAAAACAGTATGGGTTCTGCCGCACTTTGGAGCGCCGACTTGGTCATTTACCGGGACTTTTGTGACCAGCGAGCGTTTTTTAGCCCCTGCATTGCGGTGCGATTGTTTTTTTTCTGCTGGCTTCATGTTACCTGAATGATCCACAGCTGTGTTTTTTTATTTAGTGATAGTTGTTCATGAGTCCCTTGTTTGTCCTGAACAGTTAAACTGCTCGCTGTTTGTGTATTTGAACCTTTCCCAACAATGACTGTATGAATTTGAGATTCATCTTTTCATGCTGAGGACAACTGAGGGACTCATATGCAACTATTACATAAGGTTCAAACGCTCACTGATGCACCAGAAGGAAAAACCATGCATTACTTTTGAATTTGTAGATCAGGGTAAATTTAACTTATTTTGTGTTTTGGGAAACATGTAAGTATCTTCTGTATCCTCTGAAGGGCAGTACTAAATGAAAAAATATGATATTTAGGCAAAATAAGAAAAATGTACACATCGCCATTCTGTTCAAAAGTTTTCACCCCCGGGTCTTAATGCATGGTTTTTCCTTCTGGAGCATCAGTGAGCGTTTGAACCTTCTGTAATAGTTGCATATGAGTCCCTCAGTTGTCCTCAGTGTGAAAAGATGGATCTCAAAACCATACAGTCATTGTTGAAAAGGGTCCAAATACACAAAAATGCTGGAAAACCAAATAATTTGTGGGACCTGAAGGATTTTTCTGAAGAACAGCAGACAGAAAAAAAACACCGCTGTGGATCATTCAGGTATCAACACAGTATTCAAATCATAAAGGAGCTTTTTAAAAATATATCAATTTCACCTATTTTTTTCTCTTGTGGACTATATGTAAACATCTTTTATGTGAAATATCTTATTCAGATCAGTACTAAATAAACAATAACATGCATTTTGTATGATCCCTCTTATTTTGGTAAAATAATACGATTTTGCAGATTCTGAAAACTTTTGACCTCAACTGTATTTCAATGAATGGCACAGCACTGTCATTCTGCATCAGACACGCTCTCACCTGGGTGTGAAGTCGCAGCCCTGCTGCATGAAGGCGCCCAGGGAGAACCAGAGACTGTTGAAGATGCCGAACTCATTGGGGGGCTGGTCGCTGGGCGGACCGTCGGAGCCTTCCTCGGGCTCCTCGGTGTGCCACTCGTACGGGCTGAAGCGGCTGACCAGGAAGAGCACCACGCTCACGCCGATGTAGGCGAACACGATGCACATCCAGATCTCATAGGCCAGCGGGTCCAGGAAGGAGAAGACGCCCGGTTTGGACTTCTGAGGCTTCTTGATCATGATGGAGATGCCCAGACTCATGAAGGGCTTGGAGAAATCGATCACCTCCTCCCGGACCAGAGTGATGGTTAAAGGGGCCACAGCGATTTCCGCTTTCTGTGGAGGAACGAAAACATTCAGAGGTTCAGAACGTGACGTTCCTGTTTAGATTATTTATTGAAACTAAGCTGCAAAAATGAGTAGGCCTTTATTGATCTGCTACCTCGGTTGCGCACGCGCGACCGCGATGTCAAGAAACGAGGGAAAAAAAACATTATTTCAAAAGTGCTCATGCACCTCCAGGTGATTTTGTTTAAAATCTTTTTCTAGTGTTTTTTTTGTTGTGTATCTTTTTGCATTGTTTACTTGCCTTTATGTCATTTCAAAACACAAAATAATGTATTTGTAAGATTGTTGAGGTCCAAACAAAATTGGACCTCATTGATTTTCATTGTACTGATAAAAAAACACTGAGACATTCTTCAAAACACCATCTTTTATCTTCCAAAGAATACAGTAAAATTGTGAAATATTATTAGCTACTTGAAATAACTGTTTTCTGTTTTAATATATTTTAATATGTAATTTATTTCTGTGATGCAAAGTTGATTTTTCATCATCATTACTCCAGTCTTCATTGTCACATGATCTTCAGAAATCATTCTAATATGCTGATTTAGTGCTAAAGAAACATTTATTATTAGTATCAATGTTCAAACCAGTTTTGTTGTTTAATATTTTTGTGGAAACCGTGATACCTTTTATTTTTCAGGATTCACAGATGAATAGAAAGTTCAAAACAACAGCATTTATTTGAAATAGAAATCTTTTATAACATTATCGGTCTTTACTTTCACTTTTGATCAATTTAGTGCATCCTTTGCGAATAAAAAAAAATATTAAATTGACATTAAAAACTGTAAATTGTGAACTTTTAAATGTACAAATACTTTAAAACTGTAGAATATGCCTCTTTTATGTAGAGAAACGACAGCAGAAATGACCCATTTATTTTTAAGGTCACCAGAACCTCAAGAACCCAATGGTGCAATTTCACACAAAAAAAACACGTTCACCAGTAACTGTTCAAACACTGTCTTTACAGCCCATTACTTTCCAGCATCTCCTTCTTTAAGTGGTTTAAATGATAAAAGTCTAAAAAATTGCAATGCACTTCCTTTTTTATATCACATTTACAGCATATCACAAGTTTATAAAAAGCCCAGGATTTGAGTGGTTGTGAATGGAGATGGTTTTATCAATGAACGGGCATCTGAGGGACTTGCGACAGTATTTACAGCGGCTCAGTGGTTTAATACCAGTGAAAGGTCACTGTGAAAGTCGGACATCTTTTGGCCCTCCTGTAGGAATACAAGAAGTTGTTTCGCTGCTAGATTTAATTAGAGGCCTGCGGCAACAGAGAGAGCGATCCTGTGTTCGTGCCAGCGAGAGGTCGGATTCAGAATCCATGAAACACGTCGAGAGATGAACTGTTCAATGCAGAGTCTGATACTGAGCGGGTTTTCATTCCAAAATTCTGTTCTGCATTTTTTTCTCTAATAATCCCTCAAGGAGCCCGCAGCTCGTAATTAACGTTTTCTGCAATTTTGCAAGCTGAAAAGAAGAAAAGATTTGGCTCTTGTAATTTCATGTGAGTAATGTCTGAATTCGCATGCACTGTAAAGCATGAACGATTCGGTTGTGTGTGACATCCTCCTCTGAATAAGAGTGTGTGTGTGTGTGCTTTTTCAGCGGCCTTGGTGCTGGAAATGTGTTTGCCATTTATTTTCCCCAGCTGTTGCAAAAAATTCTTCAATGAGGAGTTAAGCCTTGAACCAAACCCAGCAGCGTTACGATTAAGTCGTGCAAAGCAAACAAAAAACGGAATTGAAAATTATCCAAAAACACAATATTGCACGGCTGTGTACCAAAAAAGAAAAGAAAAAATCAATTAAAAAAATGATTCCTACTATACATAGTGTATTTTGTATATTTTTGAAACTTTTAATTTTAGTATTTTTTTTTTTACAATATAAATGTAAAACCGTTTTATGATCCAAGGATCGTAATTCTATACTGCAAATCATTAAATCATTTTGAAACATTTTAATTGACATTAATATTTTTATGATAAAATATAATAAATGTTTATGTACAAAAGTTATGGCAAATATAGTAAGAAATATAGTATAGTAATTTATATATATCTATATTATATCTATATATATATATCTATATGATATATTAGTGGCTTCAACGATAATCGCATCCCAAAATAAAAGTTTTTTGTTTACGTAATATATGTGTGTGTTGTGTATCTTTATTAGGCATTTATAAATACAAACACATGCATGCATATTTAAGAAAAATATGTTATATTTATATATTAAATATATTTATTTATTATATAAATTATATGAATATAAATATAAACATGTAAATATTTCAAATATATTCTGTATGTGTTTGTATTTATATATACATAATAATTATATACAGTACACACACATATATTATTAACAAAACTTATTTTTGGATGCGATTAATCGTTTGACATCACTATTTAATATAGATTATTAATATATAATATATAATAATATATATATAATATATATATAAGATCGGATAAATTATACACTATTATAAGTTGATATATGAACTTTTATAAATATTATATTATATATAATGCCATACTTATTCATAAATTTCTTATGACTTTGCATATAAATAATATGATTTTGATTATTTTTTACACACACACACACACACACACACACACACCACACCCCCACCCCCAGGTTTGTTTTTTTGAAAAGTGGGGACTCTCCATAGGCGTAATGGCTTTTATACTGTACAGACCGTATATTCTATTGCCCTACACAACCCTACCCCTAAACCTACCACCTCACAGGAGACTTTCTGCTATTTCAGATTTTCAATACACGCCATTCTGTGTGATTTATAAGCGTTTTGAAAAGTGGGACATGGGGTAATGTCCTGAAAAGTCACCATCTCCTTGTAATGCCTATGTCATATCCTTGTCATTATACAAATTTATGTCCTCATTTGTCACAAACACTCACTCACAGCACACACACACACACACACACACACACACACACACCCCCCACCACACACAAAACACACACACACACACACCCACACTTAATTATTACATCCAGTCATTAAATCAGTGTAAATTGATGAACTTCTCAGACCGATTTGTTAAAAGAACCTGCTCTTCAGAGTCATTTGTTTGAATCATATTACACAATACGTTTTTTGTGCACAGTCAGAGACAAAAACACAATTGTTTCTATTATGTATTCTTTCTCAGTCCTCAGTCTTTGTGTCTGATCATTTTCATTTTGAACGGCGAGGAAAATGTAATGTAAATTATGTAAATTATGCTGCTGAATGCAGTTTACTTAACATCTTTTATAAGTGAATAAACGAATGAACTTTTCCTCCTAAAACTGACAGTGATGTAATCAAAACAGTCTGGCTTTTTGGGTCATTTTTATGTAATGTTTTAAACAAATCTGGCTGGCTGTCAAGTCTGCTACACATTTTCCTTGATATCAGCGATCAGACTCTGCTTTTTGATATTGCTTCAAAATTGTAGGTGTAATACCTAATATATCATTTTAAATTTTGCATTTAAGATGTAAAGGAGAATTTACATTTAGCCAGTCATTTCCTCAAAATAAGCCCTGAAAAATGATCAGGATCATCCTGAAGGGTTTTATTTTGCCAAAGTGACTGTGACATATTGACACTGTAACAAATTAATACAATTTCAATGGTGAAAGACTGGCAAAAATTAAGCTTTAGCGTTAGTTCTTGCAGGTCACGTGAGTCAAGCTTACATCAGCTGATTCTCAGCTGATCACATCTACCTATAGGAATACGACACCTATCGCGGCATTCCTATATAAGCTCTATTCAGTATTTATATTTTGCAGCTTTTCAGCTTGCTCAGGAGCAAATTACCCTCCTCCATCCCCAGCTCCACAGTCAGGACTTAGCTTTCTGATATTCCTTGCTAGTCAGACTCCTTTATCTTGAATAAAGTGTTACACTTAAATATCATTAAGTACATTAATGATATTTGCCTTGTTCTGTTCTGTTAACCCTAGTGGGGTTATTATTGCTGCTCTCCCTGCTCATTCATGACAGGCTGCATGGATGGGCAGGGAGGTTTTTGCCCAGAACAGAACCATACAGCCAAACCAAACTTTATGCTAAGTATCTATCCTTTTGACGATAGTGGTCCTGACAGAATGCGTGTAAAGGTTCAAAACAGTTTTAGTATAATGTGGTCATGCGAATTCGCTTGTACTGGGTACTAATACTGTTAAATTACATTTGGTTTTTAATTAAACACGAGTTATGTAATCCGATTACTTTTTTCAAGTAACTAGTAAAGGAACGCATTACATTTAAATTTACAAGAAAATATCTGAGCTACTTTTACAAATAAGTAACAGCAGTTACTTTGTTTTCCCATGTATTGACCGACAGCTCTCCTGTCCCCATGCTGAGAGAAATCGGAGTAAGAGTGGGGAGTCTGGAATTGGAATTGAGAATCACTGCACTACATGACTTTTGTCCATATTTTTGCCCCGATTTGCAGTCTCGAAGAATCACCACTAGTTGCTGAAAGTCAAAGCCAATGTGTGGATTTTGGGAATTCAGAACTGATCGATTTCACATAAAATTGTGTAATGCACAGGCACAGACTCTGAATTTTTCAGCTTCAGACAATGAATTCATTCGAAGGATATCAAACAAGCTGACAAGAGTGTAGTAGTGTTTGAACATTAGTCGGTTGGTGTATAAGGTCCAGTTTTTTACCCTGTTACCATTTTTAAAGTCAGCAAGTATATGATGCCTAGTGTTTTAAAATCTGCTCAGATTTTAAAGGTTGTAATGTGTATTCCAGTCATGAGAGCAAAAGCATAACTGTACATACGTCAGTCCTTTTTTAACCTTATATGACAGTACTTCACCCTATTCCTGTCTTATCCAGTTACATCCTCTCTCACACACACACACACACACACACACCCCCCTTATATTTGTGAACTTACAAGTGAGTAATGTAATAGACCACAGCCCAGCCTTCAATGGGAAAGCCCTGATTGGAAATGTAGTAGTAGTCAATCTGTAAAATAGGAATATAATTGTTAAAACAAAGGCAACGTAACGCTGCTTTTTGCAAAATGTAACTGCATTTCAAATCTGCATTTCCCCTAATTTGCAAGGTTTTCGTGAATCTAACAACGTTTGCTCATTTATGATGTATGATTTGGATAAAAATAATGTTCTTTAAGTAAAAAAATAAGCATTTAACATTCACATATAAACAAAGAGGTAAACACTCACTGCATGGAAAATAAGGGAAAGGGACTTTGTGAATGGAAGAGAAGCAACAGAACAATAAGAAAAATTGGTATAAAAAAATAAAAAAAAACTTTGAAATAAAAACAAACATCAGAACTACAAAAGAAAAGCACACATAGCAGTCACAAAATTTGCTTCACTACTTTTACAGGAGACAATATGAGACTTTGCTGCTCTCTACTGGTCATTTCTTGTAACATATATGAAACCATCAAATAGAAAATGTACACACGGGTCTGTTATTGTAGCACTTACCTATGTGTATGCAAAACATAAACCCACAGCGTGCCGATGAGAAAGAAGAACATGGACATGCAGATGTAAAGCTTAGGTAAAGGAATCTCTCCTGCAGAGAGAAAGCTCTCTGGATTCTTTTCCTCGATGTTGATCTGAAATCATATTTACTGTTTGAGTACAAACTTGTACTGTATGACTTGTACTTCATTACATTTAAGGATACTACATTTTAGAACTCAGAGAAACACTCACATCAATGCTGAAAGGCAGCATGTCTGACAAAGAGCTGTCCTGGTTTATTGGGATAGAGTAGCAGTTGTAGAAATAAAAGTTATAAAGGCCTTGCTGCTCATCCGTTGTGACATTGAAGTAAAACTGAAACAAGAACAGGTCAGTCAGTGGAGTGCACAATTGGGCAGATATTAAAAGAAGTACACCTAGAAGCTAGCTTGATGTACTTCAGAGCCCCATGAGCTCTTAGCAAAACCACTTCATATCCCACCTGAAATGAGTAGACTTTGCCTTTGTTCTGAAGAGGATAGGTATCTTCTGTCTTGTTCTGGGGGGAGTAATAACATTAAAGTCCGTAAATGCAGAAATGAGACATATTTAGAGCATATTTTCAGACTAAATGCAGTCTAATTAAAAACAGACCTCACCTCAACATTTCGCTTGGATTTAGAACCTGCGACAAATTAACAGGAGAGAAACACAAAATAGAATTGAATTGTAGACATAAAAAAATGGAATACAAAACCAACATTGAAATTGTATGAGTTAAAAGGCTTTCATTTACAACATCAAATGGGATGAAAATATTAAAAACCATTGTTAGAAATGTCCTTATGCTCACCATACCTGCATTTATTTGATCAAAAAGTGTAAATACCAGAACAACTTAATCTAGCTGTCTTAATCATATTTTAAAACTGGCATTCATTCCGTGATGGGCAAAATAAATTTTTAGCACCTTACTCCGTCCTTTCAGTGTCCCATGATCCTTCCATAAATCTATGTCTAATAGTCTATTTGGTGTTCAGAACATTTCTTACAACAGTTCTGCTACTAATTCTTTTCTGGAATGGTGATACGTTTTTTTTCAGGATTTTTTTTGATGAATAGAAAATTTAAAAGAACAGTATTTATTTGAAACCGAAATCTTTTATAACATTATAAATGTATTTACTGCAATTATCAATTTTATGCATCCTTGCGAATACAATATTCATTTTATTTATTTAAAAAAATCTTACTAACCACAAATTTGAAATTGTACGGTAGTGTATGCCATGATGTGATATACAGTTCAAGATAAGAAAGATTTACTTTTAGACTGAGATCCATCATCTGGCCCCTTGTCTTGGAGATCTTGGCCCTTTTCAGCTTGTTGCTCCACCACAGTGTTTTTGGGGACCACAGGTATGATTTTGGGAAACACACCAGCCTCTGCTGAAGTCTTCTTCCTCACTCTGAGGATATTGCAAGTCATGACAGACCATTCATAAACTGGATGATACTTCCAAATTCATTTTAATTGAGAGACATAGAGGAAAAAAATTAGATGGGAAAACTCACAAGTTATTTTTGAAGTCCAGCAAGAGAAGCACCCCTGCAAAATTACTACTTGGATCCTTTTTCAGAGGACAGTAGTCAAGACCCTCGTCCTGTGTATTCAATAAGAGAGGTCATCGGTTATCTGACTCAGTTTGACTGAAAGATCATACAGTGAATGCCAATGTAATGTTAGCTTTAATCTAATGTGTGACCCATGACCACAAAACCAGTCATAAGGGTCCAGTTTTTAAATGGGAATTGTACATCATGAATAATTTAAGCTTCCATTGATGTGGTTTGTTAGATAGGAACTATTTTGGCCGAGATACAACGATTTGAAATTCCCCCCTGAATCTGCGGTTGAAAAAAAATAAATACATAAAATACGAAAAAATCTATCGTCTTTAAAGTTGTCCAAATGAATTCTTAGCCATGCATATTACTAATCAAAATTTAAGTTTTGATATATTTTTACGGTAGGAAATTTACTAAATATCTTTATGGAACATGACCTTTACTTAAAATCCTAATGAATTTTGGCATAAAAGGAAAATCTATAAATTTGACCCATACAATGTATTTTTGTTTAGTATTCAGGGCTCTACAGTGCGACCATTTCAGTTGCATTTGCGATTGAAAACTACTGCGTGCAACTATGAAATAATATTTAGGAGCACCTGTGCGACTGACCCGATCAGCATAGTTGTGTTTGCGCTCAGGGGAGCTTCAAATGTTTCTAACTTACTTACAACGTGTTTTTGCAGCGTTGAGCAACATGGCCAATCACAGACAGACTCCTCGCATTACCAAATACACGTGATGACGGGGTGTAAAATACGAATCTTCATTGTGCAGCGTATAGCGCCGTATATTGAAGTTTTGGAGATCAGGGATAAGCTAACAAGTGAGTGACAGCTTGCTAATTATGTTAATTAAGGGAGTTTTGCAAATTTGATCTTATTTGATACAACATTTGCTTACCAAGAAGTTAATATTAAGTTACTTATATTGTCTGACAACAACACAAGTGCCTTATTTTGCTCTATTTCATCAACGAAAATATATATATATTTAAAGTAACAGCTGAGCCGTTGCGCATCTCCATTCAAACACAGCGGTTTTTCGTTTATGAATGAACTGCGTTTTAAAATGAATCTAGTGTGTCAATGATTCAATTACCCATTCATAAAGACAGTCACTTGCTTCATTCTTGAATGAATTAGCCGTTCGAATGAATCAATTGAATGTATGATTCAGTGATAAAAATCAGTGACTTGCCGCCACTTGCTGGCAGTTTGTTTAATTTTTAAAGCATCTTTTCTGTTATTTAAATCATTTAATATTTCTGTGTTCAAAATTTTATATTTAAAACATTAACCTCAACAAGAATTTATGAATTTAATTGCACTCATACGACCATCTGAACCTCATTAAACGTCTGAAAATCAGTCAAGCCACTTGTGTGTTCTTTTGTGCCATCTCTGTAGCACAAATTAATTTATTAATACTAATTTAATATGATTGGCAACTTATTTGTATTATTCTACATATTGTTTT
>JADLZN010006554.1:0-215273 GCA_018155175.1 Sinocyclocheilus anophthalmus | reverse complement strand
GTTTATGTCTCGTGGTGAGCATTTGTGTACTGTGGCGTTTTCCCCTTCGGGGTGGTTTCATTTGTGTTATTTTGTGAATTCTAAATAAAGAACCCCATCTGCCTGCACTTGAGTCTTCGCCTCTTCCGTACCGTGACAGAACATCAACGCGCGGTCATGTTTAATAACTGACAGTGTCCATGTTTTATACCGCAGTAAAGAGTGCACTGCAGATTTATGGCCAAACGATATCTGCAAGCTATCATAGACATGCAAATAATTTCACATGTCACTCTTCATGATTTGTGAATTCATGTGACACTGTCCTCCGGTCCGAAATCAAGAATATATTCTCTGTGATGGATAGGTTTAGGGACAGGTTTCTGCAAGGGGTTTAGTGTTAGTGTTGTAAAGGGCCATAATACAGTGAGTTTTAACATTTTACAAAACATTCTTTAGTATCATTTATAAGATGTTATATTTCAGAAATCTCCATATTTTTCACATACTATAACTATTATAAATTTGTATCTAACCTTATCTACCTCATAACTAATATATTGCATGGCGCTGCCATTAGCACAATCATTGTCCTGATTCAACTCATTTACTATCCTTATCCAGTCTTACGCAAAGCATGCTGGGAACTGGAAATCCACTGCCCAGTTTTCAAAGTTATCAATACTATTTCATTAAGTTACTATGTGATGATCACCATTATTATGTCAAAAGAAATCAACAATGTTTGTAAAAGGTTTAACTAAATCAATAAATTAGATTTCTAATTCGCAACCATGCATTTATATTAGTTGTGGTAATAGGCCTCCTAAATCACTTTTTAGAGTGCATATATCAAGTCCAAACTGCCTGATTGTTTATATTGTTGTCAGATGTAAATTATTCTATTGCCCAGCTTTAAACTGCTATATGTGGACAATTAGGCATTAAGATTTCATGAGACAATGTCAATGAATTTCTCTAAAGCTGCTTTGGAACCATGTGTATTGTGAAAAGCAATATAGAAATAAAATTGTCTTCCACTGGCACTTTCACAAAAAAAAAAAAAACCTTTATTGGCATACATCTTATTACTTATTTAAAATGTAATAAAAAAGTAAGCCTATACTACATTTGCTTTTGTCAAGTCATCTTAAATGCATTATACCAATTTTCCTCTTCTAATGAGCTTCAAAAAAAATTTTCACCATCACAAGACATTTTATGTTTTTATTAGCCCTTTAAACAGGCCAATGAAAAAGAAATCCTCTGATACCATGAGTAAACATATTCCACCTTTTTTTTCATCTTTGAAATAGCACTTGTGCATCTGTCAGCCAAATTATGTGGCATCAATAATGGTTCTCTTTTGAATGTTTGGACAGATTCATTTAATATCACCATTTATTTTATTGCATTTTGCTGCTTTGTATAAAATGCTACACTAAATGATGTTGACTAGCAGGCAGGTTGTTACTCAGCAGTTTTGAACTTGATGTATCAGCATGAGCAAATATCTAATGCTACTACAAGAATAATACTGGTCCACCGTGGACACACAAGCATAAGCATGTGCCTTAAAAAACTCTCTGGGATGGCAATATACACGAAAAAAGAAGACTTTTGCCTCTCACTGCCAGCAGCTTACATTCCGGAGAAGGGAAAACACAGCTGCCCAAATTCAAACAGAAGAGAAAGAAAATGCCTCCTGTTGAATCTACTTGTTGCATAAACTGCCGCAAACTTCTACAAAGAATTGCGGTTCTTGAAATAAAGTTACTTGCTGGACTTCCAAAACAGGCAGGACACTCATTGTCATGGACCCCCTCAGCATACAGCTGGTGAGTCCCTAGAACCTAGTCAATCTCAACAGTTTATACCAAGTGAACAGAAACAAGCCGAAACTGATTGTCACACTAATCGATGGCACAAACAGGGAGAGAGACCCAAAGGCAGTAGAGACATCAGATTGTCACGAGTATCTCATATTGCTGCAATAGCATCCTCTACCCCAGATTCAGCTATGACAAGGCTTATGAATACTGGTATTCTACCAACCCCCTATACATCTTGAGAACAGATCTGAAGCATTAATGAATGCGGGTGAGGAATCCCCAAATGTGATTAAACATGGATCGGATCAGCCAGCAGCTAACATCGCTACTAACAGACGCTCAAGGTCGAGCAGACAACGGCTTTCAGCTCAGAGCCCCGAGCCCAGGACTCTGAGAGTGGGCGACTCCATTATCAGAAACAACAGTAGCAGAAATACAACAACATGCTGCCTTCCTCAAGCAACAGTTTCTGATTTGAACAAGGAACTTGGGAAAATTCTAATGAAGCACAAGACTGCAAATCGAATCATCATCCATGTGGGGAAGAATGATATTCGGAAAGAGCAGTCAGAACTCCTTAAGAAGGACTTCAGTGAACTCTTTGAAACACTTCGAAGACTTAAAGTTCAGTCGTTCATCAGTGGGCCACTCCCAGCAAGAGGAACTAATATGTTTTCACGTTTGCTTGGGCTGAACACATGGCTACAAAGAATCTGCAGCTTAAAAGGAGTCAATTTCATCGATAACTTCAATCTTTTCTGGGGCCATAGACAACTGTTTAAACTGGATGGCCTCCATCCAAACAAACTTGGTGCAAGAGTTTTAAAAGACAATATCTACTTCTTCCTCCATCATCCTTCAGTAGTGTGTGCCAAACCACTCAACCTGAATGGCACACACACACCTGGACAGAGTATGAGTGACGACAGGACTTCATATCAGCTTCCGAGTCATCATGTGGTTGACACATCCCACAAGGACACTGATAACACCATGCAGCCACAACAAGCCCTGCTCATGGACACATCACGGCTGAGCCCTGCCCACAGAGCTCCTCACAGACAGACTGTGACGTATCAGAACAGCTCCAAGACTCAGCATCCAAGGACGACTTTCTGGAAAACAGCCAGGGAAGCCAGGACAACATATTTCAGCCACCGGAAACAACAGAGCCACAGCCCTGCTCACCAGACACATTATCCCTCTCTCCAACATCTCCACTTCTAAGCTTCTCACAGAAAATGGAGGAACTGGTTTATGCTGGGACCAGACTCTCCCACTCTTTTGCTGCAAGCCCCCAGATATCAACTAAAAAACAGCGGGCCCCACAACCACCAAAGCCTGTGGGCCCAGCTCACCCTCCTCCTCCTGTGAGAGCTCTCCAGCCGCTGCCACAACGCCAGGGCCCAAAACCTCCATCTGCTGTAGGTGAACCAAAAACAACTGATAACAGCTCTCAGTGATATGTGTCGGGTCCCCGCTATAATAGCAGCAACATTCACAAATGTTTACAGAACAAGCGGGAACCCAGTGTGCCTGTAGTTTTCTCTATTTCTGTTTTATCACGTGATAGAAAGTCTAAGGCCTTCTCAAGCCGTACGGCTAACTCATCTAATCTGCGGCCTATTATGCACCAAAATGAGATTGCTGTAAAGACACAAAGCAATATCATCAAGTTAGCATTTTTAAACATTCACTCACTAAAAAAAAAAAAATTTTCTAATCAATGTCTTAATAACCACAAACAACCTGGATTATGTTTCTAAACGAAACATGGCTAAAAGACCGCTGCAGTGCAACAGTCCTCAATGAAAAAGCCCCTCCTAACTTTACCTTCATGAGTGTCTGCAGAGCTGTTAGGAGAGGTGGAGGTGTAGCTACTCTATTTAAAGATGTCTATCAATGCAAACAAGTGTCATTTGGTCAGTACTTGTCCTTTGAATATCTAGGAATTGTGCTGAAAGGTGCTCCACACATTATATTTATCATTATTTACAGGTCTCTAAAATACTCTTAGCCTTTGTTGAAGAGTTTACAGAATTGTTATCAATGATTTCCTCGGAGTTTGACTGTTTTGCTATTCCTGAGGATTTTAATATCCACATAGATAATGCAGAAAACAAAACTACAAAAAGAAATTATAACTGTTTTAAATACTTTTGACCTGATTCAGCATGTGCATGAACCCGCACACAATCGTGGACATACTCTAGATTTACTGATCAGTAGGGGTCTAAACATTTCATCCAATGTTATTAAGGATGTAGCACTATATGATCACTTCTGTATTTTCTTTGATATTTTGATCTCTGCTACCACTGAATCTAGATTTGTCTTTGTCAGAAAGAGATGCATTAACGAAAAACACTAGTGTGCTATTTATGGAGGCTATATCTTTAACACCAAGCATTTCTGCAGACTCTGTTGATCTTCTCCTTGATTCCTTTAACTCAAAAGTTAAGAATGTTATTGATGACATTGCTCCTTTGAAAGTCAGCAGGAAGACTGGCAGACAGAAAACAGCTTGGAGAAAATCAACAGCAGTTAAGAGTATGAAAAGACAATGCAGAAAAACTCAGCGGATGTGGCAGAAGATGAAACTTGAAATACACTATAGCATATATAAAGAAAGCCTTCGTACTTTCAATGTGGAACTAGGCAAAGCTAGACAGCCATTCTTCTCAAACCTTATAAACAGTAACTTAAACAACACTCGCACTCTTTTTGCTACTGTTGAGAGACTGACAAACCCCCCAAATCAGATTGCCAGTGAAATGCTCTCCGACAGCAAATGCAATGAGTTTGCTTCCTTCTTTTCTGAGAAGATCAATAATATCAGGAAGGCGATTAGCACATCCCCAAGTTATGCAGAGGTCAAACAGATTCGACCGCAATATCAAAAAGAACATACTATGTCTGCTTTTGAAGAAATTGATAGCAAAATTTTGGAAGAAATAGTACAGCACCTTAAATCGTCAACATGCTATCTTGACACACTTCCCACATTTTTTCAAAAGGGTGCTTAACTGTTTGGAAGCAGATCTCTTAGAAGTGGTGAACGCCTCACTTCTTTCTGGGACTTTTCCAAACTCCCTGAAAACTGCAGTTGTTAAACCCCTTCTGAAAAAGAGAAATCTTGATAACACCATATTGAGCAACTATAGACCAATATCAAATCTTCTTTTATAGGAAAGATTATTGAAAAGTTAGTCTTTAATCAGCTGAACAAATACTTAAACTCAAATGGATACATGGACAATTTTCAATCTGGTTTTCGACTGCATCACAGCACAGAGACAGCACTCATGAAGATAATAAATGATATTCGCTTAAATTCAGAATCTGGCAAAATATCAGTGCTGGTACTACTAGATCTCAGTGCTGCGTTTGACACGGTCGATCATAACATACTACTAGAGAGACTGGAAAACTTGGTCGGGCTTTCTGGCATGGTAATTAAATGGTTCAGGTCATACTTAGAAGGGAGAGGTTATTATGTGAGTATAGGAGAGCATAAGTCTAAGTGGACATCCATGACATGCAGAGTCCCACAAGGCTCAATTCTTGCACCGCTCTTGTTTAGCCTGTATATGCTCCCACTAAGTCAAATAATGAGAAAAAAACAAATAGCCTATCACAGCTATGCTGATGATACACAGATTTACCAAGCCCTATCGCCAAATGACTACAGCCCCATTGACTCCCTCTGCCAATGCATTGATGAAATTAACAGTTGGATGTGCGAGAACTTTCTTCAGTTAAACAAAGAAAAAACCGAAGTCATTGCATTTGGAAACAAAGATGAAGTTCTCAAGGTGAATGCATACCTTGACTCTAGGGGTCTAACAACTAAAAATCAAGTCAAGAATATTGGTGTGATTCTGGAGACAGAACTTAGTTTCAATAGTCATGTCAAAGCAGTAACTAAATAAGCATACTATCATCTCAAAAACATTGAAAGAATTAGAGGTTTTGTTTCCAGTCAAGACTTGGAGAAACTTGTTCATGCCTTTATCACCAGCAGGGTGGACTATTGTAATGGTCTCCTCACCGGCCTTCCCAAGAAGACCATTAGACAGCTGCAGCTCATCCAGAACGCTGCTGCCAGAATTCTGACTAGAACCAGAAAATCTGAGCATATTACACCAGTCCTCAGGTCCTTACACTGGCTTCCAGTTATATTTAGGATTGATTTTAAAGTAATTTTACACGTTTATAAATCCCTCAATGGCCTAGGACCTAAATACATAACAGATATGTTCACTGATTATAAACCTAAAAGACCACTCAGGTCATTAGGATCGAGTCAGTTAGAAATAACAAAACAAGGGGAATCCGCTTTTAGTTATTATGCCACCCGCAGCTGGAATAAGCTTCCAGAAGAGATCAGATGTGCTAAAACATTAGTCACATGTAAATGCAGACTCAAAACTCATCTGTTAGCTGTGCATTTATTGAATGAGCACTGTGCGATGTCCGAACGGATTGCACTATATTATATGTATAATCATCTTCTTAAATTCATTTTAAACCTCTTAAAATCAATTTTTTTTTAATAATTTTCAAAGTTTTAAAATTCCTTGTTTTATTGTTGTGATTATTGTTTTTATTTTATTTTATTTTATGTAAAGCACTTTGAATTACCCTTGTGTATGAAATGTGCTATACAACGACATTTTTTGTTTTTGGGCCCTTGCCAGCGTGAGGATGTGTTGCAAATGTTATTCGCCGATTCTGACTCTGAAGGGGGAATATTTGCCTTTTGGAAATGACGATCGGTCTAATAATCGTGCTTCTCCCGGTACATCTTTGCAGCACAATGGTGCCGCCATGCAAGGCGAGAGTATTCATGAAGCACAAACAAGTGATCATTTCGAACCGTTGTCCAACGGGGATGGGGGTGGCAGCGGTGAACATGGTCGTAGTGTCCATAGGAGAGCTGCGGCTAGAGGTAGAGGCAGCAGGGGTAGGAGAAATAGGGCTGGAAGTAGCACTAGCTCTTTGGATCCAGTCAGAACACTCTGGATCCAGTGCCCCAAAGAGGTGGGAGTGGCCGCGGTACATGGTGCAGTCAGTGTGGAGTAGGTCTGTGTGCTGTGCCATGCAATGAGAGGTACCATAATCTCAAGAACTAAACTGTGTCACCTAGATACCTGATTGGGCAGATAGCTGGTCAACTTATCAAAAAATAGGCGCATGCATTTTACTATGGCACAGTAATATAGTAATAATTTACTACTTTCTCCTGTTTTACTGTTGATTTCCTCTTTTCCTGATCATTTGGAATGAGGTTAAAAAGACAAAAAAAACATGCAAATAAGTTCAAACATCCATTCAATATATGAACTGATCCACAAAGTTAGGATGACTGTTTCACATGATTTACTTCTATATAGTATAGTAATATAGTAATAATTTAGTACTTTCTCCTGTTTTATTGTTGGTTTCCTCTTTTCTGATCATTTGGAATGAGGATAAAAAGACAAAAAAAACAACCAAAAAAAACATGCAAATAAGTTCAAACATCAATTCAATATCTACTATTTCCTGAATATGATTAAATTCAAGATGGCCGCCCCTGATGACGTCATAATATGCAAATTAGACGAGTATATTTACACCCACATAAACTTTCAGTCATGCCCAACATTTTTCTAATTTACAGTAGATCTCTATCTTTAAGTCATTTCAAGCCACAAGCGTTTGAAATCTTGATGTCAAAATCCAGCATTTTTCCCAAAAATCCCTGGCGCCTAAAGGGTTAAGTCCTCAGAGTCCTGGTTCAGCTCACCCTCAGCGGTGGTGCAGTGAGCAGGGCTTACCTCCGCTTTCACGCGCTCCACTGTCTCATCCACCGTATAGTATAGTATATATATAGTACAGTTACTATGTTGTTGTTTTTGTGTGTAGTTCTTCTACTGTGCTCCAGGGGGCTCTACAGGATTTTCTATGGTAAGGGATAAAATGGATGTAGGCAGTAGAGTAAGACATACCTGTTTGGTTAAGCGGAAGCATGGCTTTCACTTATATAACCTTACCGCAAATGGAGTTCAGTTTGAGAAACTTAGGTTTTCAGCTCAATCAAGTAAGTGTATCAGTTTATTCTATGCTGTGTAACTTTGCACTTATTTTGTAAATAATGTATCTAGTGGTGAAATTATGGGTTGTTGTTAAATGCTAATACTAGTTGTTTGTTTGTTTTGTAGAAGAACTCTTTTTGTTTCTGTCTTTCCATTTTCTTCTTTACTTTGAATGCCTCATCAATGGACTAAGAAGTAACTTCATCAAAACTCTGTGATCATCGAGGGACAAATCAACATCAAAGAATTGCAACGCACTCTATGTTTTGAGGAAACTCGGATTGCTGATTATTAATGCTACTCTTGCTATCGGACTATTGGATTTTGTTAACTCCTATCATCATTGAGGACTTCAGTATTTGGATTCAGTGCTTGTTTCGGCTTAGAGACGAGTACTCATTCAACCAGATACGTTTTTTTTTGTCCTTTATTTTGATAAAGGATTAATGCGACGGTTTGTTTTGTAGTCAAAAAGACTTTGACTGTTTGTTTTTCATACACATGCCGTAATGATATGTGGATTGCCTTTATTTATATAAACATTTTGTAATGCACTACTGTGTTGTTGTTTTCAGTTGAGGGACCCTCCCCTACATTATTTTGTGATTTTGCCCAGTTGAAAAACTTCACTAGGATGGTTACAACACGTACGGACATAGTAGACCAGACCAAAGGCAAACTGAACAGACAGGAACTAAATACACTGGCAAATGACGATAATTGACAAGACACACCTGAACATAATGACACAATCAAGGGGAGACAGAAACTAGGCCAGAGAACATGAGGGATGAATGAAAACAAGAAAACTAAGAGGAACAGAACATAACCGTGACAGTTATATGTGTGAATTTATTATTTATTGGTAATATTTATGATGAAGATTATTTTGAATTTGCATGTAAATTGTAGGAAGGCTTATTCATGTATGTACAGTATTTATTTTTGTTTGTAAATTACATTTCCCCTAGGTGTCACAATCTCCAGACACAATCATCAGTCACTAGCCCAGTCACCACAGAACTAAATTTCCCAGCGTTCCTCCTGGTTCCCACTTGCACTCAGTCAGCTATCACCACACCTGCCATGGATTATCACCTCATCAATACACATATAAGCAGTCACTCTACACTCCACCTTTGTCTGGTCTTGTTCCCTATGGAGCTATTTCCCTGACTATTCACCTTGGAATACTTCTCTGTTATTCAACCAGCTAAGTGTCTGCTAACTCACCTGCTTGTATCGCTTGAATTTGACATGCCTATAATTAAAGAACTGGTTGTATGTTACCTCTGTGTCATCTTCTTTTGTTATTGTGATAGAAGACCAGACCATAACCAACAACAGCTACCATGGACCTAATATCATTTGATCCAGCCTATCTGGTCATCTCCATTTCACAAGATGGTTGTCCAATTGAAGATTATGTTGAGGAATTTCTAGATCTTTCCAACCTGGTACCATGGAATAAAGGACCATTGAAGACAATTTTCTGGGGAGTATTATATGATCATCTTTATCAACAGATGCTAGCATCAGCTGCCACCTGTTCCCTGGAGCAATCTTGATTATGCACTGTAGCTTAGTGGTTTGTCCTTCCCTGTGGGAGAAGTTAATGTCTGCCAGGTGGATAAAACCAATGCCAGCTCCCCTCCTCACGACTATGCAACGGTGGCTTCCAATACCATCATGGCAAGTGCTCCGGTTTTTCTTCAGGCAAGGAAAGCTATCTCAAACAGTGCTGACCTGCCGGCAAAGCTAGTGAACCCAACTATCATGTCCATCAGATAGCATTAAAGATGATTACCACTCCCCAGTGCTCATGTCCAGAATCATTTTCAGAGCATGCTTCAGAGATAATAATTCCAGAGTCCGCGCCAAACCATGAACCTGCTCCAGAGTCCGTTCCAGAATGTCAGCCCAGTCCAGAGAGTACTAAAGCATCAGTGCTCAATTTAAACACAGCCACAAAGAGGAGGGTCAGGAATAAGATATGATTCTTTGTGGTTCCAGCCCCTGAGCCCAGCCCAGTGTCAGCTCCAGCCCTCTTACCGCAGTCCAGTGATGGCTCCTGCCCCTGAGCATAGTTAGTCCAGTGATAGCTCCAGCTCCTGACCAGTGTCTAATGAGGGCTCCAGCCCCTGACCACAGTCTAGTGATGGCTCCAGCCCCTGAACATAGTCCAGTGATGGCCAGACCAAGAGTCCACTCCAGAGTTCAGCCCAGAGTCTGTTCATTTCCCTAAACTCAACCAGGAGCCCATTCAATTCCCTGAACTCAGTCAGGAGCTTGCACTAGTCCCAGAGCTCAGCCCAGAGCCTGATCTCGTCCCAGAGCTCAGCCTAGTACCTGCTCTTCTCCCAGAGCTCAGGCCAGTGCCCGCTCTTGCCCCAGAGCTCAGCACAGTAACTAACATGGCCACCAAGTCAGAGACTCCATCATGCCATGTGCGGCGCCATCTTGATTCTTCAAGATGGTGCCGCACATGGCGCCATGGCAGCCACGGCACATGGCAGCCACAGTGCTTCGCTTTCCAGTTGTTTTAGTGTTTTTGTTAATTTTTCCTTTTTTTCAAACACAATCAGTTTCACACCAGGGATGAACTGCTGAACATTCGGCAGACACGCCACAAAATCTCCAACCAGTTGCGCGGCGGCGGGACATGCTTTTACATCAATGAAAGGTGGTGTACAGATGTACCTGTGTTAAAGAAGATGTGCTGTCCTGATCTAGAAGCGCTCTTCATTAACTGTAAACCATTCTATTCACTCATTCATTCTCGTGAGTGTTTACATTCCTCCACAAGCGCACGTGAGCCTGGCTTTGCAAAAACTCGCTGATCAGATCACAGAGACAGAGCAAAATCACCCGGACTCTGTTTTAATCATTCTCGGGGACTTTAATAAAACAAATCTTTCCCGTGAACTGCCAAAAAACAGACAGCACATCACATGTCCCACCAAAGACAGTAAAATATTGGATCACTGTTACACCACAATAAAGGATGCATATCACTCTGTCCCACGGGCAGCTTTGGGGCTCTCTGATCACTGCCTGGTTCATCTTATACCTAGGGCTGGGTATCGAGTTCGATACTTTTTAGGCACCGACCGAATTGCCTCGATACCATCGAGTATCGAAAAAAACGTCTTGTTGTTCGGTACCAAATTTCGATACCTAAAGGGTTAATCTCATCAGCTTCAGTGTGCCAATAAGCCTGCAGCACTTGCCGGTGTGTTCGACTAGAGGCAGATCGATCATCCGCGAGAGCGATTCGAAAGCGCACAGAGCAGTCTGCTCTCTTTAGCTCTCGTGGTAATGTAATACACCGATCGTATAGAGTAGCGCGTGTTATGTGACCATTTGTGCAAACTGTAGCATCATGCTACATAAGACAATAAATAAGATTTATATTCCGCTTTTACTCAAAACACACTTTAAACCACCATCGAGTGTTTATAATAACTTCCGTCTAACAGGGCAGTATAAAGCATGCTCAAGACATTGAGCAAATAAATATATAACAAACAATAGGGTAAAAATGACAGACTATTTCCATGTCTTCCACCTTTTTATGTAGGCTACGGAAATCACGCTTTATTTCTCCCAGTCTCTCTCACAGACGCACACATGCGGAGACGTGAACAGAAACTTCTTGTCAGCGCTGCACCGCAAATTTATCAGTAAAATAGTTTTGCAGCTGAAAAGCTACATGACATTTCTCTGTAGCGAGGTTCATGAAGGAGTTTAACTTAAAGATTCGCTATTAGTAGACGCTGCTGCTGAACGCTGCTGAGAGACGCACAGGCGCAGGTATTCACACTCACTTAATCTCTCTCTCCCTCTCTCTAATAACCGAATTAATAACTGTGTAAGCCTGCATATCAGTGGCTCAAGCCTCTGTTATCAGCTCTAAAATGACGTTTTGAGGTGCGTAAAAAAATTAGTTCAACCCACACGAGATTTCAGGACGGAAACATGTCAAATGTCTTGAAACAAATCATCTGAACAATGTCTTGATGTGTGGTTGGGACTCCAGGCCATTAAAATTATTAGAGAAATAATGCACTCCCGGAGGTGGTTATGTGGCCACGACTATATGGTATGGTCTTTCTCAGTTCTCAAACAAATTAAGAACTATTCGATTTTTATTGACTGAACGCAAGCGCTTATTCCGATAGAAAACACTGTAACAGTTTCCACTGATTAAGAAATATTTTTGTTTGCTTGGTTGGTAATATTATGTCTATTATATTAATAGGGAAGGGGTCCCAAAAATGTTTTTTCTATGTCACGAAAATAGGTAAATCCGGACCTGCCATCTAATGTGTGTTTTGGCAATGTAATGTTCCTGAAATTAAATATATTATTACCTCCAAGTCAGAGCAGTGATCATGGTAGAGAGAACACAAGCAGACAGCGCTGGAAGCTGCTAATGCTCATCAGTAAATCAGTGGAAAATAAATAGAAATCATGATTCTGTCTGAGCTATGCATTTTAAAACGAACACTAACTAGTGTAAATGTAGCCTAACAGATGTGTAAACTGAAGACTATTTGAGCTTTAAAACTATTTTGCACTGATTTATTGTGTTGGTTACATTTTGTTCCTTTGTGCAGTGGCTCAGGAGATGAGTCTTTGAGTTTGTATAAACATCAACAAGCTGAAAAATAAAACCAAAGTTTTTTTGTTAGATAATGTAATCTTGTTAAAATTGATTTCATAAAATTGGTATCGAAAAAAGTATCGTTCAGGAACTGGTATTGAAGTCAAGGTATCGGTATCAAACATTTTTGAACGATACCCAGCCAACGTATACCCCCTACAGGCAAAAACTTAAATCTGTAACCTGTAGTAAAGACTGTAAAAAGATGGACTAATGAAACAGAGCAGGATTTACAAACCTGTTTCGACTTCACTGATTGGAGTGTTTTTGAAGCTGCTGCCACCAATCTCACAGAGACTGTAACATCATATATTAGTTTATGTTAGGATATATGCATTCCTACCAGGACTTATTTTATATTCAATAATGATAAGCCATGGTTTAAGAAATGGAAGGACAGAGTCTTGTACAATCAGGCTAGGAACACACTGAATAAGGAGATTAGAGCAGCTAAAAGGAGTTACGCTAAAAAGTTGGAAGATCAGTTCACTTCCAATGACGCAGCTTCAGTGTGGATAGGTCTGAAAGTTATCACAAACTACAAGACACCATCCCTCAACACTGAGGCGAATCAACAACTTGCTAAAGACCTGAATTCATTTTATTGTAGATTGGTAGATTTGTTCTACCATCGCTCTACACAACCGTTAACACCTCCTGCAATCCCCCTGTCAGTGAGGATGATGTGCGCCAGGTCTTCAGGAAGAACAAAAGAAGAAAGGCACCAGGCCCAGACGGTCTGAAAACCTGGGCTGACCAGCTGGCCCCCATCTTTAACAGATTCAAACAGCTCTCTGGAGTGTGCGAGGTCCATTCATGCGTTCAAACGCTCCCCATCAACATGTTCCAAAGAAACCCAAGATAACAGGACTTAACGACTACAGACCTGTGGTTCTAACGTCTGTCGTCTTGAAGTTGTTCGAAAAACTGGTTCTGGCTTATCTGAAGGACATCACTGGACCCTTACTGGACCCTGCAGTTGATTACCGAGATACAGGTCTGTGGATGATGCAGTCAACATGGGACTGCACTTCATCCTGCAACATCTGGACAAAACAGGGACTTTTGTGATGATCATGTTTGTGGACTTCAGTTTGGCCTTCAACACCATCATCCCAACACTCCTCCAGACCAAACTAACCCAGCTCTCTGTTCCTAGCTCTATCTGTCAGTGGATCACCAGCTTTCTGACCGATAGGCAACAGCTAGTGAGACTGGGGAAATTCATGTCAAACAGCCGAACCACCAACACTGGTGCCCCTCAGGGATGTGTTCACTTTCTACTGCTCTTCTCCCTGTACACCAACGACTGCACCTCTAAAGACCCCTCTGTCAAGCTCCTGAAGTTCGCAGATGACACCACAGTCATTGGTCTCATTCAGGACGGCGATGAGTCTGCTCACAGACAAGAGGTTGAGCAGCTGGCTGTCTGGTGCAGTCTTAACAACCTGGAGCTGAACACGCTCAAAACAGTGGAGATGATAGTGGACTTCAGGAGAAACCCCCCTGCACTCTCCCCGCTCACCATCATTAACAGCACTGTGGCTTCAGTGGAGTCATTCAGGTTCCTGGGCAACACAATCTCTCAGGACCTAAAGTGGGACAATCACATTGACTCCATAGTGAAAAAGGCCCAACAAAGGTTGTACTTCCTTCACCAGCTGAGGAAGTTTAACCTAACACATGAGCTGCTGAAACAGTTCTACTCAGCCATCATTGAGTCTGTCCTGTGCACTTCAATAACTGTCTGGTTTGGTTCAGCTACAAAATCAGACATCAGAAGACTACAGAGAACAGTTCAGACTGCTGAAAGGATTATTGGTGCTCCCCTGCCCACCCTTCAAGAACTGTATACATCAAGAGTGAGGAAAAGGGCTCAGAAAATCACTCTGGATCCCTCACATCCAAGTTACTCCCTTTTTAAACTTTTGCCATCTGGCCGGCGTTACAGAGCCCCAAATACCAGGACAGCCAGGCACAAGAACAAAAACCCAAAAAAAAACAGTTTCTTTCCCCAGGCAATCTACATCATGAACAGTTAAATGCTCTCCCCATTGTGCAATAAAAAATGTGCAATAACACTTATATTTATTTGTTACCACCTCCATCCTAGTACATCCCTGCATCTCATTCTATTCTATTCCATCTATAGCACAACTGTACATACAATTTATTTATTTTGTCTATTTATATTTACATATGTGTATTTTTCCCCCCATCTTATTTTTTATTGTCTGTGTGTTGTTGTTGTCTCTGTGTACTGGAAGCTTATGTCACTAAAACAAATTCCTTGTATGCGCAAGCATACTTGGCAATAAAGCTCTTTCTGATTCTGATTCTGATCATGCCAGAACCCAGACAGTAGTCCAACGCGAGGCTTTGTAAGATAATTTCTTACTACTGATTGCTCTCCCTGTTACAACAGTGGCCATAATGTGTGTTTGGGCCGCACACTGTTCTCCCACTCACATCGAAGTGGTGGTATTCGTTCAATAATTTCCTGTATGCCCTGAAGCACCATTCATTCATTTAGCGCCATTCTAGGTATCTCCTGCTCTGTCACCTCCACCTACGCCTCTGTTGTGTTCTCCAGCTCCACTGCATTGGTCTAGTGCTCTGCCATATTGGCTTCCAGCTCCACATGATCCACTGTGGTGTTTCCTGGCTCTTCTGAATGGACACTGCCTTTTCGTCTGCTCTGCCCTGGTGGTCGTCTACGCCACCCTGGTGGTCATATGGCGGTCTTCAGCTCCATTGGCCCTGCTGTAGTGGTCTGCTGCTCCACCATGGGGGTCTTCAGTCCCATCAGCTCTGCCCTGGCTCATCCTGTCCTACAGGAAGGGGGAGTACTGTCACAATATCCCGTCACAAACCTCAGTCACCAGCCTAGTCACCACAGAACTACATTGCCCAGCATCCCTACTGGCTCTCACTTGCACTCAGTCAGCCATCCCCACACCTGCCACAGAATATCACCTCATCAAGGCACTCTCCATTTCAGCTTTGTCTGGTCTCGTTGTTCGCTGCAGAGCTATTTTCCTGACTACTCACCTTGGAATACTTACCTTTCATCATCCTGTTTTCAGTTTCTGTCATTTTTCTGTCTCTTCAGCCACACCAGCCAGCACATGCAAAGAAAGGGACTGTTATTTATCCAGCTGTCTCATGTCGAATAAAATGAACTCATTTACTCAACTGCTGCATCTCTTGAATTTCTGACATTTCTGCATTCCTGCTTATATATTTAGTATTTTTTTGGGGGGGGTTGTTACTTTGAAAATGCATGCAGAAGAAAGAAAGAGTAAATAAAAATTATTATATTGACTTAGGTAGTGTTTATCAGATGTTTGTCTGGTCATGTCTCTAAACTGGGAAATATACGAGGCCACCAGTAGCTATCTTGCAGGAGTGAGAGGATCAGATGAATGATAGGTTGTCCCATGCCCAGAGAGGAGTGAATGAAGTTAGGTTGTGTTAGAGCACTGATGGAACACAAGTGCCTGGCCTGGCAAGGATTTAATTGCTGGGCTTCTGGCAGGTTGTGGTGATCAGTGATGACCTGGAAGGATGATGGGATCCTTTGAGCAAGTGGTGCTGCTACTTCAGCATGATGTCTAACAGTTCTCAGTTACCAATAGTTAATTGCTGTCCTGGTTAATAGCTCCTGGTTTTCATGTTTCTACTACACCAGGGACAACTTGGGGGACAAGAAGGCACATGAATGGAGCTTGGGTGGATTCCTCTGCCACTGAGAATGGACTGCTCCAACACCAGAGGTGGATACAGAGATTCAGATCAAGATGGTCCAGGAAGTGAGCACTTGTGAACGCATCCTTCAGATCTTGGAAGACGACTGAACTTGCATCGGAGCAAATAGGTAAATGGATTATGGTGAAGGAGTCCCCATTGAGTCCATCTTGCGCTGTGTGGTATTCTGTCATGGACCACACCGAAACGAACATGTTAGAACCCAGATGCAGGGGTTTTAATTGCAAATAAACAAACAAGCAGGTATGTGACAGTTCAACGCACATATAACACTTAGCTTGTATTTTAACTGGAGTTCCAATATTATATTATTATTAATAATAATAATAATTCATCTTTATATGTGGAAAGTTTTAAGAATTTTGGAGTTTTTGGCACACAAGATCACAAGAATCTTGTGAACAAATTATGAACAGAGCTGGGTAGTAGCTGATTACATGTAATGTGGATAATGTAATCAGATTCCAAAAATTAAGCACTGGTAATTATATTAAACTGTTACAATTCCAATGTACCACCCGTGGTACATTTTGTTCACACTAAACTCTAAACTCCATTGTAGTAAGACAATGTGTGTCAGGACCCACTCATTGCCATAATCATAGTTAGACTAGAAATGACATTTCAGATCATTATCTAGTCTCTTGTATACTCCATTTAGCCAAGGTTACAAAATCAACTTCTTGTAACAAAATGGAATAATTATTACTTCTACAACAAAAGTTTGTAAACAATCTTCCTGATTTGTCTCAACTCCTCAGCATATTCAATAGATCAGAAAAAAAATTATGTTGCAAAATAAACTATGGGCTCTCTGTTCTAGCTCTTTGAACACGGTTGCTGTTTTATGCTTAAAGGAGATTAAAGGGAATAGTCCGACACTGTGGTGTAAAAAGCACAATTGCATCCTCAAGAGAGCAGCCTGGAAAAGGGACTGCAGCTGGAAGAAAACAAAACTAGAGGTATTTCGAATTGTGTGGAAGGATAGTGTTTCTGCCAGCAACAAGGCCTTAAAACTGCTAGATCTGCTTATTTTCAGCTCTTTATAAGAAAAACACAACTCTATGTATTTACTTGATACAGTGGTTAAATTATCAAAACCAAATCATCAACCGGTGCAGGGGGGGGGGGGGGGGGGGGGGGACATTTTCCCAACAGCCCGCAGTAATGACTTTTAATTACTTTACTTACAAGACTGATATTATCAGAGAGAAAATTATAACCATGCAATTGTCTGCTGCAGTAGTGCATTATAGATCTCATGAGAAACTATTAATTTTTTTCTTTATAGAAGAGGAAGAACGGTATAAACTTGTTAAATCATCTAAACTAAAAATATGTAGGCCTATGTTAGACTATACACACTAAGCTACTGAAAGAGGATCCTTTTCTTAATATTACTAATCATCATGGTTATTAGAATATGTCCCAAAAACGTTCAAACTGGCTGTTATTAAGCCTCTCATTTAAAGGGGACCTATTATGCAAAATTCACTTTTATATGTTGTTTGAACTGAAATGTGTGTTAGTGTGTGTACACAACCACCCTATAAGGATAAAAATTTTGTTTTTTAATCCCAATAAATCATGAGCACTGTCTCAGATCAAGCCGTTCACAGATTCTTGGAAGAGTGACATCACACAGGCCAAGGCCCCTCCAACCACTATTGACGAACACTGCCTTTTCAGCATAGACCCACCCTAAGTGAGCTGTCAACAGTCGTCTATTGTTTCGAGGCTGGAGCAAGTGTAGACAAGATTGATTCCTAAGTGATTGAGGTGTTTTTTTGTTGGATGTAATAATGAACATAGCAGTCATCATTTACTCCCGACATCTGAGCTGCTGAAGATGGAGTGGATTACTTTTGTTTTTTAAGGGAATGCACCCCCCGATCTACCTAAATGTGTTTATGTTCTCGCAAATCATTCGTGATCCAGCTTTACCGCCTTTCCTAAAAATGTGCTAGTTAACAATTCTGCGACAAATGCGGCTAAAGTTAACAGTCTCAGAGAACAGCTTGTCACCCCATGGAAGAGAGGGGCGGGGTGCGCAGAGCTCATTAGCATTTAAAGGGACATGCACCAAAATGGGTCGCTGTGAACAGAGCTGTTTGTGACGAGGTAAAAAGGGTGTTGTTTTACACTACCATTGAGAAATTTTAACCAAAGTATGTTATAGACTTTTCATGAAGACCCTAAAGAATCATACCAACTTGTGGAAAATGGGCAATGTGCCCGTTAAAGAAAATATGGAAAACGGGGAAAAAACTAAACTATGTTCCTAGAAAATTAATTAACTTAGAAAACTTGATCTCGAATCGTCCCTTTTGTGTTTTAAAAAAAAAACAAAAAAAACAACTAAGGCAGTATCTATCACAACTGTGTTCCTTCTCAGAAATAAATGGTATCTGCGAGAATTTCCAGACAGAATTTAGACCATATCATAGTACTAAGACTGCTCTCATCAGAGTTACAAATTACTTGCTCTTATTAATGTTACTGGACCTTAGAGCTGCATTAAGGCTGATTTATTCTTCTGCATCAAACCTATGCCGTAGCTACACCGTACGCTGTGCATAGTATGCGCAGGCTATGGCATAGCCTGATGTGCACCTCTCCAAAAATGTCAGTGCGTCAATTCTACGCGGACCGCAAGCGCATTGATTAGCCTGCTAGTACCCCTCCCTCCATATGTATTTGAGTTTTGTGTGTTTATGTGCACTTTATTATATTTTAATGTTACACCTTCTTATTTAAAATAAAACAAAACAAAGAACAAGTGTCTTTTCATTTATTATAAAACGTATCCTTATACATCACTTTGTTGTCTGCAAAAAACAATGTTGTTCTGCCATGGTACAAGTCCTTGTGGAGATGAAAGGAAATGCCAAGTTTTTTTTTTTTTTTATGTTTTTTTTTTTTCTCCTGTTCCATTGTCATCTCTTTTTGTAGTTTTAAATAAATTATCTATTCTTTTATATTTATTTGCCACCGTCACGGCTAATGCTTCTCCGACAAGCTGCTTCTTCTTCAGTTTTTGCCGTGGTACTGCGGGTTACATCAGCAACATGCCCGTGGACACTGCAGACTAGCGGTTTGCATGTGTACTGCACGCCGACCCGGACAACGACGCAGAAACATAAATGAAAACCGACGCACTGCCTATGGCATGGAGGCTACGGCGTATGTCCGACGCAGAAGTGTAAATCAGCCTTTAGACACTATCAACCCGTCCTTCGGATGAGACATTAAACTGAGGTCCTGACTCTCTGTGGTCATTAAAAATCCCAGGATGTCTTTCAAAGAGGGTAGAGGTGTGACCTCTGCATCCTGGCCAAATCTGCCCATTGCCCTCTGACCATCATGGCCTCCTAATCATCCCCATATCTACTAATTGGCTCCATCATCCTGTCTCCTCTCCACCAATAAGCTGGAGTGTGGTGGGCGTTCTGGCACAATATGGATGCCGTCGCATCATCCAGGTGGATGCCGCACACTGGTGGTGGATGAGGAGACACCCCCTCACAATGTAAAGCGATTTGAGTGCTTAGAAAAGCGCTATATAAACACTTTTTGAATAGGATGAAAATCATCTTGGCATTAGTGGAATTTGTCATCAGTTCGTAGCAGTGATTGAAGAGGTATCATATCGATCACAAGTTAAGAATAGAGTACCGCAAGGCTCAGTACTAGGACCATAACTTTTCACCCTGTACATGCTACCCTTGGGAGATACCATTAAGAAACGTGGTGTTTTCTTTAGCCACTTTCACACAGTAATACCAGTAAACTGCCGTAAAATTACCGGAGCGACTTTACCGGTAAATTCAAAAATGTGCTGTTCACACTGGCAACGATGTTCCATTTCCGGTAAAGCACCATTCACACATCCATTTCAAAATACAGGTCAATTCTGTGACATCATTAACCAGAAATTACCTCTAAACGGCTGCATCTCCCAGTGTTGTATTTGTAAACATGGAGGGGTATACGCGGTCAGTGTTTTTGTTGATATTTAAATTTTTGTGTCAAACGTTCACATTCATGCAGCTGCTTTTAGCCCAGAGACATCATATTAGATGACTTCAATTAAACCAAACTACACAGCATGGAGTAAAATGTGTCATCTGCGTCAGAATGTTATGATGGGCCCAGAGCCATTGAATTTTGAATTTCAATGGCTCTGGATTGGCCCAGAGTAGACATCTTACATCAGTGCGTTCTGAACTTGTACGTGCTTATACCGGTAATCTCATTCTGCATTCACACACAGCAGAATTCCGGCAGTTTACTGGTAATGTTACAACTTCCCTTACTGGTAAATTGCCGGAACGAACTTTACTGGCATTTTAAAAAAGGGCCTGTTCACACATGATCGCTTTACAGTAATGTACAGATAATTTACCAGTAAAATCTGTATGTGTGAAAGGGGCTATTGTTACACTGATGATACTCAACTCTATATTTCTTCCCAACCTGCCAAAACATACCAATTCACAAAACTAACAGAATGCATAGTTGACTATGCATAGCTGACATAGATGACTATTAATTTCATACTACTAAATTCTGGGAAAAAAAACTGAATTTGTAACATTTGTAAAACTGAATTTTTTTCATCTTAAAAATATATCTGAATTATGACATATGTAATTGTATTGTAGTCATTCACATCCACTGCAATCTGGCCAGCTGAAAATGTCTAAATTGACTGTGGGCGCTAGATCCTTTTCCTATTTAGCTCCCAAAGTGGAAGCAGACACAGTCTGTCAGTTTAAATCTATATTAAAGGAATATCTCTTTAACCTGGCATACACATAACACACTATCACATTTCAATAATTCAAATCCCTTAAAGGATTGTTAGGCTGCATTAATTAGGTCAACCAGAATGTTAACACATACCATTACATCCAATGTGCTTGCTACATTGTAAACTGAATGGCATCTATGCTAATATTAGTTTATCTGTTTATTTCTTACCGAGGTTACCGTAATATCCCGGATCCAGTCTGTGACCAGACCAGATGGTGGATAAGCATTTAGAGATGACCATAAAAGCCCTGCATTCAAAGGAGACCATGACAACTAGATGAACTGTAGATACAAATCAGGTGCAAAAAGACTAGACTAGACAACCATCAGCACAGATCTTCAGAGAAGACCACAAGAACCAGACAATACCTCTGCACAGACTCTATGGCCAACTTCAACCCCCCAAACACTAGCATAATGTATTCCAATTTTCAAGGAAAAAGAACTGGATGAAATATTCTGAAAGATATCAATCCACAGTCCGACTTGTGATGCAGCCTGGAATTAAACAACACTGTGTTCATTCATCTGGATAGAGGAAAAGCCTGGTTTCTCCCAGGGTTCCAAGTTTGAGTTCCTTGCCACTGTCACCTTTTCGCTTGCTTAGTTGGGGACAATATTTTGCAATATTATTAACTTGACTGCACAGATACTATAAAGTATTGAACTGAGCTGAATGATGACATCCCTGTTCTCTCCAAAGCTGCTTTATAGATTAATTAAACTCAATTCCATAACTGATGAACTTTACATAGTTATTGAACCAAACTAAAATCACCCTAATCTTAACTATAACACCAGGAAATATAAATAATTACCATTTATTGTTATCTTTATAGAGCTGCTTTACAGTATAATTAAATTCTGTTTGCATCACTGAATCAATATTTTCCTGTTTATCACTGAAAAGATGATTTGAAACTAACTGTATTGTATAAAGTGCTATAACAATAAAAGAGACTTGACTTGAAAATACATTTTTCATAAATTATTCGCTAATTAAAATAGAAAATGGAGAGGCAAGCTTTCGACCACTGGATTTACATAAATCACTTCACTTTTAAGACAAATGGCAAAAACATTACTGTGCAGTATAAACTCTGTTTCCTATCAATTTGTTGGTATGTTTGTTTTCTCAACATTGCCTATTAATCAACTCCTGATGAACACATTATTTATCACTCAGCGTCTATTTAACCATTACTATGACTTTGAAAGATTTCTGTCTTTCAAACATATTAAAATGCACAAATTCTGCAATGTAAGTGGTTGTGTACTCTGATTCAAAAGTGTACACAAATGCATTTTTTGTGTTAACTTTTCAGATTGTTTATGTGACTCTGATTCAGAAATAACTGCTCTGATCCGTTACCACACATGGATGGCATTTATAATGTCACAATTCACTGCAAAATTCTAGAAACTCCATTCCATAAATCAACTTACAATAAGAAAAAGTGAATGGGATAAGTATGCATCCCGGGACAAATGAAAAGTCATTTGTTCCGTTGTCTCACTGGCACTGGTGACAAACTGAATCTGTTGTGAAGTTAGTCAGTGGGAAAGAATTTTCACAAAACAGCAGAAACAGAAGAGCCAAGAAGGCTTGCCCTATGAAATGGTTTTACAGCAAAGAAGACAAGGCTGTGTCTTTGTTCTGGAAGGAACCAACAAGGAGCCATTCACATACACACATGCACATGTACTGTACAGCACTGCTCATGAATGCTTGCTTCTAACAAGACAAATGCACCTCGTCTGTGAACTTTATAAGTGGGCTGTAAACAATCATGTGAACAATTTGAGATATTCCCGATTAACAAGATCCCAAGAGGGTGGATTAAATAATTGCCTTAATCCCAAACTAATCTACTTCCCCTGCATGGCAAATAATATTCTAGTCTACAAATTAAAGCAGCCAGTCAGATGACCTGCAGGTGAACTCATTGTAATTAAAAAGGATCAAAATCTTGCACTGAAAAATTACTAAATTCTTTTCATAGCAGGTTATCACTAAAGGAGACATGAGACATCTAGCAGAACATTTATGCTGCTCTTTTCCATACAATTATAGTGAATTGACCTTGTGACAGATAAATGATTTGACAGCCTAGCCACTCAAAATGCTACACTGAGAGGCCTTGTTGCTGTCTGCCATTTTGTTCAAGTTTTAAAGCTTACTGAACTGTGATTGGCTGGTTAATGTATTTTAGTTTGTTCCGTTCTCAAAAAAAAAAATGGCTTGATTTATTTTACACTTTTGTCATTTTGACATGTTTTCTCCAATTAACAAATACTGTGTGAATAAAGCTCGTGTGTTTGAGCAGTTTTCATTAACAAGATCCATATTAAGTGATTTCTTGAAACTATACGGCGTATGCTTTGTCAAGAAATTTTTGATTTATATCCTCTGTAAATTTCTATCTACATTTTGAGCAAACATCTGTATACTAAATGCAAATGAGCTTCATCCAGGATACTTGTGCGTCTGTTGACTTCATGTTACTGTATGTGTGGGTTTTTGATTCCAGTGTGAATCTCCTGAAGTAAAAAATAAAAAAAATATTTTTGTTTGAAGAAAAACACACACAAAACAATAAACACATTATTTTTCCCTGTTTGCATCTGCAAAGCTTCTGTTAAACTTTTTTGGTTTGTTTTAATGTCGGTGTTTTAGACATTTCAACTATCCATCTTCTTTACACTTGGGTAGATTTACCCTTTTAATTTTACAAGAAGATTTTTCTCATCTTCTCCATTATATTTGTCACAAAAAAAAACTGATAGAAAAGCTAACTGTTTTCAGATTTTTGCACTATGATAGGCATGATAAGTATGGCAAACTCATAAACTTATTTTGTTTGACTGACATAGATAGAGCACCATTCCTTGAAAAGCAGCTGGTGTGGTTAAGTAACTGTTGTCATATGGTCAATTACAAGTTTTGACAGTACCTGGGGGGGCAAAACAATGCTTTCCTCCACTGCCTGCAAGATTTGTACTAAATAATAATGTACTAAGACAGTTATAACACCAAATTCAGTATACACCTTATTGTTAAATTGCACATTAGGAGTTTTCCATTAGAAAACCATTATAAAGAAAATGTTTAATATTGCTTAATGCATTAAAGCAGTACGTTCATTTTCTGGGCTCATCTGCTTGCCTGTATATAATATGCATAATCAATAATGTGTATATAATGAATTTGATCTTGTAAAACCACTGTCTTATTAAGCCACATTGACCATAGACTAGAAACTGACTACACATGGTGGCTAGACAAGACCCTGTCCCAATTCACTTTCAATGTACGGCAAAAGTGCAGCTTAAACATTCTGCCTAAAAGGAAAAAAAATGGGAAACACATGTGGATGATAAAATGATGACCGAAAAAGATGGAGGAAAAAAAGGTGTGTACACACTCAAACCAATTGAAATGGAAAAAGAATATATAAATAGATATTTTCAGTGTAGATCTTTTAAACATCTTATATATCTATGGATATTCATGTGCCATCACTTTGTTTGTGTGTTTGTTGTGTGGCAGCCCTGCCAAACAATCTGCCACCATGGAGCTGAGCACAGTCTCCTCCTTTGGAGACTTTAATGACTGTGCCATCACCTGCTGAAACCCACATGACTCACAGATCAGCACAGATTTAACCCTTTAAACTAAAGACACAAACAACATCCAACTTGACACCTAAGACACATCTATCCCTAAATTGAAGAGGCATGTGCATCACTCAATATTTCTTAAATTCTGAAATTAATTGAGAGTACTAAGAGATTAGGAACCTGTAATCTACTACTAAAAAAGGGCAACAAATAAATAAAGCATTAAAGATTTATCACCCATGAAATATTGTTTCCACCAACTACTACTACCACATAATTCTGCAGAAAAACAAGAATTTAGAGAGCATCAAATGAAGCACAGTCTGGATCATATTTCAACCCCAAATCAAAGAGGCAATGAGAATATATTTTGCATAAAGAAACTAAAACCTTTTAGACATTTAGCTATTAGAGCCATTCAGGATTTTTTTTGTATTTTGTGCAACTCCTCGTCCATTCCTATTAGTACTGCAATCCACTGGATGTTTACTGCTAATATAGATATGAAATTCTTTAATATTTATTCAAATACAAAATGTTTGACATTGGCATTTTTTGAAAATGCACATTATGCTACTATCCCAATTTGACCAACCAATGGCAGCTGTCCATCATGATTAGCTGCACTGATGTTGGGTTTACCTATAAAAACATGAACATGTTTGTAGTAATGTTTGCAATTGTTTATAATGGGAACATTACACGCCTCTAATAGTAATTGTCATGTCATTGCTCTCTTTACGTACAGTATTACTTCGGTGCGCCATAAACGTCCCAGGACAGGTGGGTGTCATTATTTCAATAATTAAATTGGCATTTGTTGGGTCAACAAACTGAATGCTGAATCGAGTTCAACTTCAGCGCCAAAATATATTAACACTGAAAATGCACAAAATCCACATTCTGTAACAACCATTACAGAACGTATTGCATTTGTATATGTAAAGCATTTGTAAAGGCAATACAATTTGCATGTCCTCTACCTTTGAAGGCTGGTCGTGTGCTGTTGGAGACCGGAGGTCTACTCCGTACGATGATGTTGGAGAAGCCATGTTCCTCTCGGTGCACCTTCAAGAGCAGGACACACCACTGCAGTAATTTCTTCCGAACAGGACAAGGACTTTCAGTTTTGTGGTCTTAAAATACCACAAATATCCCCTCCATCTGTTCAGCTGCTACGGGCATCCGAATGACCTACAGTAACTATGTTACAGGGACAGCGGGCGCTAATTGCGACACGTAATCTTCCGTCGCCGGTGCTTTGGTTTGTTATTGAGTGCGCCCTTCCACACCCTCGGTGCAACAGTTTTGTCACCAAATCACAGCGCGCAGACACACACACCACACACACACACACACAAAGTAAGAGTGTGGCTTTGATAGGAGATAACTCACACTGGGAGGACAGCAGCTGCAGTTGCAGACATCTCAATGTCATTCTTTAAATAGCAAAATATCACAAAGCTATGGAAACTTAAGCAAGTGTCACCTTTTAATGAATATTTCATGTTTATTTTTATCTATCGATATCAATACAGAAAGAAAGCTTAAAGTCTTTGCCACAAAACACTTTAACATTCCCAACCAGCTCCAAACTGACCATGCTCGCCACAAATGTATGCCAGTGTAGTTGTGTTAGTTTGTTTACAGCTAGTACAGTTAAAATACTACTACTACTAATAATAATAATAAGCTTGGAGTGAAATTTTTAGCTTATAGTGACATTACTTCCACAAAAATATAATGTAAGAGGGCTTTCAATTAGGTCTTTGAAAACTTAAAAAAAAAACAGCTAGAGAAAACACATTGGTGTAGTTACACTTTCTACTTTAGTTACTTGTACTTAGAAGGTTTGAAGAATATGTGAAATGTTCTTTGAACATGTCCATAGCTGTTGTGATAAACATTTGTGTTTCTCTTTCATAAGTTCACTAGCTGACATGACACACTCCAGGTGTGACACTGTTAGCCCGCATCTACTTAAGCGGTTTAAGTACAATGTACTTGAATGATTTAAGTTTGATTGTGTAAGTATACTCATATATACTCACTTTTAGGCACAAGTCTTGTTATGCCCACGTATTGTCTAATCTTGTTCCTGCTCTCCGGCACACTACAGTATTGCAGTCATTTTCCGGATGCTGACTGTACTGGTTTTTGTCCTGCTGAGAGACTCCACAGGTTTTGTCCTGTGAGGTCATTATAATACGCAAGTCACCTTTCTTTCTATAGCACTTCATACAATATAGATTGCATCAAAGCAGTATCACAGGGATAAAAAGTATCAGAATCAGGAAAGTAAAAAGTATCAGGAATCAATTATTGAAACTCAACTGGACACAATTGTAAAGCACCTGTAGTGCAGCTCTAAAAGACAATACTGTGTTATTAAGTCAGTTCAGTGATCATTCAGGTCAGATCAAAAATGAGTTTCATTTGGCTATAGGCAGTTCTACAAAGGGTAGCAAATTCATTATTCAGCTCAGGTCAGTTCAATGATCAATTCAGTTCAATGCCTGTGTCAATGTTGCAAGATGTATTTCAGCTATGAAGCTCTGACGAGTGTCATCATCCAGATTAATTCAGTTCAAGTTTTGTTCTCATTTGATAGAGCCAGTCAGTGTGGTCATATCAATAAATTACTGAAACGGTTTCAGATCCTAACTGAGCAAGATAAAACATGCCCAAACTCCATCGGGAAAAAAAAAATCTTGGAAGAAACCAGGTTCAGTCAGGGTACCAGATTATTACAAACTATCAAACCTATAATTCTAATCTGCATTGTAGGAATGAACTGAATTAATTGCAAATACTGACATTTATCTAATGCATTGGCAAACACAGTGGAAAAACAAACACATCACTACTTGTCAGTTATGTAACTTACTGTTCTGTTTGACCTCTGGACAAATATAAACCTCATATAGCAGGTGTGGAGAAAGACCAGTCACATTTTTTAAATGTGTTAACCACTTGACCAGGGGACACCAGACTCGGTCCTGGAGGGCCAGTGTCCTGCAGAGTTTAGCTCCAACCCTAATTAAACACACCTGAACCAGCTAATCAACATCTTACTTGAAACTTCCAAGCAGGTGTGTTGAGGCAAGTTGGAGCTAAGCCCAATGTGCATACTATCCATCCTAAATTATGTGTGATATTAGCAATTTTCAATACTATTTAGGGCAGATAGGGTGGATAGTATGCACATTGGGATGCAGGGTAAATGTTAGGACACCGGCCCTCCACGCTCAAGTTTGTTGACCCCTGCACTTGACCCTTCCTTTCCTTTCCCCTGCCAATTGTTCAATTATATTATTGGAATAAAGTGACTAAGGCGGGTTGACTAGTCAATCAAACATTTTTACCTCCATTCAAAAGAATTAAGGTCAAGTTCACAAGAATACCAAAGCGGTTATTCACCATTAACACTGGTGTCTATATACTTTTTGTCTTAATTTTGAAAAGTAGAGTACATTAGATGCCTTCACATTGATCTCAGTTTAAAGAGTGATTGAATTACTGGAACACTGAAAGAAACCTTATTTGAAATGCAGTGTCTATGGCTTATGTACATACTAAAAATAGGTTTCTCACGCATATTTGATCCTTACTGATGTGAAAAAACCTACGTAAAAAAAAAAAAAAAAGGTTTTCTAAACTAGCCCAGTGTGAAAATTAACTTTTAAAATCTCTTGGACTCCAAGTTTGAGTGCAACAAGATTAAGTGGCAAGACAATGATTCAAAGCATACGAGTAAATTTGTTTATTTCTTTCTTAACACCAATCCAGCATCTATGGCTATATTCATGGCGAGAACCAGATAATCCATACACAAGTCTGGTCTTTACACACACGTCCGGGGACAATTTAGAATGTTCAATTAACCTAACCTGCATGTCTTTGGGCTGTGGGAGGAAACCGGAGCACCCGGCGTAAACCCACGCAGACACAGGGAGAACATGCAAACTCCATACGAGTAAGTCAACCTCTGAATGGCTCAAACCATTAGGGTTTAGGAGTGGCATGGTCAAAGTCTTGAACCCAACTGAGATTCTGGAACTAAAATGGGCAGTTCATGCTCAAAAACCCTCCAATGTGTGTGAAATAAAGCAGTTTTACGAAGAAGAGTGCCTAATTCATTGTAAAAGCTTCATAGTGCTATATAAATGAACACACCAAAGGAGAGTTGTAAACAATGCAAAAATATAATCAGAGTAATGATAGTTTTAATCGGCATCTGTGTATTTAGTCATGTTACTATTTATTACAAAAAAACAAAGAGGAGAGCTTTTAAAAGAAATAACTGTCCAGTATAACATAAACAGAGAAACAAACAAACAACATTTGTGCATTTGTAAAGACATTTTGGAATTCCAGGGGTTTTCTCCCAAGAGGCAATACAATACATAGCAAAAAAAAAATTATATTGAAACCCAAACCATACAGAACAGAAAATGAGTCCAATACATAAACCTAATATACTAAAACATGTAGTCCACACATAAAATGCCACTTTTTGTACTTAAAAGAATTATTCACCCAAAAATGAAAATTCTGTTATAATTTACTCACCCTCTTGTGGTTCCACATGCATTTCTTCATTTCTTTCTTCACACAACACAAAAGATGATATTTTCTATAACACTGAAGCCAAACAACATTTGACCCCACTGAATTTCTTTGTACAGTATGTAGAAGAAAAAAAAGTTAAGATTTTACCAAAATATATTCATTTGTGCTCCAAGCGCATAAGAAAAGTCTTATTACAACGGTTTGGAAAAACAAACCCAATGGGGGGATGGACGGTCTTTACAGTTTTGACAGAAACTAATCCCTGTAATTTTAACTTGTGAGCTCATTGAGGGTTTACATAATATTGCATAATCTTGTGATACTGATTTAATTTCTTTTTTTTTTTTGTTCTTCACTGAAGAGAAAATTTTCAAGGCGTTGTAACATAAATAAGTGTATGAAATATAAAATTATGCATCCATAACCTGTTAAGACGTAACGCTATAGTTTATTATATTGCAGAATGTTTTACTCTAACTTTCACTTAAATATATTGTCATACATAACTTTTTTTTAAAGTATATATTTTAGCTGAAGATGCAAGCATATTTAAGAGTGGGCATTAAAAGTAACGCTCAAGTTCAAACCATTAAAAACTAAGGCACATTAAAAAAAAAGAGCCCCATCAAATATTTATCGCTCAAAAAGAGTGCAGCAAACCTTCAGTACATCAAACATATACTATATATATAACTACTTAATACTTCTGAACATTCCTCAGTCACCTATAATAAAGGTGTCAAGAGTTGATCGCAGAATTTTGTAAAATTTGCAAGCATGATGTATTATGATTTTTAATAAGTATGATTTGGCGGTTACATTTATCAAAAGCAATAATAATAACGACAATCATAATAACTGATTGTCTTTTATAAATCATATGAATTGTTGCTGTTTTTATGCATGTTTTGAAAGAGATTTGACATGCCAAATGTTATACATGTATAATATTAAAAGAAAGAAAGAAAAAAATCACTGAGCCAAATAGGACATCCATATCTTTTGGTAACATTCCAGTTACCAAACAGAGCTAGCTTTCAGATCTTAAAAAACAAAACCCACTAAATAATAATGTAAAACTACACGGTGCTTACAGTTTTTAAAACCCTGCAATCTGTATACCCAACCTTATCATAAAACTTTGACCAAATATATCAAACACATTGTCAAGATTTCTATTTTAGAGGATTTCAGTACTGTTCAAATTGTCCCATGAAATCACATGGTGAAAATTGACCTTTTTGGTCTGAAAAATGGCTGAATTGTTTTATCGAACATTATTGAAGTGTTACTGTTAATACTCCGGTTTCCAAAGAATGATCTGTTTGTCCACACCGCCCGTGATGATAGTACTGCATTGTTCATTCATCCACATACACGTGACTGCACCTGCATTAAAGATGCACAGTCAGGTTAATGTTTCAAAATCTGGAATGTTACCTACAAAGAGTGCTACATATACTAAAACTGTCAAAAATTGACTAACAAAATTTTACACTAAAAAAATAGTATGCATTTTGACTAAATTCTAAGCCACTATCCTTAATCCAGAAAGAAAATCCCACTTTCCCCAAGCTATCCAAAAAGGCAGACAATTAAGATAATGTTGAGAGAGATTCCAACATTAAAAGAAAAAGATAAAACTAGCCCAGTGTAATTAAAATGTACATACAATATTTAGTGAGTACAATATTTATGTTTATGCATTTTTATTCAGCGTATCACATTGTTTGCTTAGCAATAAACTAATGTCCAACAACTGGAATTTGTTTTAAGTCAAAAATCTTGTACATCTCACATGAAGTGTGGCTGTGTGAGTTTCTGCCTATACAGAGCATTTAAAGGGATAGTTCACCCAAAAATGAAAATTCTGTCATTAATTACTCACCCTCATGTCATTCCAAACCTGTAAGTTCATCTTCGGAACACAAATTAATATATTTTGATGGAATCTGAGAGCTCTCTGACCCTCCATAGACAGCAAGGATATTACCACGATCAACGCACAGAAACGTAGCAAGAACATTGGTAAAATAATCCATGTGACATCAGGAGTTCAACCATAATTTTACGAAGCTACGAGAATACTTTTTGTGCGCAAAGAAAATAATGCATAACGTAATCAACGCTGTTTATGTTCAGGATAAAGTGCACGATAAAGTGATTACGTTGCTGAATAAATTATGTTATAATTGTTTACTTTGCGCACAAAAAGTATTCTCGTAGCTTCGTAAAATTACAGTTGAACCCCTGATGTCACATGGATTATTTTACCAATAATATCCTGGTAATGTCCTTGCTGTCTATGGAGGGTCACAGAGCTCTCAGATTCCATCAAAAATATCTTAATTTGTGTTCCGAAGATGAACGAAGGTCTTACAGGTTTGGAACAACATGAGGGTGAGTAATTAATGACAGAATTTTCATTTTTGGGTGAACTATCCCTTTCAAATGACTAAAGTGACTCCATTTCAGCTAGGATGCAGACTTAAGCCTTGTTCACACCAACATGAGTGACAATGACAGTTGGTCAGACCAAAGGGGCATTTCCCAAAAGCAACTCAACAGTGTTCAACAGAAATTGCTACCATAGTCGACTATCGATGCTTTTGGGAAACGCACCCCTGGTCAGACTCACTGGTGTGTGTTTACCTGAGTGAGCAGGTATCTTGTGGATGACTTTACTGCTAAGGAGGTCCCATACACTGAGATCTCCTGACATCCCTCCAGACAACACAGTGTTACCATCCCAGCAGAAACACCTAAAAGGAGGAAAGTGATCTTTGGCTTAGAAAATATAGGAAGCTGTGCATGTTGATATAATAGCTCCTTAACATGAAACACTGTGCAATATATATATATTGTGTGTGTTCTGTTCACCTCTGCTCTTGCTCTGCATGTACAGTAGCGAGGAGCATGCCTGTCTGCACATCTGTAACCACCAAACACGAGTCCTCCCCAACACTCAGTACATGTCTGCTGTCTGAACACAGAAACAAAATTATACAAAATTACCCCTCAAAAAAACAAAAACAACAAAAGTCAAAGAGATCTTGATCAATTTTCTTACATAAATATGCATTACACGCACTCACCAGGACTGAAGGCCACCTGATGAATCTTTCCAGAATGGCAGGTCAGTTGATTTAGTGGGAGAGGGTTGGCAATGTCCCAAAGAGTAAGTGTTCCTTCTTTAGTACCCGTTGCCAAAAGTGTGCCAGCTGGGCTGAGATCTAAAGTATTTACCTGTAAATATGTATATACAATATATAAATTACATAAATGTTAAATTTTTGATAAAATAATATAAAGGCACTTTTCTTCATTAGGGCACAACTAGAATCAGTTCACTCATAAATGTACAATTGAACAACAATTTGAAACAACAAATTTACAATTGATAAATGTTTTTGATAATTTATCACTTATTTAACATTTGTGTACAACCCTACATGACTTACATTATTAAAAAACTAAACTCTCCCAAAATTGTGGCATGGAAATCATTTAGACACTTTGTATAACATGGTGGGAAGACAAGCAAATAATAACTTTTTACATACTGAATATGTCAGGCTCAACCAATTAACTCTGTTACCCAAGATCTTGTAATGTAAGCAAATATAATACTCAATCAGAGCAGCTGAGTCCTTAGCCATCTTCAAGAATCGCTAAAAACACATCTCTTCCATCTTTATTTGACCCTCTAACTCTAACACTTTATATTCTCAATTCTATACTTTAATAAAAAATTTTGGCCGCCTTTTTCGACTTGCCACCTTATTTCATTTAATAAAAAAAAAAAAAACTAACACTACCTTCTCTAATCTTTCTGTATTCTATATGTTTTCTTTTTATTTATTATACAATTAACAAAAGCAAAAAAGGCCTTAATAAAAAATACCTTGCTACGTGTACTTCGTTTAAGATGTAATGAGATTGTTTATGGCACTTCGTTATAGTCTATGGCTTCTTTTATTGATTTTGATTGCTTCCATTGTCCTCATTTGTAAGTCGCTTTGGATAAAAGTGTCTGCTAAATGACTAAATAAATGTAAATATAAATCAAACAATTACATTTTAGTTAAATTTATGGCAATTGTATAGCAATAACTAACCAACATTTAGTCCAACCTAGCTAGTATAACTACTGCGTGATAGCTTTATTTAAGCAAATTATGCAATCCTGCAATGCAATATGCAATGATTTGGGGCAAGTATGATGTAATTTAACGTACACGACTTCACCATAGGCTCAAAGATTATTCGTTTGCACGTTTTTCAGTAAATAAATTGCCTTTTTGCAGCTTGAATAAAGTTATATAGAGAAATCTAATAATAGATTCCTATTCCAGTTTTTTTCAAACATTGTTCAAACTCATCAATGGCACTTTGTTCAATTCTTAAAAATTACTTATTGTACGTGCTTATTGTCAGGTATGTGACTGGCTTTCGTCAACTGCGCTGCTTAGATGTCTCTGCTACAATTTGTCGTACAGTCTGGCATAAAAACAAATATCTGTGTATAGTAGGTTTATGAGACTTAACATTTAATTTGAAAAACTAAAGAGACTAAACTTTTACACCTCAGCTCTGAAAAGTGACAAAAATGAATAATTAGCTGTTTGACACAGTTGCCTATATTGCAGTTTTTTAAAGATTCCTCAGCACTAACCCCGGCCTCATGTTCAAATTCAGCAAGCAGGTCAAACTGAGTCCTTTTATTACTGGAGATGTCATCTGCTACACATTTCCAAATCTGTTGAAGTAAAACAGAGAAAGTAGGAAGTCAATTGAAACAGTGATTAACATAAAAATGGTTATTTATTTTGAAATAGGTTTAATCATTTGAACCATATAAAAGGAAAGATAAATTAGTTAGAATATGCAACTATCATTTTTTAAAGATGCCTAAAATTAAGTACAGATTTCATAAGTTAAATTTCATGTCATGATCCTACTGAAATCAGCGATTTTTCTTTTCTTTTCTTTTTTCTAGTTCACCAGAAATAAAAATGTTAATAAAAGGTTTATTTGAAACATTTAGTACCAAGTAAACAAGGTGTCCTTGGTAACTGTACAGTACACTCAGCTCTGCTCATAGAGTTAAAACTTAAAGCAAACTTGGCTAGATTAATTTAGAATACCTTCACAGTAGAATCCCAAGATGCTGTGTAAAGTTTGTCATCCCTCCAGCAAATATGACTAACTGCATCATCATGACCCATCAAAGTGTCTTGTCTTCTTCCATATGCTATTGAGTAAAAATATCTACAGGAAACAAGAAAGGGATCGAAGAGTAGGTGAACAGAAAAAAAGGGGCAGAAGAGTGATAAAAAATTAGAGAAATTTAGAAATGTATTAAATTGATTACATATTTGTATGGATATGATTGTGGTTACTATATACATGCTTACACGTTGTTGTCCCAGGAGGAGCACACCACAATCTTATCATCAGGCAGCATCAGACAGGAGGACAGTGCCTTAAGGGTAATTCGAGAAAAATGTTTGTTTTAGTTAGAGGTAATATAAGATTTCATTCTAACCTGGCCGTGGTATACAGTGACCCCCAAAATGATTTCATTCTAACCTGGCCGTGGTATACAGTGACCCCCAAAAAGATTTCATTCTAACCTGGCCATGGTATAGAGTGACCCCCCAAAAATATTTAAAACAACCTAAACATGCGTCATTATTTTCAAATAACACTTTTTTCAGAGTAACACAAAAACAGCATCTTCAGAAAGCTCGGTTTTTGCTGGACAAAAACACCATCTCAGAGTGGATGAAAGTGAAAAAGAGAAAATGTATCCATATTAATGTGGACAGAGCCTGAGACACTTCAGTTCATAGAGCTCTCTCTTAAAGAGTTGATAATCTGAATCAGATGTGTTAGATAGACATACAGTACAAAATTCCTCACGAACAGGATTGAAAAGTGGCCCAGATGGGGGAAAAAAAAAACACTATTGTATAATTTATTGTCTAATGCAATTAAATAGACTGATTTTTTTAAGTGCTGCTTAAGTTCAAATAACTTTTGGGGCCACTGTGTTTAGTACAATCTCTAGAAAGCAGGGGCGGATTTAGTGAATTGGGGGCCCCAGGCAAAATATAGGAATGGGGCCCTATACATTTGCACACATTTTCCTAGATCGACCTTGAGGTTCCAGTTTGTTGTTTTCAGCGTAAGCCTGTGCAAAGGCTGTCTAATTCTAAACACATTTATTTTTAGTTATTTTAACTACAAAATAAAACTGAAAAAATTATGAAAAGGCAATTATACATTTACACACCTAAAATACATATATCAAGAGCATGCGCACAGATGAGAACAAAACAGCATTGGATGAAGTGGATTAAAGCCCTGCACGGGTCTCAAATATAGTCTTTTTTCCCACAAAAAGCTTATACTACTGTTTCAGCTATATTGAAATAGTTAAGTTTTGTATGTAATGGAAAAGTGATTATATTTCGTTTCGTTTTTTTATAAAGTAAATTTAGAAAAACATTTGGAGTATTTTTTGTTCATTAAATGTACGTTTTTTTTTTATTTTTTTTAGTTTTTTTTAAGTAAAGGCCAGCTGCAGACAGTGAATTGCATCATAGCCTATATGTTTGATCAATTTAGCCTTCTCAAATCATCAGGAATTGCCTAAAATAAAATCTATATATATAACAGTTCAAGTATATCACAATGTTAGGTTAAATGTTTAACCTATATAAATGTGTGCTATAATCCAATCGTTTGCGAGTAGTGAAGCTGAAGCCGCGGACCTGGAGGCGCCAGTGCGATCACTTGCATTTTTTTCTAACAGTGGAAACAACTTAAAATACGCAGTCATTTTTGCTCATAAAGGTAAGAGTAATACATCATTCTAAACTGTAAAGGGTCTAGTTTTATTTGTGTGCACTCACAATATCAACAAAACCTTGTGTTTTTGTAAAATAAGGAAAACAAACAGGTTGCGCTTTCTGTCGTCTTGGTCTTGAACAGAAGCGCTTCACAATGATGAACCTAAACCATGATCAAAATATATAGAAAGCTTAAATTACTACTTTAAAACTAAATAATTCAAATCGAAAATAGACTCGATACGAAAAATAACGCCCTTTTGTTTTTCATTATGTAATCCGTGCATTTCTCTCTAAAGGCACATTCAATTAGGAGATGGCGAGTCATTTTTTCATCACTATAATTGATGGAAGGCCCGATTATAATTTGCGTTTTATTTTATAATTCCGTACAGTTAAAAAATAAAACGCTAATTATAATGGCATATATGTAAAACTTTGTCCTATTATTGTATAGCTGCTTTTTCAGATTTTTATGTTGCTCTGTTCTGAATACCTTAAAATTTAAAGGATTTGCTGCAATGCAATTTTGTATGATATGTTAATTATTTATATTTTTTTATCCATGCAGCAAATGCTTTAAAAACCGCTTTAAAATTACTTTATTGCATTCCAGACGCTTTTAAAGTACTTTTCACTATAAATTTTACGGGTAGCTTGAATGTAAAACATTGTCATGAATTCGTTGTAGTCCCATTTGTAAAATAGCCAACAAATTAATTGTTGTATGCTAACCCGATCTCATGAAAGTGCGTATAGCACGGTTTTCTGCTTCTATTTGGCGTAATATTTCTATGCAGAAATTGACTTTGGCATGCAAAAGACTGATAAATTCATAATTAACGGCATGGGTTCAGTCGACAGAAATACGGGACACACAGGCCTATAATAACTGCTGAAATGTTTGCGGGGCAAATCTCAGATCAGTCTGAGCGCTCATGGTACTCACAGTGCGTACAGCCGTACACCTGCAGGCGCCACAGACTCGGATGGTTGTCGTGGTAATAAACACCGTAAACAGCAACCGTCCGCGCTTAATGCGCATATCCTATATGAAAAGCATTTTAGGGGGCCCTTGGCTTTTGGGGGCCCAAGGCGGTCGCCTACCTTTGCCTAATGGGTAAGTCCGCCCCTGCTAGAAAGCTTACCATGTTCGAGAAGGACATACTTCTTTGCAGTCCATGTTCTTTCGAGAACATCTTCAATGTGGAGTCTACGTAACGATAAAGGACATTTTTACTTATACTTCCTGTGAGAGGTGATCATTTAATCATTTAAGTTCTGAGGAATTAAACTCAGCTACTTTATAGGAATCTGTCATACACTAATGAGACTAAATAACTGATGAATTCCTAACCTTGAGAAGTTGAGAAGATGGAATCCCCACTGAGGGTCACAGCAATGCCTGTTACTGCTCTGCGGAACCAAAATAAAAGGGTCAAAAGTACATTTAAAAATCCAATATTAATCTTTGTTTTCAAACACGCAATTACAAAGATAAGCTACTTAACAGATACTCACTCTTTGTGTATTTTGTGGCGAGACTGCAATGCAAGCTTGTTCATGTTGCTCCAGGCCATTTTCTTACTCTCCTCAGTCAGGTCCTCAAATGATTCCATACTTGGAGACGCTACACAAAACACTTTTGTTAGAAGGATTTTAGCATCAAAAATTGACACAATTTACAAAGAAAAATGACACTTTCAAAGTTTAATTAGCATATTCATAGTTCCACATATACTAAAAGTGGTCAGGGTGAAGAGTCACATTCAAGCCATTCTAAGGCATGAAAAAATTATTTTTATGATGAACAAAAGTAAAAATTCCCACTGCTATGATTGGATAACATCTTTGCTTATGAAATGAGTATTACAGTACATGTGCAACTCCCTTTGAACACATTTATTTCTTATGTTTTTACTATCACAAATGTTGAGATCAACCAATCTATAAAAAGATATATTTATATTTCCTAACGGTGACTACTGCAATTTATTATCTTTAAAATTGCAATTTTGCTTAAATGAAGGGTTGAAAAAAAATTATCACATCCTTGATTAAACTCAAAAAATCAGTACGTAGAATGTCCAACCATGCTGCTGCAGATTGCATTTTAACGTGCGAGAGCAAATAGTCACTCTATTCATATATTTTGCCAGCTCTCTGCTTGTCATTTTCCTGATTTTTTCATATTTAAAAAGAAAAAACCCCACCACGAAATGAACACTCCAATTGATTATTTTAGGAACCTTGTTACAAGTCCATTCTTTTTTTAGGACCATTTCAACTCTGCATAGCGAGAGACGGAAGCTGCGGTTGGATAAGGTCCATTTTCAGTGGTACTGGTACATTAGGCTGGAAAGAATGTTGTTTGATTATAAAGGAGAAAATTAGCACCGAGCCATTTCCCAGATGAACAGCTGGAAATTTGTTTGTGGTGAGTAGTTTAAGAATAGTTTAGGTCTTATTCAGATCTGATTATTTATGTTTCCGATTGGAATCTGATTTAAGTCTGAAAACTCAAAGAGGTGTAGACCAGCAGTATATTATTTTCTGTTTGACTTGTATTAGCAACAACAGAACCTTGTTTGTGCAAAGAAATTGGTCAGACTGGAACGGATTTACAGGAATGCGATTTGAATAGGATTTCAAACAACATATGAATGGATTTGTACAAAATTGTATTTCATGTGATTTTTTTTTTCCGTTTACACTCGCTAAATATGATCGGATTCCAATCGGACATGCAAAAAAATCAGATTTGGACTGACAGTCTCAACAAAGCTTTAAACAACGCTTTATTGCTGCTTATTTGGTTAACGTTAAACAACTTATCTTTGATGCATCACTTGATACACCTACATCCGGTTGGCAAAGGTCACTGTTGCTTGTGTCGCCGGAAATCACCAGCTCTCCATTGAAAATGAATGGAATCATGTTGCTTAACTGCGGCAATAACAGGGCTTAACAGTATTTGTTTATGTTTTATGAAATACATTTGCTTGGCTTTTAATTTGAGTCGTGACCTAATGACCAAGGGAAAATGTGGGCCTCATTGCCAAATCAGTTGAAAACCATTGCAATGGAGCATAATTACTGTGCACACTGCTAGTACATACTTTAAAGTGAAAACTGAACTAACGCAAACACCATTAGTGCAGTATATGTGTGATTCTCTCGTACATGGTGAGAGCTCACTGCTGCTGAGGCTGGGGGTTCCTGACAGGTTGTGGAAGCGTGGAGTGATCCTCTGAGGATGAGGAGTGACAAAGAGTTGTCGTGGCGTTTGTCCAAACTCCAATATCTGAGTTAGCATGGCTATTTTCTGATCTGGGTCCTCAATACTGCAGAAACACAGACATACACACTGACAAATGTACACTGACAAATATAAATAACATACAAATTGGATCAAAAAGATATTCAGGCAGTCAAGTACAGTATGAGCTATTTAATTAGGGATATATTTTAATTTAATGAAGTTTACCTATCGCAGTCAACTCCTCCCTCATATGTTAATGGATGGAAAACTGTAATATAGTAAACGTCATTGTTTTTATTCACAATAAAATAATATCAATAACACACTAATCCTTCATACTTTAAAACACTGTTTTATAACTGAATATTTGACTGATGCCAATCTGCGTTTGTCTATTTTACCATTATGGGCAGCCACAGCTTCACTTCCCCTCTGTTTGTAGCCAAAAATCAGATCAATCCACTCGTGCAGGTGTTCAGACACATACTGACTCTCCAGTGCTAAACGCATTTTCTCCAAGAAGTCATCTGGATCTACATATGTACACAACACAGAGAAATGTGAACAAAATATAAGACGTGATTTCATACATAGAGCTCCGAAGCAGGATGGGTGGCATTTATTTGCACATGGCACCTGAGTTTCATTCATCCCAATATTGTAAAATAGTTTGAGGTATATAACTGGAGTCTTTACAAATGAGCTGAGTTGAATCATGTGCGTTTAATAAGGAAGACTAAAATGTGCAGTGTTGGGGGTTCTCCGGGACCAGGATTGGGGACCACTGAGTTAGAGGATGCAGCAAGTTGACGCAAACTGCTATAATGCAGGTCATCATTTCACCGCTGGGATCCAGGCACTTCAATCAACTCTTTAAATGCCAAAAGCGCACATCACAATACATCGCATTCTAACCTATAGCCGTGCCTCTCTTCATTTGATGCTGCCAAGATCAATATAAAAAGTGACATGGTTAACTGCGGCAAGCAGCTATGGCTGGGTTTAATGAATTAAATGCATTCTATAATGAGCTTAAAGGGGTCCTATTATGCTTTTTCACTTTTTCAACTTTAGTTAGTCTGTAATGTTGCTGTTTGAGCATAAAAAATGATCTGCAAAGTTACAAAGTTCAAAGTTCAATTCAAAAGGAGATATTTTATTTATAACAGAAATCACTTTTCAAAAACTACAGCAAACGACTCGTTTGGACTACAATGCATTTTTTCCGGGATTTGTGATATTACAAATATCGACGAATGGGACGAGACCTGGTTGAGCTGCACTTGAGAAGGCAACGAGTGTTATCACTATGTCGGGGACACGCTAGCTTTCCCTTGGCAGACGAACTTAGAGTGGTTACAACATCCGGGTTTAAATCGCGCTCAATTGATTTGATTTTGACGCAATATTAAACTGAAGCTCGCAGGCAGCTATGGTAAAGGTAGGGAGGCATATCCGAGTACCTAAAAGTATCGATAGTATCAGACTGAACGCGAGTATTTAAAGTATCCGATCTCACCTAAATATCGATACCAATTTTTTATTTTAACGGTTAAGGTTTTGTTTATTTAAAAATAATATAAAACATAATATAATACTAATACATAATGGCGTACAAAATTCTGAATTGGACAACGAACTTTTTGTTCGCAAGTAAACTTTGTTGTAGGATGAATTATTTTCCGTTCTCATCGAACACACACGCAAATGTGCAAGACAGAACCATCAACAATAGAGCATTCACTCATTCTTAAAAGTGCTTCAAACAGGCTTTAGCATTTCCTCAAAAGTTATCATAATGAAGCCTTAAAACTTTTTGGACAGCCGCACTGTAACATGTTATCGAGGACCGAAAAAAACATATGTGTGTTGATTTATTGCCACAATAACGAAAGTTGAAATCGAGGCCTCATAGTTTGGTACACTTAAATTGTGGTTTAAATGACCGTAGAAAGATAATATCGATCATGTTCTATTCTGTAATGTTAATAGAATCATACACTGTCAGAATAAAAAGGTTGCATTTTATGCGTGCAACAGCCGGTCACTGGCAGTCCCTTGTGAAAATGAACCATGGTTTTACTAAAATGTCCATAGTTCAACTGTAGTATTTGTAGTTTGAATTGTGTAAACAAAAAAAACACATTTGAACCATGTGTAAACAAAAATATAGCCTAATAAATTACAATTAAGGCGTATAGAATGTTTAAAATGTGTTTTAAACGAAGTTAAGTGTTTATCATTACCCATTTTACTCTTAGTAATTTATTAAATTTCCTCATTTAAAAGTTTAGTTCAGAAGTACTGTATCGGTATCGATATTGACGATACTGCCTTGAAAAATATCGGTATCGTATCGAAACCATATAAGTGGTATGCGCCGCGATGCCTAATGTTAGGGCAGACATTTCCCGAGCCAGGCGCCGAGTGCTGGCCCCCCTATCACAGCACGCACTGGCCCAGCTAAACCAATCACAGCACATTTCGTATTTTAGAAGGCAGGCCTTCATTTGATACAGAAACTATTCAAGCCGTTCATGCCAGACTGTGGAGAGAGGTGTTGTAATAATGTGAAATATGTGAAAAATAATGTGTTTTTTTCGAACCACCAAGCATGAGAGCTTGTTGTAGTACACCCCAAAACAAAATCAAGACTTTGTAAAAGAGCATAATATTACGGTCCCTTTGAATTTGACATGTAGACAGAAAGGGCAGATACACACATTGACATGAACAACAATGATTTGCTATTTCAGCACTGGAGATGATCTTGATTTCTATATTAATTACTTTCAGCTATGAGATTATATTCTGTAGATATCTCAATATCAACACTTTTCCAAATCAGAAGGACTATAATTTTAAAGAAATATATATTTTTAGACTATTTTAGAGTTAATGCAAGAACTACAAATATACTATATTAGATTACACTAGATTAAATTAATACGAGATTAAATGAAAAAATGTGCATCTTTTTTAGTTAATTTAATTTAATAATTTTTTAACCATTCCTTGCAAATTTTTGACTGATTTGTGGAAATTAATCAGACTTGAGAAGGACACAAAGTGAGAAGGACACAAGAAAGAGTGAACACCTGATGCCCAATGAGGAAGTTCAACATTTTCAACTCTGCCTCCTCCCTGCCTCCTCCCCAGATTCAAACCAAGCAGATTCTTCAGAAAGCTGCTATCACTTCCATAGAACTCAGGAATCAGCTGTATATACACCGATACAAACACACCAAGTACTTTACTGCATGACCTACAATTGGACTGGTTCACAACATAGTCAATTTTACCACACTAAATAATTTATTATTAACAAAAAAAATACAGGTTTGCAATACAATAGAAAGGCAGGACATTAAATTCGGAAAACTCACCTCTTTGAAATCTGTGCCTCCCTCTAAACAATTCTTCCACGTCTCACCAACACTGGATACACAAATACACATTAATGTAAGCAAATGTTTTTTCAGTATGTGTGTGTGTTTGTTTGCTGGTGTGTGCAAATACCTGTTGAACATTCTGTCTGCCTGATCAAATCGTCCATTCTGTAGGCAAAGCATGTGCTCTGGAGCTGCAGGAAGGCAAAAGACATGTCATCAAACAATGCAGCATACAAAAGCTATCACTAAGTGCATATTCAGATCTATAGATTGCATGCTTTGTTCTGAAACATTGACATTAATTATTATAATGTTGTTTTCTCCTTCGGTTTGCTTTCACAAGGCAACATTTCAAAGCTACCAAAGTTTATGCAAGTCACATGTAAGTAAAACTGTAATTTCACTGGCCAGAGCGCACCTGTTTATGTTCCAGGACTCCACTCATAACCATCGTGACGGATTGTTTATATATTTATTTATGTTTTTAATGCCATATCAGTAACAATGGCTATAATCATGGCAACATCAAATTGACAAATTAGCTTGATTTTACATGCTCAAATATAGACAATAGATGCCCTCATCTCTTGTATCAATTCCATCTAAATCGGTATACAAAGGTCATCCATTAAATAAATGAAACTCAAACTTTATTTTGAAAAACTACTTCTGTCCGAATACCACTACAGAAGCATAAAGCTGAAACAAATCCTTACCAACTCTGACAAGGTAGAAAAGCACATATCCAGGTGATGAATAATGACTGCCATACATAAAACGAGTCTCAGGCATGTCTCTGTAGCGTTCCTGTAGCATGCACACACAAGAGATTTTTATATGATGATAAGGAACATCGGAATATTAAAAAGGCTGTCTGTGACTACTGGATTTCTCACCAGTAATCTCTCCAGTCTCTCGGTGTTCAAAGCTCCAATTGGTTTACTGAGATCTCGAAATGAAGCCGGGTTCAGCAAATCTGAAAACGAGATATTTTTTAGCATGAGCGTGTGTGTTCTCAGGTGTGTGTCTGTGGGAGTTGAGGGAGACTGACCCATCTGTGTGCTGCTGTAGTTACTGATGACCCAGGGGAACACTGGATACTGGGATAGGTCATTCACACTGCGGTCTGCTAAATTGTTTAGATGAAGTAGGTACTGATAGTTGGAGATGTAACCTCTCTGCCACTGCAGCATGTAGCTCTCCGCTGTGCACTCCGCTATATGGTTTTCTACATCACATACACACAGATCTTCAGTAAATACAATGCGTTTAAACTGGAATGTACATACTCACAAATTCATTTTGTTCTAGACCCTGCTGGAAAACCAAGATCTGGTTTTTGGAACATAGTTGCTATTACATGATTTTTAGGTCTGTCTGGTAGAACAGGTCCCACTTCTGCTCCTGGAGACCAACTTCATGCTCTGTTCAAGTCATACTTACAAGTTAAATAACAGGAATTCCACTACAATATCATAATTAAGAGGGGGATTTTATTTAACTCCCAACCTTCTGAGTTGGGGGTGTGTCAATTAAAGTCAATGAATGTTGACTGTACTCTTTAGTTTGTTGACATTTTGTGTACTATTAATGAAGAAAAAACACTAATGGTTGGTTTGAAGTGACAGGCTTATGCAACCAAACTACATTTACAAAATACATCTCAGAGTTTCAACCATAAAGGTGCTTTACTACCCAATGCCCAAATGATGAAAAAATTCAGCCTAAGTTAGACCTTTATATACAGGATAATACAGTTATCCTTTATATATAACCTTTATACATTGAGGCTAATACTGACAGGGCTGGCTGGCTGTCACACTTTTTACTCAATCAAATATTTTAGATAGGTTTTTTTTTTGGCTATTAAAAAACAACGAAATATTTCTCAGCAAAAAAAAAAAAAAAAAAGACTATGGTGGGTAATTCTGCTGTTTACTGACACTGATTTGTAAAACAAAACAGAATTCATGAAATGGCAAAAATGGAAAAGTTAACGAAAAACACCAAACCACTATTTTAATAAAATTACAATCAATTTTTTTGGATTCAAATGTGGTTTTATTATGTTCACTACTGCGTTTACCCAACAACTATTTCAAAAATATGATAATTTTCAAATTTTATATATAAACAACACCACTGCTAAACACCCCTATATTTACAGAAATACAGCCCATGTGACAACCTCCCAGTGAACCCTAGATTAATACACACACATAAAAATAAAGCCTACCAAGGAAAGTTGCAATGTAGTAGTAAAGCTCATCTCTTTCTTTAGTACTGTAGAACATCAGGTAGATATCCGAGCACAGATCATTCTCTGTGCAGAACACCTCAAGGCCCTTAACACACATACACACACACACAGTAAATACACATAAATGCATCTCTGCAAATTATATAATTGTTTTTGTGTGTAAATACCATAACAGACACAAAACTAGAGAACAAATAAATAAATGAAGAACATCAAATAAACACTCACCAAAGGTCTCAACCCATGTCTCCGTTTGTAGATGCGTCTTACACTATGTAACCCAATCTGCACCACTAAATCCTTTTAGAAATACAGAAACACACATAAGAACTGCAGTGAAGGAACTGCACAGATGATAAAAAGATATGTGCCAAAGAAAGCATGGCTTGCACAAAAACTCACAGGATAGCTGTTCATAGGCTGGAAGTAAAGATTGCAATCAGTGATGCAAACATGACCAGCGTTTGTCACCAAAGGAGAAACCATTTCTGCCACACACTCCATGTGTGGGTTTTCTGTTACATGCTGAAAACTGCACACACAAACATTATAATTAATCCATCTTTCTACTAGACCACAGTTCTGAAATAACAGAGGTTTGGGGTCTGTTAACTCTCGGAATACTGCAACCTAATAATATTGGAAAGACATATACTACCGTTCAAAATGTTTATTTTGGTTGTGGTCGCATCGGAGCCGTAACGCGCCTCAGACACGTGCAGTGTACATGAGGGTTTATGCTCACCAAGGCTGCATTTATTTTGGTAAAAATAATATTACTACAATTTAACTGTTTTCGGTTACACTTTATTTCGATAGTCCACTTTCGACATTCTACTAACTATAAGTAACTTTGTAACTACATGTCAACTAATTCTCATTAATTTGCAACAACATGTCTACTAACTCTCAGAGTAGACTGTTAGGGTAGGTTTAGGGTTAGAAGAATAAGTTGACAAAGAAAGTCTTAGAAGATATTAAGCAGACAGTCTACTAATACTCTACTAACTGCTAGTTGACATGTAGTTGCAAAGTTACTTACCATTAAGAGAATGTCTAAAGTGGACTATCGAAATAAAGTGTTACCCTGTTTTCTACAGTAGTGGCCAAAATGATGAGAACACTAGTATTTTCACCAGCTAAAAAAATGGTTTTAAATCAGTTATTTCTATATTTTGCTGTAGTGTGTCAGTAGGAAGTATCAGTCTACAACATTTCCAAACATTCTTTTTGCCATTAATTGTAATAATCCAGTGAGATTTTTGTTTGCGCAAGGAGTCTGAAAACAGCCAGTGCTCTACACAGATATCTGATCTCATCATGATCCAGTCTGTCTGGAATGACATGAAGAAACAGAACAAACTGAGATGGACTAAATCCAGAAGAACTGTGGCAACGTCTCCAAGATGCTTCAAGAAACCTACCTGTAAAGCTACCTGAAAAACTATGCTCGAGTGCACCAAGGGCAAAAGCTTTAAACACAAAGGATGGTCACACCAAATGATAGAATAACCAAATAATAGAAGTTAACTGATAAAGCAAATCTATTCATGACTTTATTTTTGACAGATTCCTCATTTTACAGCATTTTTACACAAGTGCCTAAAACGTTTAACAGTACTGTGGCTTTGCAGGTAGGTTTCTTGAAGCATCTTGGAGCCACAGTATTATTATTATTATTATTACATTTCTGCAGAATGCTTTGAATAGAAAGTTAAAAAAAAACAGCATTTATTTGAAATAGATGTCTTTTGATCAAATTAATGCATCATTGTGAATAAAAGTAAAAAAAATTCTTGCTTTCTTTCTTTAAAAAAACAAAACAAAGCACAACTCTCTTACTGATCCCAAACTTTTGAATGGTAGTGTATGTACTCCTTATGAACTACTTTTGTTTGCGGTGTGAAACTCTGAGATCAACAACTGAATAAACGAATGAATGAATGAATGAATGAATGAATATGATACTTGTTGGTTCTTACCTGTTTTTATCAAAACATGTTCTTGCTAACCTGGACTGCAGTATAGCTGCAACCTTCAGCAGAAAAACAGATCAAACACAGATCACCCATAAATATTCAAAAAAGAAAGCAAATTATGATTAATGGAAATTTGTTTAATTTTACTGACCATTGCTGTCTGGTCACCCTGCTTATCCAGACAGGATGCTCTGTGTAACTGCAAAAATTGCCAAATTACTTAAACAAGATGAAAGACCCAATGAAAATCAGAAATCTCAACAAAAAGGAAAACCTATTGGCAAACCTGTAATAACATCTGAACAACATCCTCTGTTTTTCCCGGCACCTCCAATTGGAATGTGACCTTTTTCTCTCCCTAACATGCATCAATCAATCAATAAATAAAAAATTAATAAATATTATGTCTTGAAATTTGCTGAAACTCTAATAAACAACAGATGAAAATATCAACGTTGTAAATATTTGTTCCCCACCCACTTCTCATCTATCTTGGACAGAGACAGAAAAAAAAATGAACTCACCCTTTCATATTTATATGGAGCAACCACATTTTCTTCTTTAATTAGATAAATCTGAGGGAAAAAAAATTTATAAAACCTGAAACGTGCAAGACTACAGATATTAAAGAATTAAGAGGAACTGTGAGGCACACTCACCTGCTTGGTTTCTATAAGGATACAGGCAGGTTTACTTCTGCAAACACACATAAAAAGGAATTGAAAAAGAAAATAATTAAAACTATATCAATGCAAAATTGCACTAAACCTGAGTACATCAAACAAAACAAATGATTTTTGTGAACATTAATCATCAGTATTACTCTATGAATGGGTTGTGGCCTGTTTCCTCCACTGCTCCTATTCCTTTGCAGTCTTTCAGGAGAATCTGCAAGAAATACATTTTCTTATTGTAGAACAAGAAAAACAGCAACTAAGCTTGGTGATAAATAATATGAAGATAATACCTTTAAAATAGGCTTAACAGCATCATCAGGTTCAAAAATGATTGATTTGGAACAGATTTTTAGCGAGCCACTAGTTCGTCTGTGTATAAAAAGAGATATTAAAAAAAAAAAGAGTTATTAAAAAGTCATCAAAGACTATATTTGTTTAGTGACAAATTCTGACAAATTTCTCAACACAGAACTATTGTAAGGGTTCAGAAGATCTATAATGTACCATAAAAGTTATATCATACTACATACTATGACGCTTTCTATCAGAACAAGTCAAGTCTTCTATGGAAAAAAAACACCTCAGACAATCCACTTTTGTTTTCCGTGGAGAGAAAAATCATATGAAGACAAAACGAGGGTGAGTAAATGATGACAAAAGTTCCATTTTTGTTTGAACTACTCTTATAAACTAACTAAGGTGTGAACTGGGGGTGGGGGGAATCAATGAATTATGAAATATGCCTTCACATATAAGGGTTCAAGGAATCATCAATAAAAACACATCCTGCTATACACCCAATTTCTTATAGTTTCAAAAATGAACATGATCCCAATGAATCACGTTCAGTCTCTTGTTTGTTGTGTCTGTGTTTTGGTCGATGCACACCTGTGACACTATGGAGTGTGAACACGAGTGTAGGCAGGGCTCTACGCTAACTTTTCTTTTTAGGAGCACGTTCAAAATTTTAGGAGCACCTTCTAATCAATAATCCAAAATTTTATCAAAAATTTGCCTTCCCACTACGAGGTGATATTTGACTCCTTAAAGTGATTAACAGTGGAATTTTGTTTTTACCTTTGTAACGGCATTTTTCTAATTTTATTAAAAGTTTGTCATCTTTTGTCAACTTCTTTAAAAATTATATTTTATAAGCTTTTTAAAAAGGTAATTAAACGACAGAAAAGAACTGTAGAAATAAGAAACATAAGTGCAAAATCAATGAAAATCAGTATTAACATTAATTTGTACGAGGTGTCACAGAAGAACACAACGTGGCTTGTTACTTTCAGACTCATGAGTGCAATTAAATCCAGAAATTCTGATTGAGATTAAGGTTTAAAATAGAAAGATTCAATTTAAATACTGAAAGATACGTTAAAATGAACTAAAACGGCCAGGCAGTGGGCGGCAAGTCACTGATTTTTGTTATCACTGAATCGTTCATTGCATTGATTCATTCGAACGGCGTAATCCTTCGAATGAATCAAGTGACTGTATTATGAATAGTAATCATGAATCACTGACTCACTAGATTCGTTTAAAAACGCCCGTTCATTCATAAACGAAACACCGCTGTGTTTGAATGGAGATGCGCAGCGGCTCTGCTGTGTCTTTGTTTTCAACTATTTTCAACGACGAAATTACGTGGCCCGAGAAGTGCAGAACAATCACAATTCTGAAAACAAACCAATTACAAATGCATCTAAAACTAAAAACAATTCAGAAAGCACACAACAATTCGAAACATTAAACAATCAAAAGACAATGACAATTCAAAACAACATCAGTCAGAAACACAATGGACAATCTGAAACAAATTAACAGTCAGCAAACACAACGACAAATCGACAAACCGAAAGAAGATAGTATAGTCTGGAGATGCCATTGGTTGGGGAGTACTCATCGCTGACTGGACGAGACTCTGTCAATCAACGATACGTGAAGAACCAGCCGAAGACCAGCAGAGTCGTGGTAGAAAGTTCGGATTTGGTATTAAAGTAGCTCAGTTTAAATGTATTGTATGAATTGCCATTACTATGGAATAAAAAATACGTGGTGTCTATTTACATTTAGTTAAGAGTGGCTGTAAATCATCAGCTCCAGTAGCACAGATGGATAAGCAAGTGTCCCTGACTTTTTGACGCGATCGACCTAGGTTTGATCCCGGCTTTTGCCGAGCTTTTTTTTCTCCCTTTTCAAATCTCGTATTAGTAATGGATTATATTTACACTAAGTGAAAATATAAGTATTTTTAGCAATATGCTATTTACACAGTGCAAATACCTAGTTACACTATGTTAAAATAGCAGGATTTCTACTATCAAGTATACTACTTGTTGCAAATAGTGGCAATTATCTGCACCTCAGTGTTGTAGTACATTATAAAAAATTATGCAATAAAAATGTATTGTGTAAATTATCATTTAAATTTAAATTATTAAATGGATGCCACCTTATTGGTACAAAAAAGCCCTCCCTACACCTACCCTAACTCGATACTTTATTTTCAACTTTTTGATTATTTCCTTAATTTTTATTGAAATAAATGCCTTTACGATGTGATACGATATTTGAAAAGGGAGGAAAAAAAAGTTCGGCAAAAGACAGGAACGAACCGGTGTCGATCGTGTCAAAAAGCCAAGGGCAAGAGCTTATCCATCTGCGCCACTGGAGCCGATGTTCTACAGCCACTTTTTACTAAATGTAAATATACACTCCGTATTTTTTATTACAGAGTAAGGACAATTCATACAATACATTTAAACTGAGCTACTTTAATACCATCTCTGAACTTTCTACCACGACTCTGCTGTTCTTCGGCTGGTTCTTCTCTGTATACGTTGATTGACAGATGTCTCGTCCAGTCAGCGTTGAGTAACCAATGGCGTTGTCTCAAACTATACCTACCTTTTCCGTTTTGTCTGATTTGTCGTTGTGTTTTCTGACTTGTTATAATGTTTTCTGAATTGTTGTTGTGCTTTCTGAATTGTTATTTTGTATTTTAGACTTGCATTTGCGTTTGTAATTTGTTATTTTGTTTTCAGAATTGTGATTTGTTCTGCACTTCTCGGCCACCGTACGAAATAGAGCAAAATCAGATCAAATCAGATGTTATAGGCAGACAATGCAAGTCACTTAATATTAAATTCTTGTTTATTGAACTGTTGTATTAAATCAGTATCACATTTACAAACTCCCTTTAAAATCATTAAAAGCGGTCACTCATCTTAGTTCATCGCGAGCTCACATTTATAATCAACGAAGCTCTCAACACTGCGCAATGAATCTCTCATTTACACCCTGTCTACACTTTGCTTATGAAAGGATTTGTGAGATTATGTCTGTGATGCATTACTCAATGCTGCAAAAACACGTAGAAACCTTTGAAGCTCCCCTGAGCGATCACAATCACAAATATGATGATGATCGGGTCAGTCGCACTGGTGCTCCTAAAAGTTTTTCATAGTCGCACGCAGTAGTTTTCAGTCACAAATTCGACTGAAATGGTCGCACTGTAGAGCCCTGATAGGTACCTAATAATTTACCTAATAGGTAAACATATGTGAAAAAGTTAGCTCTGCAACAGCTCCGGCTCTCTGATGTGGGATGTGTCCAAATACGTTGTCTCATTTAGTTCACTCCTTGCTGGTATCGTGCACTTAACTGCCATGCACTGAATAGGGATCAGTAAATGAGTGAACAAGTAAACGATTTCAGACACATCAACAGAGTCAACAAGAATCGATTCCTGTTTTACAATTGACTCTGGCACAAGGGCTATTCAAAATCAAGGAATTAACCTTTTTGGAGTCGACTCCTCATCACTAGACAAACATACAGCCAAGCAGTTCGGTGTCATAATCTGAAAACATATTGCATTTCCCAAATAAATTATTCAAGATCAGTTATTCAGCTCACCTGTTTGCCTCTGGACCTCTTCCGGTCAGATTATATGCAGTGTGCTGTTCAAAATAATGTTCCTCCAGATCCAGCAGCAGCAGCGAAAATCTGCACATAAACATAACAATTGGCAAATGTTTAAAATGTTTTTCTCCATTGTCCAAAGTGATATATTTTTAAAGGAATGTGTAAAGGTTACAAAAACCCTACTTCTTGTTTTTCAATGTGAGTTTTAAAAATGTTAAAGGTTTACTTTAAATAATCTTTTAGTGTTTTGCAGGTATCTTATGATGCCGTTGGACATCTATCCTGTATTATTGGCAACTGTGTTTTAAGATCTATTTTTTTATGTTATGTTGGAATCCTATAATAGTCCAATGTGATATGTGAAAAAAGTGTGTTTTTTTTTATCATAAAAGCATGAAACTTGGTACACTTGTACAGTTTGCAGCCATGAACATTTTTAGCAATGGCGCCATCGCAAAATGCCTCGTGGGTGCCATGGCAGCCATTCAACTTTCCTCCATTACCAAATTATGTATTTTATATTATACCTCCTGAACCAAACATGATAGCACAGAAAAGGTGATGTCTACCCCTATGTTTTTATGGTCAAGGATTACAGTGATATCATATACAACAACAAACTGTTAAGGTAAATAGTTAATGGTGAATTCAGTGACGTTGTGATAAGAACTACAATGAAATCGCAGTATCTGAGAAGATGCAGAATGAAATTTCAGCATATTTCTGTAAACTTAATTTACAATCACTCTCTGGGGACAGAGTTGCCTATTATGTTAGTATCCAAAAGGGGGAAGCATTTATTTCAGGTGATACATCCAAAGTCCCTTTCATCAAGTCAGTTCCACTCGCGGCCATCTTTGAAACGCCTCTCAGGATCAGTGAAGCCCTATCTCTTTGACTGAACCCTTCAAATTCTCCAAAACTGTCGCCAAGCTTACGACTACATTTCATATTTAAATTCACCAATAAAATCTGACAACATTTGTCTCATAATGTTGTTTCTTTTGCTCAATAGCATCAAAAAAGCTATTTTTTCAAGCTAACTCAGCCGTGTGTATGTCAGTCCTATCGTGCATTCATAAAGCTGATTGTTTCTATAGCAACTAGACTTCTAATGGCAGCTACAGTGCTGCAATGACTTTACCGAAGAGGCATTGGCTCTTTTACTCAGAAGGTGGGGCTTCGTTCGATAGAGCGGCTATATATTGAGCGTTGCATTTTTCCCCCATTCAAAACTGTATGTGTGTGACTCGTCTTGGGTTTTCTACAGTCTTTGATACTTCTGAGTGCAGCCTTCCTTCTTGATGAACTGTCACTCTACGGTCACCTTGGTAAAAGTCAACACTCTGCCTGACGCTAGATTTATTAATTTAGCAACACGTTATCCAAAGTGACTTACAATGAGGAATACAACAGCGATTTCATATAATAGGCCATAACACAGGGAGTGATCGTAATACAAAGTTTTAAAAGCTAGAACAGGGAGGGATTAATGAAAGTGAAGGTTCTTTTTATTAAATTAGGATGCAGTCAAATGATGATGAAAGAGAGATGAGTTTTTCAGCTGTTGCTTGAAATTGTCAAGGATTTGAAATTCCAGATGGGCTAGGGAATTCCATTCCACCAGCCCGAACAATGAACGAAAATGTTCTGGAAAGTGATTTTGTGCCTCTTTGTGATGATACCATGAGGCATTGCTCACTTGTAGATCTCAGGCTTCTGGAAGGGATGTAGATTCGTAAGAGTGAGTGGAAGTAGAGGGTGCTGAGTCTGTGGCTGTTCTTTATGCAAGCATCAGTGTCTTGAACTTGATGCGAGCCGCAACCGTTAGCCAGTGCATTGGTGGTGGGAATGAGAACAAATAGAGGTGTGATGTGGGCCCTTTTGGGCTTGTTGAAGATCAGACATGCTGCTGCAATCCGAATCATTTGTAGAGGTTTGATTGTACATGATGGAAGTCCAGCCAAAAGAGCATTGCAGTAGTCCAGACTAGGAAATGGCAAGGGCCTGAACAAGAAGTTGTGCAGCATGCTCTATTAGGAAGGGCTTGATCTTTCTGATGCTTTGCAATGCAAACCTGCAAGATCGAACTGTTTTTGCAATGTGGTCCTTGAAGGGCAGCTTGATCATCAAAATTAACTTTTTTAAAACACCCACATGAACCTTTTCTGACCGAAGTTGATGGGGTTATTGTTGAAAAACCTAGCTGGATGGTGAAATCATGCTGTAGAGTTTGAGTGGCAGGGAAGACGAGAAGCTCAGTCTTTGCCAGGTTGAGTTGCAGCTATTTTCCTTCATCCATGCCGAGATGTTCGCCAGGGCAGCCTGAGATCTGTGCAACTACTGTTGGATCGTCTGGTTGAAATTAAAGATAAGAGCTGTGTGTCATCAGCATAGCAATGGTAGGAGAAACCATGTACTTGTATGATGGATCCCAGTGATGTAGTGTCACTTGGGGTCCAAGAACTGATCCCTGAGGAACCCCTGTGACCAGATGATTTGCTTTAGATACCTCTCCTCCCCAGGCCACCCTGAAAGACCCACCTGTGAGATAGGATTTTAACCAGCAAAGTGGAATCCCTGTGATGCCCAGTGATGAGAGGGTGGACAGGAGTATCTGATGATTTACAGTGTCAAAAGCGGCAGATAGATCCAGCAGAATGAGAACACATGATCTGGAATCAGCTTTCGCAATCTGCAGGGCTTCAGTGACCAACAGTAACACAGTCTCAGTTTAATGGCTGCTTCTGAAACCTAATGTCCAGCTGGTTATGTCAGGTCCCATTAAAGCCTGAGATACTAACAGTAGACTGAGAAACAATGGCTGGAATGAAGTCATTGTTGACAGCTGACTGACAATTCCAGAGACCCACAGGAAAAAGAGATGGGTGCAGTAGAAGAGGTGTAGATAGGACGAAGGTTAGCAAGATTGCATTACTGTCTGCGTTAGAGCATTTTTGAGAAAAAACTGAAATGCATTGGAAACACATGATAAATGGGAAAAAGAAGGCGTAAGGAGAGTGCAGTGTTTCCCCTGACATTATATTAGGCGGGCGGCTCGCACCCCCCGCCCCCCTTGAAGGTCAAATTAATTTTATTTAACTATACTGCCAGTAGGGATGCAGTAATTCACAATTAACCGCGCTTTAAAATGTCACTGTTAATTAATCGTAAAGGCTCCGCTACACCGAGTATTTCTGTTGCACAGAACGGAACAGTTGCAACTTGCGCGAAACGAAAACAATGTTACACTAGCGGTGCACCAGCTTAAAATGCTGTGCTTATCAGAGACACGGAGGCTACTACACACACTAGATTAACTATGACAGAGGAACCAACGTGTGGTCCTTTATTTCCACCAGAGTTGATAGTGTGGAACCATTTTGGGTACACCAAGAATGGCCAGGGTGTAGGGGTGTGCGATATATATCGTCTACGATAATATTGTAATTGTTGTTTTAACGATGTGCGATTTTACATTATCGAGTATTTTGCAAAAAACATTCAAAACATCCCTACAGAGCGCACGCTACGGCTCGTAAAATGAATATGTAGCAATTCCGTATCTAAGCTATTTTATTAATAAAAGTCTCGGGGCAGGGTTCACAACAAGTTTGTGTCCTCCTGAATGTTTGAATGTGCGCACAAGCGCAATCTCCAATCTCACAAACCAAAATAATAGACATGATTTTCTCAGGCCACATGTAAAATCATAGGAATTATTATAAAAAATTATTAAAATTAATACGTATGATGACAGTTGATTACAATGATAGTTCAATTTATTCCCCTCATTATTAATAGTTTCCCCTGTGGGATAAATAAAGTCAATAGTCCTATATTATTAATACTTATTAACATTGTTATCCATTATCCCTTTTATAGTATTATGCATAAGTCAAAAACCAACAAGATTTTGTTTTTCACCATGTCTCCAGTTTTCTGCCTCAGGTCCAAAATTAATGTAAAGAATGTACAAACTGAAAATATTAAATACTTTTGCGATCTATTTCCGTTTGTTATTTTCAAAAGAGAAATACTGACATGGATGCTTACTGAGCATGAGGTCACCTTTTTAATTCCAACTGGAGAGAAAGACATTTGTTTGTATTTATTATTATTATTATTTTGTGCTGTATTATTGGTTACTGTGTTATTTCTGTTTCTAAATGCAGCAATAAGTGTGTCCATGTGATTTTATACATTAATAATGTTGTAAAATGAATAAATGCATAATAATTGTCATAATCATGAAACCGTGATTATTCCTCAGACAATAATCGTACCAACAAAATCTATAATCGTTGCATCCCTAATCCCGAGTATCAAACAGCATTAATTTAAAGTTACCTTTCCTATAGAAAATGTCTATACCTTGTTCTTTTATTAAACAATCTAAATAGCCTTATGTTATTTATCGTATTTACACGACGGCATGTCATTTCTATCTCTACGTTACGTGGTCGCACTCTCTGCATCGTGCACAGTGGAGTTCCACCCCGTTGCGCGCACACAAGTGAGCACACTCCCACTAGTATTTGTGAATATTAAGCCGCAAAACGACTATTTAAATATGAATTCTGCGTGTCTCTGTGTTATTGAATGGTCTGCCGTCTCACTAATGAGGACATAAATACATGAACAACATCTCCAGAACTGCTCTGAGAATCACTTCATGAGCATTTGACCGTTTCATTTGAGTAAAACTATCATCATGTCATACACACAGAAATGTAAAGGTATTCACGGCAACCCGTCAAAATAAAAGTTTGGTTTAACTTGAAGACATTGCAGCAGAAATATATTAGCCTACTATTGTTCAGTAGAATTTATGTAACAGGCTGCTACTACTACTACTAAATTATTAAAACCTTATTTTTAAGGAATAATCATACAATATTTCTTAAATATTTTAATTGTAATATTAAATCCCCTTTATTTTCCAAAAAAAAAATTGTTTAATTTTCATTAATTAAAAGAACAATTAAATGAATGTTTTATGCCTTAATTTAAATACACAACAGAATTTCTGAGGGAAAAAATCATAAGGCTATTGTAAGAATAAATGAAACTTGTTTTTATGCTTTCAAATAATTAGACATGTTAAAACACAGAATTTGGTAACAATAAAACATAAGGTTGGAAAAAATAAAACATTTTTGGGCCCTAAACATGTAATTTTAGTTAAACTATTAATAAATTGATGTTAAATTGTTTAAATTTCATGATTTTAATTCATTAGACATGCTTTTTGATTAATAAAATTTAATTTAACCATTAAAAAGGATTCCATAAAAAAATACAATAAATTTATAAATTTATTTAAATAAATTTGAATCATCTATCTGAATTAAAAGAACAAATGTAAAACTACGGCGCTGCAGGAAAGTGGAGTAGATTGTATTTTTTTACATTTTAGGATTATTATTATTGTTTATGTGTTGAATTTAAGTTTTTAAAAAGACGCTGCACAGCATGACGTCATATCACGACCGTTGCAGCGTCCGAAATAATTTTGCATGCTCAAAGCCTAGTGTGACCGCGGCTTTAGCGGCCGGCTTTTATTCTAATTACAAATATGTGCAATCAAAATACAAATTATAATGAAAGAAGAAAAATTGAAATAGTAAATGAAATAACCATTCTTAACAGCAAATAAAAATCTAAACAACAGAAACAATGTATTAAGCAAACATTTACACGCAACCATCTACCTGACTCTGCCTGAGAGAGAAGTAAAGATATATTTACATGAGAGGAATTTGTCTCTGAAATATTTAATTGTATTCTTGAAAACAATATTGTATTACTGAATAAAATATTAGTCAATTATCAAAGAAAGAGAAAATAAATAACCATAATATGGACTATTGTAGAAGCTGTGATACTGTGCTACTCAGATACTGTGATTTCCTTTTCACGTCACTGATTTCACCATTAACTATTCACCCGAACAGTTTATGTTGTTGCATATGGTATCATTGTAATCCTTGACCACCAAAATATATGGGAAGACATCACCTTTTCTGTGTTATCATGTCTGATTCAGAAGATATGACACAAAATACATAATTTGGTAATGGCGGAAAGTAAAATGGCAACCATGAGGTGTTTTTGCGATGGCTCCATTTCTGAAAATGTTCAGGTCCCCAAACTTTAAAAGAGTACCAAGTTTCATGCTTTTATGAAAAAGTGCACATATCACCTGGACTATAAGAAAATTCTCATTAGGTGTCTTTAAAAAGATGGTCCGACCATCATTTCCTCAACCTCATCCCGTCCCAGAAGTGTGAGGTACATTCTTTAGATGAACATAAACAAATATTGTTAGAAAAAAAAAAAAACTTTCCATCTCTGTGAGGCCATATAATACAAGAGAATAGCTGCCCAAAAGTTTATAAATGCTTCATAAACAATATGATCCCGAAAGGTAACCCATACAAAGCCAGAGGATAAAGCGAAACAATAGGGGTGCGAGAAAAATATTAATATTTTAAACTATAAACCATCACTTCTGGCTAACTAATTCTCTAAATGATGAGAGCATTTTAAATTTTGGGTAAAGTATCCCTCTGGTTTCAAATTATAATGAAAAATTCAGTTAGTTTCAATGTACACTCAGTAAAGGTCTGTTCACACCAAGGACGATAACCATGGACCGATGTGCAACGGAGCCAAGGAAGTTAAAGGGTTAGTTCACCCAAGAATGAAAATTCTCCCTGTTGAAAAAACCAGCATATGCTGGTAAGGTATGTTTTGACACTGGGATGATGGTTTAAGCTAGTCCTTTGTCTAGTTTATGCTGTCTTTTGCTGGTTTAATGCTGTCATGGCTAGCAGGACCAGCTAAACCACAAGGCCACTTAAACCACAAAAGGACCAGCATAACCCAGCAAAAGGACCAGCTTAAACCAGCAAATGACCACATAAACCAGCAAGGACCACATAAACCCAGCAAAGGACCACAGACCACAAGTACCAGCATAAACCACAAAGGACTAGGGGTCGACCAAAAAACGATTATCGGCGCCGATATTAAGCATTTTATGTTTATCGGTATCGGTCATTTTCAAAACCTATTCGCCGATAAAATAACTTAATTTTTAAACGCGCTATTTGGCTCTGATGCAGCCTGTCAGAACTCACCACTATGTGGCCTAAAGCAATCTCCGCCCACCGCCCATCAGATTTGTTTGGAGTCATGAGTCTGACCAATCAATGCGTAATTCACTCTCACTCCGAAAGCGCTTGATAACTGGAGCTGCTTCAGTGATCATGCGCATCAGTTGTCTCTCAAAGGTAAGTCAGCAGCAGACGTTTCTTAAGTTGCAATAAATCCCAATCCACTAACGTTACACTGAATTTGCAAAACCCCTCAATATTATCTATGATTTCCACAATGCAGAAAACATGGACGGAATCGCGGAATCCATTCATAAAAACGGAATTTACTGTATAATGTCTGTATGACATACGACATACAGACTGATTTTACTGTATTAATGTCACGGAATTTGTCAAAGTTTGGATGAATGAATCAAAAGTAGGTCCGTACACTTAAATAGAGTCGCAATATGGACTATCTGTAAATATTAAGCCGCAAAATTACTATTTAAATATGAATCCAGCATGTTCTGCGTGTCTCTGTGTGAATAAATGGCGCAGACAGCTGTGTTGTTTTCCTACACATACAAAGTATGGCTACGCTCGCTACCAGATTCACTTCATGAGCATTTGACAGTTTCGTTGGAGTAAAACTATCTTCATATCATTTACATAGACGTACAGAAACAAGTTCCTCATGGCAACCCGTCAAAATATAAGTTCGGGTTAGCTTAAAGAAATGATCAGAAATATATTACTGTGGTGAAGTATGATGTACATAATACTACTCGGGGATGAAAGTTTTCCGTCGCTACGACGGATTTCCGTCAATTGGAAAAAATGAGGGGAAAAGAAACATGTAGCACATTGTTGTTGTTCTGCCGGTGTTTTGATGATTTGTTGGTAGCATAATCTGATAGGTAGCATTATTTGTCAGAACACTAGCATACCAAAAATCATCCCCGCCACGGCTGTAGCTTCTCACTGACAACATATCGCCGCTCGCATCATTCACAGTCGGGTTATTAGCAGAGAACACAGAGCAGGTCTTGAATTTCAGGCGCAGGATTGCGGCTATTAATAATAATTATACTCATTCCCGCCGGTTCCTTCATTTGCACTTACTTTTGAGTCTTGAGAACTCTCATTTTCTGTGCGCCCACAGATCGCGATAAGGACAGTGACAGATTTTAATAATTATTCAATATTGATTTAATACAACAGTTCAATGAACAATTACTGCCTGATTTTGCTCTATTTCATCAACGAAAATATTTCCAAATAAAGTAACAGCTCAGCCGCTGCGCATCTCTAAAAGCAAACACAGCGGTGTTTAATTCATGAATGAGTGCGTTTTTGAACGAATCTAGTGAGTCAGTGATTCATGATTACCCATTCATAAAGACAGTCACTTGCTTCATTCCTGAATGAATCAGCCGTTCAAATTAATCAATTGAATGAATGATTCAGTGATAAAATCCGTGATTTGCCGCCACCTGCTGGTGATTTCAGTTCATTTTCAAGTATAATTGCAGTTATTATCATTAATATTTCCTGCATTCAATTTTTATTTTAAAACATTTCTCCACCTGATTTATGAATGATATACTACCTGCTCTACGCAACTCAAACATAAAAAAATAAGCCACCTCTGAGCCTCATTGAATGTCTGAAAATGTACCTATAAGCCACTTTTGTGTTCTTTTTGTGCCACCTCTGTAGTACAAATAAATTTTTCATTAATACTAATTTCATGATTGGTAACTTATTTGTCTTATTCTACTTCTTATTATATTGTTTTAAATAGAAATTTAAAAAAAGCTTATAAACATAAATTTTTAAATTTGACAGATGAAAATGATGCCATTACAAAAGTAAAAAGAAAATGCCCCTGTAAATCACTTCACCTCATATTAGGAAGGCTAATTTTTTATTATTGATCAGAATGTGCTCCTAAATTTTTTTAATTAGGAGGACAAGAGCTCCTAATTACAAGAAGAAAAAAAACTGCTCTTAAATTGGGTGTGTGACGGGTATGGCTGAGGAATGGGGTTTGGCCGGGGAAACATTTTCAGTCAAAAGATTTTTGTTTTTACCCCTGACTACTACAACAATTATTACAACTTTTGTTTAAAAGAATAATCACACAATACGCTATTTCTTCCATGTTTTAATTTTAATAGTAAACCCCTTTGTTTGCCAAAAAATAAAGGTTTAACTCATTAAAATAAAGAGTTTACTGTGGGAGTACTACACTTAACCAACACCAGTGAAGGCAGTTTTTGTCAGAGCTTTTGTTATTCTTAATTTTGACATTAATTTTACACCAGACATATATATCGGTTAAAAAAATATCGGTTATCGGTCTACGTGATCTGTAATAATCGGTATCGGCATAAGGCCTGAAAAACACATATCGGTCGACCCCTACAAAGGACCAGCATAAACCAGCTTAAACCAGCAAAGGACCAACTTAAACCAGCATCAAAACATACCTACCGCATATCTGTTTTTCACCGGCGTCATGAATTAATCGCCCTCGTGTCGTTCCAAACCCGTAAAAGCTTTTTTCGTCTTCGGAACACAATTTAAGATCTTTTTTTATGAAATATGAGGGCTCTCTGACCCGCAAGAATACTTTTTTTGCGCAAAGAAAAAAAAAAAAGACTTTAATCCCCTTTTCGTCTCCACGGATCACTTTGTGGCGCCGCCACACGTTCGCGTCATGGTACTGTCGTGAACGCCCATCCAAAGTGACGCAGTAGAGACGGAAATGTGGAATAAAGTCGTTATTTTGTTTTCTTTGCGCAAAAAAAAATATTCTCGTAGCTTCGTAAAATTACAGTTAAACCCCTGATGTTTCACGGACTACTTTGTCGATCATCTTGGTACTTTTCTGGACCTTGAACGTGGTAGTTACCTTGCTGTCTATGGGAGGGTCAGAGAGCCCTCAGATTTCATCAAAAATATCTTAAATTGTGTTCCGAAGATGAACGAAGGTCTTACGGGTTTGGAACAACACGAGGGTGAGGAATTAATTACAGAATTTTCATTTTGGTGACTACCCTTTTATTGTTTTACTAAGATTACTAGGGCACTTTTTTTTAAATAATGATGCAAGAGATACATAATTTATAATAAGCACTGCAACATTCTATAAATAAATAAAAATCGTCCATTTTAATTTCACAGAGACTTTAAGTAAAGTGCCCTGGGCACTGCCTGAAGGAACTAAACAAATTAATAAATATAAGTCTGTATGACATAGCTGGTCATGTGACATAAACAGTCCTCATATCATGTGAGTGCAATCAGAATTGGTGTAAACTGCAAAAATGAGAGTTAATTTCTAAATTAGCTCAAAACAAAAACGTATTGCCGTAACAATGAGATTGTGAGTCTTAACATTACTGCAAGAATAAGGGGATTATTCACACGCTTGAAACAAACAAGGGACCGGTGTTGTGCCCACCGCTCTCTCTCTCCCTATACAATTCATCCGATGCTAGGAAAATGTTAATTAAGTTAAAAATAAAAGTATTAACAAGAAAAGCTTGAATACTCTAACATAAACACTACGCGTAACAACACTGATACATGTCTCTGATGTGTTTACTGGCCTATGAGGAGGAGGATCCAGCGAGCTAAAGTGACACAAAAGGCCTGAAGTCAGAGTCCTACGGTACGGACCTGAGAGAGAACACCCTCCTGATCCGTCTGGGATACCGGTATAAACAAAGTGTCAGTTAAAATATGAAAGCACAATACCGTTCTTTGCTGCGATCCTTCTTCGTAATGAAAGCCATGAGGGATCCGTGCCTGCTGCAGACATGTAAACACGGAAGTCCTCTGAAACGGAAGAACCGGCTGATCGCTTCACATGCTCGCTCTCACACTGGCGTTAATATAAACTGGCTCTGGCATGCTGCCGTGGAGAAATAAATAACAATATACGTTTTTGGAATTTGTGTGTTTATCCATTCATAACATTCTGTTGACGGGACCAAATGTAAAATTCTACTTATAAAAACTAATTCCGGTCTTTGATTATGATAGGCTGAGCCACGTGACCTGTTTATTTAATGAAACCTTGCCAGGACAAAACACAGCCTAACAGAAAAAGAAAGAAAAGACAGACAGACAGAAAGAACGAAAGAAAGAATTCCAGGTATATAGCCTAGCAACATTTTTTTAAAACATCTCTTAGTGGTTCTAAAATTTCATGGAACATGGCTTCTTCTGATCAGTTATTTGAAACGGCATATAGAAAAAATATATTTGTTTTTATTATATATAAAGATGGACGACGATCTCTAGTTCCTTCCACTGTAGAAAATTGGCCAAACGAAATTGCAGTACTTGCATTTGAACCTACTTCACAACTGTTAAAAAGTAATTATGTTCTATATCAGGGGTCTCCAACCCTGCTCCTGGAGAGCTATACGGTCCAGCAGATTTCAGCTCCCACCCTAATCAAACACGCCTGAACCAGCTAATCAAGGTGTTCCGGGCTACTTGATAATTACAGACAGGTGTGATGGAGCAAAGGTTGGAACTGAAGTCTGCAGGACGGTAGCTCTCAAGGAGCAGGGATGGAGACCCGGTTCTCATAGTAGAAATGGGTAACCCCCCCCCCCCCCCCCCCCCCGCCCCCCCCCTCCCCCCCCACCAGGTTGGGTATTGAATGAAATTCTGACGTACAACATCCGCCATGCTGTTACTGTCACCTGACCTACCTGCGTCAGTTGCATTGCTGCACTGCCATTTATAAATTCTCTCCTGTGGCCTCATGGGAGAATATTATTCTTTGGACATACTACTCTTTTGGCATAGTACTGGTTTTAGCATATATAGCATCTAACAGTAGAAATCGTGAGATGGAGTCACAATATGTCCAACCCAGACTCAATCACTAGTGCGCAATAATGACACCACACACCGTTTTATAGCATCAAATAACTAGCTAAAACCAAACTTATTTCCAGTGCTTGGGTAGATTACAAATTACATGATTAACTTCTTACATGCTTAACACAAATGAACTTCTAAATATGAAGGAATATATATTTGTATTGAATTTCACAGGTGTTTTATCCATATTTTAAATTACACAGTGCATTGTGGGGGTAAGAGCCAAAAGGTGCAAGAGGCAGGGGCCGGACCAGTTTGTTCTGCATCCCAGATGCACTGGTCGCTTTTTGAGCACAAAACTTTGAATGCATCTCCCACATGGAATTAGATTGTTGAACAACCGTTGTTGTTAGTTGGTGCATTACATGGTTAAGCAAACAATCACAAAAATTGTAGCAAACAATCACAGAAGTTTGACAGACGATCCTGGAAGAAAGGCATGACATTAGATATGAGTAGGTTAATAAAAATTGAATGCATGGTTGGAAACAGGATGCTAATATGTGGTTGGAAACAGCTACTAATATGTGGGATTTTAATGCATACAGAACATTATGCTAGGAACAAGAATAAAAAAACAACCTGGTGATTTTGAATGATTTTTAGGGGGGGAAAAGCAAGCCTGTGGGTCCACCCCTAAACATAACCATCACTGCAGTTGCAACTGATTGTTTAAATATATTTCTAAGACATGGATAAAACAAGAGTATGTGTGTCCCAGCAGGCTTGCACACTCTCAGTGCTGGGTTCCATCAGGAAGGCCCTCTGGCATAAAACCTGTGCCAGATGGCTGTGCGGATAGTTCTTCTGTGATAAGCCCTCATGTCAGGTATACACTACACGATTTTAGGTCTGATTTTCACTTGCCAACATTTTTTTGCAGACTGCAGACCAAAGCTCGAAATCTGGGGCTAATCGATGCTCGTTCACATGAGGGACGATCACATAGAGTGAATTACCAAAGAGAGAAGCGTCGATGCCAAATAAATATTTAGCAAGCTAAATATTTATAGGCTGTTTGCAACCCATAGACTTGCAGTATGAAATGTGTTTTGACTGGAAATGACATTGGCCATGACTTACAAAAAATATGATATGAAAAAGAACTTTCAAAATGTAATTAAATATATGATAAAATTGTTGAAGTAAGGGGTCGTAGGAGACATACAGTAGTTTTGTGTATGTAAATGTATGTATAGAATGCAAAACACATCATCCAACTGTCTTTGCCGACAAATAAACAGGGATATATGGGTGCAGGTAACATGCACTGATACAAATTTTCTGCTCTATTTACTTAAAACCTATGATGAATTTTTTTTTGCATAAATTTATTATGTAGATCAAACAAGACTAGTCTTTGTAAAAACTACTTAATTTTTCTGTCTGTTGAAAGAATGTTTATACATAAAGTAAACTTAATTTTAGTATTTCTTTAGTAATTTTTTGTGTTTGTGATCTACATAACTTTAAGAGTTCTAAATGTGTATTTTTGATTGAATTCAACTGAATTTTTGTATTTCCATGTTCCAAATTTCAAGTGGGATCTACTTTGTTTTCACAAATTTGTTAGTTTATTTTTAAGTTACATGTACTCACATTTTCTAATTAGCAACTGAGTACTTCTACTTACTATTTAACCACTGGTACTTGTCAACGGAATGTTAGTAGAATGTACTCATCAAATATGGAAATCTAGTTATTACATTATATAAAGCTGACATTTTGGCCATTTGATAGTAAAACTGCCAGGGTCAGTATAAAATAAATAAATAAATATACACACACCCACACACACACACACCTCACAGATTAAGACATTGTGTACATTAGAAAATTGTGCTAGGGGAAAGCTTATAAGTCAAAGTTGACAGGCTTTATTCTCTCAATTTCACAAAATTTTACCTTAATCCACTCAATACATCTCAAGATATGCATGCTGTGGCAAAGGGTTGCCCATAATATTAAATGGACATCTGTCAGTCTCAACCTACCAACCGGATGTTTAACTTCTATTTCAAAACATTTTAAATGACTGAACACTTTCGGTAAGGACTTTTTTCAATAAAAAAAATTACATTGTACAGAATATTTCTATACAATTTCGTTTTTGTTCCTTAATAGTAACAGTAACGTGCTCTCAAGACTTTAAAACAACAAGCTCACAAACACGATCCACTTGTGAAAATGGAGCAGATCTTCTAAGAAACCTACATTTCAGTTTCTTTGCGTTTCTACTGATATAAATTCACAGAGCAAAATATTTTTCCACGAGTCACGTTTCTCACTTTTTAACAGTCAAATTTCTTTCCAATGCACATTAAACATTAACAGACTCACAAACATAGTCCCTATATGAAACAGTAATTGTGTAACTTGAGAAAATGCATTGAAAGAACCTCAGAAAGTGCACTGTAAATCTTTAACAGAGGGACCTAACTCTACCTTCAACAAAGTCTGTATGGCTTTTAGGCCAGTAAGCTGACTTTGAGAACGTGGACTTTTTTAGTTTCCATTCTCCTGCTCCAGGAAGATCATCTGGAAAGCCTGCATTTCAGTTTCTTTGGTTAGCTTAATCACAATAAAATTACAATAAATTCACATTGTGCAAAATATTTTCCATGAGTCCCGTGTTTCTCACTTTTTCAGCGTCATATTTCCTTCAAATGCACATTAATAGACTCACAAACATGGTCCCCATATGAAAATGTAGTAGTTCAACTCGAGAAAGTGCATTAGGAGAACCTGAGAAATGTAACTTTTAAACTTTAACAGAGGGACCTAACTTAAACCCTCTACCTTCAACAATGTCTGTATAGCTTTTAGGCCAGTAAGCTGACTTTGAGATTGTGGACTTTGGGGGACATTTTTTTGTTAAAGTCCTCCAGCTCCAGGAAGATTTTCTGGAAAACCTTGAATGTGTATTTCAGTTTCTTTGGATAGCTTAGTTCCAAAGCATAAATAAGGCCCATTAGGTAGGTGCAAGCATGGGCTACACTGGGAATACCAAAAAGGACCTCTGTTCCCTCGATGGCTATTCCTGCTTGCTTCTTGTGACCTCCTTCCCTGGCTTTGTTGACCACAAAGATGTTGAGCACAAATGAAGTGAGGTCCTCTTGGATGGCTGCAGCATCATCGTCATCATCACAAACCTGTGAAACATACCAGAGAGAATTAAACCTCATTTTTGTTTGCTAAAGTAAAGACTGCATATAGGTCTTTACTCTCCATCTAAACAGAAATCTGGGTGGGATTACGTGGTTGCTGTGGTAAATTTGAATTTGAATTTGAATTTGAATATATTTATGTATACTTTGTGCCCGAAAGTCACTCAAAAGAGTGTGCTGCGTGTTGTCGGGATCTGGGTGGGATTAAGTGGTTGCTGTGGTAGTTTTGAGCAGTGTTGTGATTTAAGCCAAGAAATGTGTGTGCGCATCAGAAATTTATAAACAATAACTATCTTGTGTGAATTGAAAAATATTTCTGTGGAGAGAGCTGTGTATACATAAATCAAGAAATACATTTGAGAATCCTTCAGTATGCATTCATAACAAGTGAGAGGGCAGAAATGTATTTTCTTTACCTGGTAGTCCTAGTCTTTTCACCAAGGTAGATAATGAGGCCTCTGATCACAGTTTATCTTCGGGATTCAATGTTGTTGTCCTACAAACATATGAAATATGAGATTATCTTCAGTACAGATATCAGAATGTTACAACATTAAACTAACTGCTATAATATTAAAAGTACATGCCTCATTTATGATGTCAAGGGTCTCATCAAGTTTCTTCCCTACAGCTCCTCCCTTCCTCCTGTATAGACTCAACAATTTAGGTGTGTAACTGTTAACTGTTATTGGTCCAACTTCCCTAGGAATGTGGACTGTAGTGGCTTCAGTGTGATCCTTCGGAATTCCTCATCGATCTGCAAAAGAGACAGAGAGAGATGGACAAATATCATTAGATACTGAGAGAAAAGAATTTGAGACACAGAGAAAGAGAAACCGATTAATATAGATAAAGTAACCCTAGAAATACACAAAGAACAACATTTAGGTGGTCCGACGTCTGGCAAAATATAAGAGATAAGTGCACTAACTGAATAGAAAAAAAAAAAATTCTTGCTTAATGTTGGAACAATTTCAAAGATTGTTGTTCCCATCAGTTTTTAAACACAAAAACATAGGGAAATGGGGTCCAGGTTGAAAAAAAAACGATGCTATCCTTTAACCTACTCTAAAAATTCACGTGCTTAGCATACACTACATGCCTTATTTCATAGCCGCATGCTAACGTTAGCTTCAAATTACACAAACTATCGTCACTTGCTAAATTATTTAATTATAATTAAAAGTAAATCCATGTACAACAACGTTATCTTCAAATTAAATGTAAAGCCTTTTTGTACAACAACTCGAAAACTAAAGACTATGGTAATGTACCAAACATCTAACCTTACTTTGATAACTTTATTCTTACCTTGTTCAGTCCGCATGTTCCTCTTTGTTTGGAATGTGCGGGGTTTCCAGACCAGACCAACGAAACACGAAGGGAAGTAGGGTAATTATTTTATATTGAGTAAATGAAACAAGGTTATTGTTTGTTGTGTGTGTGTACCTAAGAAGATTGGTTGGGATTACTTAGATACATTTTGTAAAGGAAAAAAATGCACATTGTCTTGTATTTTGATCAAATGCAGATTAATTCAAAACTAGATATATTAATGTAAAGACAGAAACTTAACATTTTATTGTCAATATCACAGATTTAATTATGTAACATTTACATCCACCCAGATTTATTTTTTTCAGTGTGGAGAAGGAGTATGCACTGGTCATTTACATATACTACTAGTGTTATAACAACACAAATCTGGTTGAAAATCAGTCACGTTGTCCTTTAATGGCCATAATAATAATAGGACAGGTTACAGGTGCGTCTCAATAAATTAGAATGTCGTGAAAAGTTCATTTATTTCAGTAATTCAAAACAAATTGTGAAACTCGTGTATTAAATAAATCAATGCACACAGACTGAAGTAGTTAAGTCTTTGGTTCTTTTAACTGGGATGATTTTGGCTCACATTTAACAAAAACCCACCAATTCACATCTAAACAAATTAGAATATGGTGACATGCCACATCAATTAAAAACACCTGCAAAGTTTTCCTGAGCCTTCAAAATGGTCTCTCAGTTTGAGAGGCTACACAATCATGGGGAAGACTGCTGATATGACAGTTGTCCAGAAGACAATCATTGACACTTTTCACAAGGAGGGTAAGCCACAAACAGTCATTGCCAAAGAAGATGTGCTGTCACAGAGTGCTGTATCCAAGCATGTTAACAGAAAGGTGAGGGGAAGGAAAAAGTGTGGAAGAAAAAAAAAGCACAACCAACCGAGAGAACCGCAGCCTTATGAGGATTGTCAAGCAAAATCGATTCAAGAATTTGAGTGAACTTCACAAGGAATGGACTGAGGCTGGGGTCAAGGCATCAAAAGCCACCACACACAGACGTGTCAAGGAATTTGGCTACAGTTGTCGTATTCCACTCCTGTTAAGCCACTCCTGAACCACAGACAACATCAGAGTTGGGCTTACCTGGGCTAAGGAGAAGAAGAACTGGACGGTTGCCCAATGGTCCAAAGTCCTCTTTTCAGATTTTTTTTGTATTTCATTTGGAAACCCAGGGTTTTTTTGTCCTAGAGTCTGTAGGAAGGGTGGAGAAGCTCATAGCCCAAGTTGCTTGAAGTCCAGTGTTAAGTTTCCACAGTCTGTGATGGGGTGCAATGTCATCTGCTGGTGTTGGTCCATTGTGTTTTTTGAAAACCAACGTCACTGCACCCGTTTACCAAGAAATTTTGGAGCACTTCATGCTTCCTTCTGCTGACCAGCTTTTTGAAGATGCTGATTTCCCACTGCCAAAAGCACCAAAAGTTGGTTAAATGACCATGGTGTTGGTGTGCTTGACTGGCCAGCAAACTCACCAGACCTGAACCCCATAGAGAATCTATGGGGTATTGTCAAGAGGAAAAATGAGAAACAAGAGACCAAAAAAAAAAAGGAGAGCTGAAGGCCACTGTCAAAGAAACACCCACCTCCACACCACCTCAGCAGTGCCACAAACAGATCACCTCCATGCCACGCCGAATTGAGGCAGTAATTAAAGCAAAAGGAGCCCCTACCAAGTATTGAGTACATGTACAGTAAATGAACATACTTTCCAGAAGGCCAACAATTCACTAAAAACATTTTGTTTTTATTGGTCTTATGAAGTATTCTAATTTGTTGAGATAGTGAATTGGTGGGTTTTTGTTAAATGTGAGCCAAAATAATCACAATTAAAAGAACCAAAGACTAAAAACTACTTCAGTCTGTGTGCACTGAATATATTTAATACACGAGTTTCACAATTTGAGTTGAATTACTGAAATAAATGAACTTTTCCACGACATTCTAATTTATTGAGATACACCTGTAGGTGATGACAATGAATTGAAACTGAAACCATAATACAACAGGAACAAGAAATGTAAATGCAGAACAGAATACAAACTAAGCATCCAGAATAGACTTCAAAATATAAAGCACTATGTCAGTCGTTTTAAAGCACGGGAATAGATTACATTAGCAAGTTCAAGCAAAAGTAAAGGCAAAGCTGGCAAACATTTTGTATTGAATTGGTAGATCAAAATCTGTGGGTGATGTCTAGGGCATGATTAGGAGCACGAGAGGAATCAGGAGAAAATGGAAATATCCCATACTGGTGATACAGGAGAATGCAGCAGTGTCTGACGAAGAGAAAGCAGAAATGATAATGAAGGTGCTGAAATTCATGCTTCTGCTAGCGAGAGTGAATAGGGGAAAAAAGGAAAGGGGATTAACAAGATCAGTTTACCCTCGAGAGAATTGATTAGATGAACATCACATTGAAAGCTCCATTACCTTTGGAAGAAATGAAGAGGGCAACATCTCATGCGAAAAATGAAATCTGATACATGTTATATAAAACATAGGTGTTCTAGTATCTATGAAGCGTCTAGGTTTTTATAATAAAGTGTAAAAAGAAGGAAAGTTACTAACTAGATAGAAAGAGACAGGAAAGTTACTAACTAGATAGAAAGAGGCAGTGAACCAGGAAATCAGGGAAGGGCCCTGTCACACCATCACCCTGTTTGGACTATCGGTGCATTCCAAATGGGATATATCGTCCTCAGAAGGGCACTTTGGAGTGAAAACAATCATGGCCGCCATATTGAAAGATCGTTCCAAACCGAAGTGCTCAAAACTGGCCACTTCAAAGGGCCCTTCGGAATTAAGGATTTCGAAGGGTACAACTGATGGACACTTTCGGGCCCTCATGATAATTTGCTCTGATTCCTTCCATGATGATGGCACCTCCTTGTGGGGCACGGAATAATGGCGCAGAAGGGCACTTCAAGAAACAGTTGTTTGGTCCCCTAAACCCTTCAACCCTTCAAAGCTCTCACTCCGGAGGGTAAACCCTTTGAAGGGATGAGCTCTTCCAAATGGAACGCAGGGTTTGTTGGCCTGCTTGTTTTGTTCTCTGACCAAGTTCCTGTCTCCCCTTTGATTACGTTAGTTAGTTTACCTGTGTCTCATTAATTATCCTCATTTGCCTATTTAAGTTCCTGTCTGCTCAGTTTTAGTTTGTCCAGTCTCATCGACGTACAATATATGTGTGTTTCCAGACCTCCTTGTTTGGATTACCTTATGTGGTTTTATTAAAGACTAGATTAAAGATCTTCATGTGTGTTCATTCGACACAGTATTTGTGACTGACCCATCAGATCCATTGAACTACTGTTTAGGCCAAATAACACTGACATCACACATAAGAAAGATAATGGAAAGAATGATTACCAAAAGATTAGCATAAAGTAAGGAATTCTACCACCGAATGGCTTTAGAAGAGGGAGATACTGTACTCTATGTCTGGAAATATTTACTTATATTAGTTCTATATTTAAATTATGGAAGTATTGGTCTGCATGTTACTCTGCTGTCCAGTTTCATTAAACAAAAAGACAATGAACTGGTAATTTTCTGCCAGGACATTATCCATTAATTTGACAGACATTTCTCTTAACTCTAAAACACAACGCAATGCAGTGGAAGATTGGGGCTTGTAATGTTTCCACAAAACAAGCAAATTGACTATTTAATTTACTCATGTTGGTGCAGAGAGAATACAGAAAAAAATTATGCTATCATTTCCAGACTGTGCATTGGACTTTTGACATTAAATCAGAATCTGCACATTATAGGGAAACATGAGACTGCTTACTGTGATAAATGTGGTCATCCAGAAACAGTAAAACATATAATTCTAAACTATGTTGCATATGAGAAATATTTCATCTAAACCCATCATTAAGAGCACACTCCAGTCCAATAGGTAGCGGAAATGTAACTTCTTTGTTGGTTTAAAAAGCACAGTAAAACATCACATGACGAAGAATGCGTATCAGAGCAAAAACCATGTAGTTAGTCATCTGCCTATGAAGCTCAGATACAGGCTCAGATACAGGACTGCATTGAAATATCTCAAAAGTACATTAATCTCTATAATTCTTAAATGGAATAAGTCTGAAACAATCAAGACTCTTCCTAGAACTGAGCAATCAGGGAGAAGGACCTTGGTGAGAGAGGAGAGCAAGAACCTGATGGTCACTCTCAGAGCTTCAGAAATCAAGTGTGAACAAGGAAGAAACTTGCTTATGGACAGCTATCACCAGTTGGAAGCCTTTTCTCAGTGGAAGACCCATGGAGTCCTGTTTGGAATTTGCAAAAGACTCTTAAGTCTGTGAGAAATTAGATTCTCTGCTATATTGAACTTCATTCACACCGCACAGACAGACGGCAACAAACAAGTTGGCCGTTGCATTTAGAATTTTATGAAAAATAGCTGCCATGTTCACACTGCCCCAACAGACACCAACAAATACTGACTGAACAGTCGGGTGAAAACAAACTCCAACCAACGGCAACAGATGCCGACAGGTAACACACTGATTCAACAAAACCCAACAAACGTGTTTGTTGGCATTTGTCTGTGAAGTGTAAATTGGCCTTAAGAGTCATGTCTATGAAAACCAGACATCACTGATCTTCTGCAGAACACCATCCTAATGAGATCATTTTAAAAAACCTAACCCAGAGCACTCAAGACCTCAGATTTGGTCAAAGGTTCACCTTCCAACACGACGATGACAGTGGCTTAGGGAAGACTCTGTGAATGTCCTTTGGCCCAACAAGAACAAGTATCAGTTGAACATGAAATAATAGGTAACAGAGCAAATATTAGGATATAAAGCACCATTTTTTTCCAACATAACACTGCTTAACAGGGTCAGCTGCATTTTAGTGGGAGGCCGCATTTATACCTTGCTAAAGGTTCTAAGCATGTCATAAATGTGAGGGGGTTATGGTAAAATATACAGACAACATAGTCCGTTTGTAAAGTGTCAGATGCATATTGCACATAGAACAGCTAAGTATGGTAAACATCTGCATTAACAAGATATATGGGAGACCCTAATCATTTTTGCATTCCTCTTTGCTTCAACTGTAAACATATCCACTTTTGCATTTCCACAACTTTTCAAAACAGGACAAAATAGAGATAAATGGGTTACAACAGCAACAGGAGAAAATTATGTATAGCCACTTACTCAGTGTATTAGTGAAAACCACAAACTAAAACACAACCCACCACACACACACACACAGGTTTGTTTTTAGGGTTTATGGGGACTCTCCATAGGCGTAATGGTTTTTATACTGTACAAACCGTATTTTCTATTGCCCTACACCAACCCTACCCCTAAACCTACCACTTACAGGAAACATTCTGCATTTTTAGATTTTCAAAAAACTTCCTTCTGTATGATTTATAAGCTTTTGTACAAGTGGGGACCACGGAAAATGTCCTCATACATCACCTTCCGTTGTAAACTCTCGTCATACCCATGTTTATACCAATTTGTTGTCTCATAAATACATAACAGCACACACACACACACAAACACCTTTGTTTCTGTGAAGGTGGGACTTTCCATAGAATCTATTAATTTTATACTGATCAAACGATCTTTTCTAGCCCCTAACCCAAACCTAACCCTAAACCTACCCTTAACAGAACACCTGGGTGGCAATTGTGACACTTAAGATAAACACTCATTACTATTTTTAATCATTTTCCCCCCTCGTGGTGACCACAGGCTGGTCCCCAGAAGGTCAAAAAGTACTGCTTTTACTATCCTTGTGGGGCCATTTGGTCCCCACAATGTAGCATAAACAAGTAGTTTACACACAGACACACACACACACCACATCACACACACACACACCAACATCACACAATTAAGATGATATTAGAAACACCTATCCAGCTTTTTTTGAATGCAAGGTAATATACACAAAGCACAGTAACAAGGATCTATTCCTAATGTTTTACAGTTTTGCGTGCATTAACTCAGGTGTCACTCAAACAAATGTCAAATATTATTATTAAAAATATTTTCATTTAATTTTAACCATTTATGATCTTTACAATGTAATGTCCCTACTTTACATCCAATAATACTGTCTAGATCAGTTATTTAGTATGTTAAATATTAATATTATTATTATTAACTGACTGTTTTTGATGTAACATTCGTTAGATACCTTTAAAAAATCCCCAAACACGTGATGTCAAACGCGGAAGCGATCTGGAACTGTCACATGGGGAAGCACAACATTTCCAGTCTATAAAGAAAACATGATTCACATCTACCTTGCCTGCATTTTTACATTTTCAAATGCCGTGTTTGCTAACCATATCGGAACACCAATAAAAACAAATGAAAGACCAATAATAGGTGAGTTGCAACGCAGTATTAAATAGAGTGCATGCCACTTTCAACTGTATTATCATTACATATTTCGTGAAGTAAACCATGTCTAAATCTTGTCTAGGTGTTCTTGCCCAGGAAGTGTATGACCCGTCGCCTCATAAAAACTCATATATTGCGGCGTCTTACGTTAAGTTTCTGGAATCTTCTGGCGCTCGTGTTGTTCCTCTGATGTAAGATAAAACACTATAGAGAAAATGCCTTCACTGTAAACATGCAGGGTTTATTTATTTCAAATGAGAAACAGTGTTTTTTCTCCTTATCCACCTGCAGCATAAACACCGAGTTCGTTACTAGCGTACTGCATACTGCCTAGAATGTTGTGAAAGTAGAAGCAATATGGAATGTGAAACATAACTCATTCATACATAGTATTTATTATTATAATTTTTTTGTACGTAACATGTATTGCAATGGTATTATGTTATTATACAACTGTTTATTTTAGTTGGGAAATATCATAAGAAAATGGACTACAACTTAGCCATGTCTTAAAGTTTATAAACAAGGTTAGCTCTGCTTTAATGAATGAATAAAGCAGCATGAAGAGCCCTCTGCTCTCTATCCACCTTATTTTTCAACGCTTTTGAATGTGCAAGACTGCAATTTTAACAAAATTGCAACTTATTTAAAAAAAAAATGTCTTTAGGATAAATAAGTCTGATGATGAGTACAGAAAGCTCTTCAAATCCATAAATGGGTAAGTAAAGTATTTTTATAATTATATCAGTGAATGCAATAAGGGATTTGTGACACCTTTTCTCTCTCTCTAGAGTCCTTTTTCCTGGAGGTGGAGTCAGTTTAGAATCATCTGGCTATTCCAAAGCAGCTGGCATTTTCTACAGACTTGCTCTTGAGGTTTGTGTACAAATGGTCCATTTGGTACAAATATTCAGCATGACAATGTATCCAAAGTACATTAACATAACATTAAGCAACACTTGAGCAGCATTGATAGTTAGGTAAAATAGAAATTTTACATTTACATTTAGTCATTTAACAGACGCTTTTATCCAAAGCGACTTACAATTGGGGGATACATAAAGCGATTCTTCTTAAAGAGGCAAACAGACACAAGAAGTGGTTGTAATACCAAGTTCTTAGACATTGTTCAAATAAGTACAAGCTAGAAAGAGAAGGAATAACTAAATTAGAGATACTTTTTTTTATTATTATGATGAAGTCAAGTAGCTTAGAGAGATGAGTTTTTCAGCTGTCGCTTGAAAATTGTCAGGTATTCAGCATTCCGGATAGGGGTGGGAAGATTGCCAGGAGTGGTGAACGAGAATGTTCTGGAAAGTGATTTTGAGCCTCTCTGTGATGGTACCACGAGGCGTCGCTCACTAGCGGATCTCAGACTTCTGAAGGGGATGTAAATTCGTAGTAGTGAGTGGAAGTAGGCGGGTGCTGAGCCTGTGGCTGTTCTATATGCAAGCATCAATGTCTTGAACTTGATTCGAGCCGCGACCGGTAGCCAGTGCAAGGAGATAAAGAGAGGTGTAACATGGGCTCTTTTGGGCTCGTTGAAGACCAGTCGTGCCGCTGCATTCTGAATCATTTGTAGAGGTTTGATTGTGCTTGATGGAAGTCCAGCCAGAAGAGCATTGCAGTAGTCCAGCCTAGAGATGACAAGGGCCTGGACAAGAAGTTGTGCAGCATGCTCCGTTAGAAAGGGCCTGATCTTTCTGATGTTGTGCAATGAAAACCAGCAAGACCGAGCAGTCTTTGCAATGTGGTCTTTAAAGGTCAGATGGTCATCAAATAATACACCAAGATTTCTGACCGAAGTTGAAGGGGTAATTGTAGAAGAACCTAGCTGGATGGAAAAATCATACTGTAGAGTTGGAGTGCAGGAAGACAAGAAGCTCAAGTACTTTGCCAGGTGAGATCGCGGGTGATTTCTTCATGCATGCAGCGATGTCTGCCAGGCCAGCATGTCGATCGTTGCAGACCACTGGGATCATCTGGTTGGAATGAAAGATAGAGCTGTGTGTCATCAGCATAGCAATGGTAGGAGAAGCCATGTGCCTGTATGATGGGACCCAGTGATGTTGTGTATATGGAGAAGAGGAGGGGTCCAAGAACTGATCCCTGAGGAACCCCAGTGACAAGTTGATGTGCTTTGGATACCTCCCCTCCCCAAGACACCCTGAAAGACCTACCAGTGAGATAGGTTTCAAACCAGCAAAGTGGAATCCCTGTGATGCCCATTGAAGAGAGGGCAGACAGGAGGATCTGATGAATGACAGTGTCAAAAGCAGCAGAAAGATCCAGCAGAATAAGGACTGATGATTTGGAATCAGCTTTTGCAATCCGCAAGGCTTCTGTGACTGACAGTAGCGCAGTCTCAGTTGAATGGCCACTCCTGAAACCTGACTGGTTAGGATCCAGTTTGTTGTTCTGTGAAAGAAACAATGATATCTGGTTGAAAACAACTCTTTCGAGGGTTTTCGCTATGAATGGAAGGAGAGAGACAGGTCTGTAGCTATCTATAAGTGAAGTGTTTAATGTAGGTTTTTTGAGCAGTGGGGTTATCCGAGCCTGCTTGAATGCAGTGGGGAAGGTGCCTGTGAGGAGAGATGTATTGATGATGTGTGTGAGTGCTGGTAAAAGTGTAGGAGAGATTGCTTGGAGGAGGTGTGAGGGGATTGGGTCTAGAGGGCATGTTGTAGGATGGCTGGAGAGCAGAAGTTTTGATACTTCTGTCTCAGTGAGGGGACAGAAGGAGAAGATGGGAGTTTTTGCAGTGGGTGTGGATGGTTTGAAATCCTGTGTTGGGGGCTGAGAATTGACTACTGATTGTACTAGTTTTGTCTGTGAAAAACGTGGCAAAATCCTCAGCTGTTATAGAAGTGATAGGAGGTGGTGGAGGGGGACAGAGGAGAGAATGGAAAGTTTTGAAGAGATTACGTGTGTCTGGAGCGCTATTGATCTTGTTGTGGAAGTATGAAGATTTGGCAGTATGGACTTCAGCAGAGAAAGATAAAAGCAAAGACTGATACATACTTAGGTCTGACGGATCTTTTGATTTGCACCATTTTCTCTCAGAAAAATGAGTTAAATTTGTAGACATTGTGAAATAAAGTACAATTTTAAATGGAGCTACAGAGGTCAGACTTTGGGTTTATAGTCAATTTTGTTATTTGTGTTTATGAGCTATAAAAGAGGGCTGGTAAAACTTTAACCCCTGAGCAATGGACAAATTCATGAAGAGTCATAATGATCTTCATTTTACACACATATACACTGCATTTTGTTGTTTGGCATTCCTCTTATGTTGGTGTAAGAGGAATACAATATGTTGGTGTAATTTAATTTTCCAGCCAATTTATAGATATGTTTGTGTGTTAACAGGCCAATTCAAATGGTGATTATTTCCCTGTATGGGGAACCTGTTTAGGATTTGAACTTCTCACATTGCTAACAAGCGGGAAGTTGCTGTTGTCCCACACCAACACTAGTGGTATTGCCTTGCCACTGAACTTCAACAGCGGTTTGTTTTTTTTTTTTTTTTTAAAAAAAAAAAGCCATGTTTTATAATAATTAACTGTAAAATCAAATATATTTACATAATGGTTAATGCAAGTGACATTGTCAGCTTACTCCCAGTCACGAATTTCACAAAAATGGACTATTAGCTTGGTACTCTGTGATGTAACATGTAATTATCATGGTGCCACTGCAGTGCAGCTAGTATACATTTCTCAAATAAGTGAAACTATTTTAAGAATAAGTGTCGTAGTCATCATAGATGTATAAATATTATTAATTTATCCAATGCTGTTTAGATGTTAGAGACAGTAGACTGTTCAGAGATTTTCCTGAAGATCTTATGAAATCACTGGAAACAGAACTGCTCACAGAGAACTCTCATCAGTGGAGTCTTACTACAGAGGTAGAGTAGCAAATATTACTATCACCATTCAACAACTATTTCTTGAAATCAATTGTTGTTTTCATTACTACTGTGTTACTACTAGATGCTTGTTTTAAAATGCATTGATCTTGCCATGAAAATAGGCATAGATGCTGGTATGGCAATAAAAAAATAAAGAAGTTTCTTGATTCCTGCTTTATAATAAAATGTATAAACAAGTGATTAAATTAACATTATTAAAATAGAAATGATTAACAAGTTAGTGTTACATTTTTATTGAACTTTTAATTTAATATTGTATGCTTTACTGGTAACCAGTTGTACACAACAGGAAAAGAATACACCTTCACATCTTAGAAAACAATGTCGAATACATTTGATTGTTTGGAATGTATTCACTGAATGTAGTATAGTTTATCACTTTACAGTATCACCAGACATTATTTAGTATACAGTATACACGCCAATGCACAACATCATGTCTGTGATAGAAATTTGGTCAATTTGGTGAAATGTTTTATTTCTCACAGGGAAATACAGTGGGTACGGAAAGTATTCAGACCCCCTTAAATTTTTCACTCTTGTTATATTGCAGCATTTGCTAAAATCATTTTAGTTAATTTTTTTTCCTCATTAAATGTACACACAGCACCCCATATTGACAGAAAAACAGAATTGTTGACATTTTTGCAGATTTATTAAAAAAGAAAAACTGAAATATCACATGGTCCTAAGTATTCAGACCCTTTGCTCAGTATTTAGTAGAAGCACCCTTTTGATCTAATACAGCCATGAGTCTTTTTGGGAAAGATGCAACAAGTTTTTCACACCTGGATTTGGGGATCCTCTGCCATTCCTCCTTGCAGATCCTCTCCAGTTCTGTCAGGTTGGATGGTAAACGTTGGTGTGGACAGCCATTTTTAGGTCTCTCCGAGATGCTCAATGGGGTTTAAGGCAGGGCTCTTGCGGGCCATTCAGACAGTCACAGAGTTGTTGTGTGAAGCCACTCCTCGTTATTTAGCTTGGCTTAGGTCATGTCTTGTTGGAGGTTAGCCTTCGCCCAGTTGAGGTCTGAGCACTCTGAGAGTTTTCGTCCAGGATATCATTGTCTTGTTCGCATTCATCTTTCCCTCGATTGCAAACAGTCGTCCTGTCACTGCAGCTGAAAAAATCCCCCACAGCATGATGCTGCCACCAACATACTTCACTGTTGGGGTTGTATTGGACAGGTGATGAGCAGTGCATGGTTTTCTCCACACATACCGCTTAGAATTAAGGCCAAAAAATTCTATCTTGGTCTCATAAGACCAGAGAATCTTATTTCTCACCATCTTGGAGTCCTTCAGGTGTTTTTTACAAACTCCATGCGGGCTTTCATGTGTCTTGAACTGAGGAGAGGCTTCCGTCGGGCCACTCTGCCATAAAGCACTGAATGGTGGAGGTCTGCAGTGATGGTTGACTTTCTACAAATTTCTCCCATCTCCCGACTGCATGTCTGGAGCTCAGCCCCAGTGATCTTTGGGGTCTTCTTTACCTCTCTCACCAAGGCTCTTCTCCCCCGATAGCTCAGTTTGGCCGGACGGCCAGCTCTAGGAAGGGTCCTGGTCGTCCCAAAAATCTTCCATTTAAGGATTATGGAGGCCACTGTGCTCTTAGGAACCTTAAGTGCAGCAGAAATTTTTTTGTAACCTGGGCAAGGATCTGTGCCTTGCACAATTCTGTCTCTGAGCTCTTCAGGCAGTTCCTTTGACCTCATGATTCTCATTGCTCTGACATGCACTGTGAGCTGTAAGGTCTCCTATAGACAGGTGTGTGCTTTCCTAATCAAGTCCAATCAGTATAATCAAACACAGCTGGACTCAAATGAAGGTGTAGATCATCTCAAGGATGATCAGAAGAAATGGACAGCACCTGAGTTAAATATATGAGTGTCACAGCAAAGGGTCTGAATACTTAGGACCATGTGATATTTCCGTTTTTCTTTTTCTGGGGTTTTCTGTCCAATATGGGCGGGTGGGGTACATTAATGAGGAAAAAAAATACCTTAAATTATTTTAGCAAATGGCCTGCAATATAACAAAGAGTGAAAATTTAAGGGGGTCTGAATACTTCCCGCACCCACTGTATATCAATACTGAATATAATATGATGCATGGCAATGTTCATTTTAAAGGGTAATGTACAAATAAAAGAACACATCACATGTAATGGATTTAATGTACATTTTTGTTTTTTGCTGGATGAAATAAAATGAGGCATTTTCAAACTTTTAAATCTAGAACTTTACCAAGAGTGAGACCCTGAAAAAGTTCTACAGAGTTTTAAGTACCAACACAGATGGACAAAATGAGTTTGTGTCCACAATGGAAGGTGAGTGATGATGATAATCAGATGGATTGATAGAGGAAGCATATAGACCAGGGGTCACCAAACTCGGTCCTGGAGGGACGGTGTACTTTCTTTCTTTTACAGAGTTTAGCACAACCTAATAAAACCACCGGAAACGCTAATTCACGTCCTTCTAGCATACTTGAAACTTCCTGGCAGGTGTGTTGAGGCGAGTTGGAGCTAAACTCTGCAGGACACCGGCCCTCCAGGACCGAGTTTGGTGACCCCTGATATAGACCGTGCTTTTTGCCTCTTTCTATTGAGCAACATTGTCATTGTACTGTTTTTATGCATACCCTCAGCATATGATTTCCCTATCTACGCTACTCAATGGCATCCAGAGAAAAATGCTTTTGAGTGGACTCGGCCCTATATTCCCCACACACCTTCAGCCATTAAGACCACATTCTACATGGCTTACTTTTTTGTGAATGAAGGTATGGTTAATAATAATAATACTACTGAGCAACATACAATGTGATTTTATTAGCTCCTAATTAAATTTGATTCCTTTAATGCAATGCATTAACAAATTAAGAAGTTAGACCTTCACAGAGTAACCTTTCTCCTTATTTTGTTGCTTTTCCAGCGAGAAAAAGTTTTCACAGCTTTCCTAGTACAGAGGAAGAGGAAAAAGCTTTGATCTATAACTACAAACCTGAATACACTGGACCTCAAAGTGCATTTGAACAGATCTATTTTTTTGATTAGATGAATTCTTTAAATGTACTGATGTCTTTATTAGTGTTTTTTATTCTTTTTAATTGTGTTATAATTGAGATAAATTATTATTATTGTTCTTTTCAGACATATCAAAATTGAATACTTCCCAAATGATACAAAGAACAAACATTTTCACATGATGAAATTATGTAAACTAACATGTATACAAAAATCATGTAGAATTTGTAGTGTTAATAAAATGTGTGCTTGCAGTGAATCTGAAGAAAACATATCCACGTCACATTTCACAAAAACAAAACAAAACGTTACACTTGAGCTTAATAGAATAGTTTCAAGGTTGGAAAAGGCACAAAGTGATTTTTTTTTATGGCTGTGCACTCATCTCTTATAGCTAACACATCTGTTCATTTACGTATTCACCTGGACACACATTATATAAAGTAACCCACAACATACAGTGCAATGTTCAATCATATTTCTATAAAAAGTGACTGAGGTCTCCTTTTTTTCCAGAAAGAAAGAGCAAATGCAACTCATTCTCTAATATTCTGATCTCTTCATTGGTCCCATAACATGCATCTCATTGTATTGTTATTTTACTAAAGGTAACCTTTCAGTCTAACCTAAGATATAAATCTCAAAATGTATGTTTTAATCTTTATTGTATCTTTCATTTTACTGTTGAGCCCTAAAACATGCTTCTGAAACATGATTATAAATCGTATTTGCTTTACCAGAATTAAGATATTGAATATTAGGTGAACTGTCTTTTTAAAATCCTTGAACTTCTAAATCCATGCTTTATGTTTTTCAAAAATCACACTTATAATATTTACAACTATCAGCATGATTGTTTTTTATAAGACTTATACATTCACATTGCCTTGTAATCAGTACCCACAGGACAGCACAATAGATATTTGTGATTCATGAATCTACTTTTCAAAACTCAGAACAAATCGTCTATATTGGTGACAGAGTCTGCCTCTGTAATTGGGTGAGTTCTGGATGCCAGACATCCACAATAAAGATGAGTCTGTAGCTTTCTGCTTCCTGCCAGACTTCATGCTCGAACGAGTCATCAAATATTAACACTTTTCCTTCTTCCCACTCCCTGAAAGACAATCAACATTCACTGAATACATTTTTAAATAATAAAAGCCATGCCACACATGAATTCCAAAAATAAATAAATAAAATGAAATAAACCAACTATCACAGTTCTTCTACTCGCCAATTTTTTTATTTACATTTGATGCTTGTCAAGTGTTCATTTAAAACCCTGTAACCAACTAGTTGGAGTGGAAATGGAGCTGTAAATAGTGAAACATTTTAAAAGCTTTGTAGTTAATGCAGTTTTAATCATTGTGTGTTAACTGACCTGGTTTGGTTTGTACAACGAATCCTGCATCCCTTAGAAGGGATGACAAGGCCTAGATGCATTCGTAGACGACAGTTGGTGGGACCAGTGTGAGGCCATACATGAGTACCAACTTGCATTACTGAAAACTTTATCTAAAAGAGGAACATTTAAATGAGTAGGCAACTGTTAATAAGCAACAGTTCATAAACAGAAATAAGCATTGTAAAAAGGAGACATGGTGAAGCTAAATGAAATGTACAGCTAGGCAAGAGTGTACAACTGTAATTGATTTCTGGTGACTGACCTGGCCTCTTTTGCAGCTAGTGGCCTCTGGGTAACGTTCCAGCAAACCACAGGTTTTAGGGACATGGCGACATGAAGCAGCAACCTTTCGACCTGAGAAAGAGTAAAACTTGCATACACATTGTGTTTTCCCCAAAAGTGCCTCAATATTACAAATTAAAAAAACAACAACAGTAACACCACCCAAGACTTTAGCATATTCAAAGAAATCCACACTAGGTTGCTAAATGAAGTTGACTCTGTTTTAACTTGTAGTTGAAAAACCATGTGGATTACATGTAAAATTATTTTCTCATTTAAATAATTTTGTGCTCACCAATGGTTTTCTGAATAAAGGTGTGATCTTAATTGCAGAGGAACTTTACGATCAAAAAAGGTTAAGATGTATTAAGAACTGCTCACAAAGATGTCCCTTTTAAATTAAGCAGGGTTTTGTTGGTCAACGCTGTGAATTCACCCCTGATCGCACAGATTCCTAATGGATTTGCTGGATTTTCGATGCAAAATTTTGCAGAGCAACGGTAAATGTGACTGCACCTTAAAAAAGCAAGAACCACTAAAAACTAAATCCTGGGTTAGGCGCTAACATCCCTGTGACCCTACATAGGACAAGCTGTTGGGAAACAGGTGGATGGATGCATATCCAGTGCAATTATATAAGGAATGTGTTGGTAAATCAAAGGTACATGCTGGTGGATATTATACATTAATTTCACATTTTACCCTGCTGCCACAGTGTAAACTGGCCCCAGTCTCCTGTCTCTCTCAGATTTTCATCTTCAGGCAAGAACTGTCCACTGGTGCCGTCTAACACTGACAGTGCTTCATCTCTAATGGTCAACCAGTTACGTTCCAACATCTGTAAAGACATATGAACACAATGAAAGCAAAGCAGAGAGACAAGCATACAAAGTGCACTTCCTTCACAGTTAAAGTGTTGAATAATTATAGGGGCAGTTGTGGCCTAATGGTTAGGGAGTCAGACTAATAACCCGAAGGTTGCAGGTTTGATTTTCAATACCGGCAGGAAATGTAGATGGGGACAGAGCTCTTTTTCACGCAAGAAGCATGCCAAACAATGTGTAATGGATCTCCACTGGGGATTTCAGGAGAAGATGCTGTTAATGTAATTTTAATCAGTGTTTATCAATATTACTATGTTTTTGGCTTAATTTAATGTGAAATAGCGATTATACACTACCAGAGAAAAGTCTTTGACGAGACATTTTTTGTGTGTGTTTTTTTTTTTCAAGAAGTTTCTTCTGCTCCCAAGCATGCCTTTATTTGATCGAAAGTACAGCAAAAACAGTAACATTTTGAAATTTTTTTACTATTTAAAATAACTTTTTTCTATTTGAATATATTTTTAAATTTTAATTTATTCCTGTGATTTCAAAGCAAAATTTTTGGCATCATTACTCCATCCACCTGATCCTTCAGAAATCATTCTAATATTCTGATTTGCTGCTCAAAAAACATTTATCATTATTATTATGATGTTGAATTTTTCAGGTTTCTTTGATTAATAGAAAGTTCAGAAGAACAGCATTTACTGGTAATAGAAATCTTTAGTAGCATTATAAATGCTACTATTTAAAGCATCCTTGTTAAATAAAAGCATTAATTTATATTACATTATATTCAATAGAAAGCAGTTATTTTAAATAGAAAAAAATATTTCACAATATTACTGCTCTTGGCTGTATTTTTTGATCAAATAAATGCAGGCTTGGTGTGCAGAAGAGACTTCTTTATAAAACATGAACAATTTTACTGTTCAAAAACTTTGACTGGTAGTGTATGTGTGTTATAAATGTGTAGTTACATACAGTATAAGATTGGAACAGAACTGGGGTGGGGGGCTTTTAATGCATTAAGTTAAAAGATGTTTGACTTTGTGTCTTGAGACACTGCACTTCTGGTTTATACAGTGTTGAAAGCTGTTGCAGTTCAGTCTGCAGGAAGTGCCCATTCACAGTAAAAACAATTAACACATGCTATTTGGATGGTTACGCTGTTTTTTTTTTCTCTTTTTTACTTTTTTAGATGCAGTTGCTAAGGGCTCCCATGGGTTTTAGTGCACGTAAAAATTCCCCACCCTCATCCTCATTTAGACCCTTTGACTTTCATTGCACGTACAAGTTGCAGAACTGATGATTAGATTATATCTTGTTATTATATCTAATATAATCTATTATATATATATATGATATTATATATATTATTATAATATACAGTGCCTTGCGAAAGTTCATCTTTCGTATGAATATTATAATGTTTTTCACATTTTGTTTATGTCTCCTTATGTTAAAACGCTTTAAATTACTTTTTGTCCCCCCCACATCAATCTACCTCCTTACACCATAATGCCAAAGTCAAAAAACAGAACTGCCAACTTCTTACATTTGATTAAAAATAAAAACTGAATATTGCATTGCATAAGTGACTAAATATTTCGCTGAAGCACCTTTACAGCCTTAAGCCTTTTTGGGTATGATGCGACAAGCTTTTCACATCAGCATTTGGCAATTATCTGTCATCCTTCTCCTCTCAACCTCTCTGTCAGCTTGGATGGGAGCAGATGCACATTTTCAGATTTCTCCAGAAATATTTGACTGGGTTCAATCCCAGGCTGTGGCTGGGCCACTGAAGGACATTCACAGAGTTGTCTATAAGCCACTCTTGCTGTGTGTTAGGGTCATTGTCCTGTTGTAAGGTGAACCTTCTGCTCAGTCTGAGGTTTTGAATGCTCTGGACTGGGTTTTCATTTAGGCTATCTCTATATTTTGCTGCACTGAGTGTTCCTTCTACTCTGACGGGTCCCTCAGTCCCTGCCACTGAAAAAAAGCCCCCCAGCATGATGCTCTACCACACCCTTTACTTTTGGGTGGACTCTGCAGGTGTGAGCAGTGCTGGTTTCCTTCAAACATGATGCTTATAATTGAGGTTAATCAGACCAGAGAATCCTGTTTCTCAGAGTCTGAGGGTCCTTTAGGTGCTTTTTTGTAAATTCCAAGTGTGTTTTCATGTGTCTTTACTGAGGAGAGGATTGAGTTTGGCCACACCGCCATAAAGCCCAGATCGGTGGAGTGTTGCAGTGATGTTTGTCCTTCTGTAGATTTTTCCTATCTCCACATATGATCATGGAGCTCGACTAGAGTGACCATCAGTTTCTTGGTCACCAGTCTAACCAAAGCCTTTCTCCATCAATTCCTCAGTTTGGTTCCAGTTCCAGCTCTAGGAAGAGTCCTGGTTGTGTCAAACTTCTTCCGTTAAGGGTAACAGAGACTACATGCTTTTGTGAACCTTTAATGAAGCAGAATTTTTTTCTGAAATTTTCCCCAGATGTGTGGCTTGACACAAACCTGTTTCTGAGCTCTACAGGCAGTTCTTTTGACCTCAGTGCTTGATGTTTGCTCTGATATGCATTATCAGCTGTTAGACCTTTTATTAAGGTGTGTGCCTTTCCGAATCATGCCCATTCAATTGAATTTGCCACAGGTTAACTTCACTTAAAGTGTGATAATATTTACAAGCAATATGAATGCTCCTGAGCTAAATTTCAACTGTCCAATACTTGTGCAATGGAATCATTTAAGTTTTTTAAATTTGCAAGATGTTAAAAACTACTTTTTGCTTTACTTTATGGTGTATAAAGTATAGATTGATGTGAAAAAAAGTTATTTAAAGCAGTTATAAGGCAGCAACAAAACGTAAAGGGTTATGGAATACTTTCGCAAGTCACTGTATATATATATATATATATATAGTCTTTACCTTGACTAAAACTGTATATCCAGTCTCTTCAGCCGTCCACCAAGGTTGAGCACGAAGCCCTGGGACATTATACAGAGATCTCTGCCATACAGAGGCAAAGTGACCTCGCCGATGTCCAGCCTCATACCAGTCATAGGCCTAAACACATGCAAAAACACCAACTTTTTTTTCTCTGTAAACTTCCTTTTTATAATCTTACTCTTACTTTCATCTTACACTCTTGTCTCCTGTTCTCTGTAAAGCATCCCCGAGATGAAAGTAAAATCTTCCGTCATCAGTTCCTGGCTCTCCAGTCTCCAAACCCTCCTAAGTACACACAAACAAGAAGAAAATATTTAATTACTTGTATGTGTGTGTGAGTGGAAGTATATGCTGAACATTTCTGTTCATAAAATCAGAATTACCCTGAGGTACGGTATGCTCTCTGCAATCTTGTTTTCGGATTTAAGTATGAACCCATAATGCACTTTAGCAAATCCATCATGTGGGGCACGAGCTAAAACCTGAAGAGTAATTTCAAAAAAGGGGAAATTAGTTATCCACATCAAATTGGTAAACATAATAACAACATAATAGCGATATCTTACCTCCTCATATATTCGTTTTGCACTCTTGTTGTCACCCAGAAGCAGATGTGCCACTCCCAAGTCATTCTTTAAGCTGACGTCTTCTGGAAATATCTGAACTAGCTTGTCCAAAGTAGCCAAAGATCCCCTTGTACGACCTGAGTGGGAACATGACAAAGGAATATCTTTTGAGAATGTTCTCATATTGTTATGGACAACAAACTATTATTATTTTACAACAGTCAATGAGAAGTCACCATAATTCTATAGCTACATTACTTGTATACCTAAGAACTGTTGTCTGTCTGCACATCTCTTTAATGTGGCTTTGATGAGGTCAGGTGGTACGTCTGGGAGCTCGGCTACTTCTCTGTACGAGTTCACTGCCTTCAGCAGCATCTCATTACTGCGCATTTTCTCTGCCAAATCATCTTCTGCCTGGACACATATCACACTTCTCAGAAAAAACTATTTTGTTGAGGATTTTCTACTGAAGCAAAATAATGAGAGTGACCATTATGTGATGTAAACAGTAATGTTAACTTTAATGATTATATGTTACCTGGGCTTTACCATATCGGCATCTTGAACTTTGTGGGAACTTCTGGACAAGAGCTTCAAAAGCATGGAGAGATTCCTCAATTTTCCCCTGAAAAAAACAAGACGACTTTTTTTTTTTATATAATTTTGAAAAATACTATCTGCCAAATTTGACAAAAAACATGTTATTCTTCCAGTAACATAATAAAAACTATTTTTTACAGTATAGAATCTTACCTTCTTGCGTAATTTCTCCGCAGCGTTGATCTCAGATTTGATTGTTTTGTCAAATTTATTAAGAAGTTTTGGTTTCTTCTTTTTGGCTGTAAAGAATTCACCACAGCATTAGACTTACAGTAACTTAAAATAACTTAATCAAAAAAGTGCATAATGTCTATTAGTATAGTGTTTTTCACAACAAGAATCTTTAAAGTATTTCAAAGCAGTCCAATTAAAAAAAATAAAAATAATAATAATAACTTAAGCAGAGACAAAAATAGGTTGATTTCCCCTGAGAAGGGTGCTGACTGTGGTTGTGTGGTGCTATTAGAACATGGTTCTGTTTGTTTAAACAGAACAACATTAAAAGCAAGCTCAACATACCTTCTTTTTCTTCTTTGGACTCTACTGAGGGTTCTGTAAATTCTGTTGTCTCAATAATTGATTTAGGTGTGGAGACTGATGTAGGCACAGGTTGAGTTGCAGGTGGAAACTCTGGTGAAAATTGGTTTGCAGGTCTTGATTCTTCTGTTGTGAACTCTAATGAAGGTTCAGCATCGTATGTAGACCCATGTGTAGAGTGTGATATGGATTCTTTACAGGACACATATAGTGTACTTTAACATAAATATAATACAAAAAGTACACATTACATAAACCATACATAAGTATTTTAGTAAAATATTTATCTTACCTTTGTTTTCACCAGGTAGAGTTTCTTCATGTAACTCTGAAATGCCACAGATGACAACAAAAATTGAAAGAAAGAAGTTTAGCAAAATGCTGCATATTCATATTCATGCATATTGATATACTCAGGAACCCTAAGGGCTAGAAACAAAATGAAAACTAATTTCTGTCTTCATTTCCAGTTTCATTTCAGTCTTTTCCATCATATTTGATTTGTCAAAGATATATAGGAATTACATAGTCTAGAATTTGTATTTTTCATGAACTGACCTTTATCTTCACCTCGCAACATCCAAACTTTACAAAACTCAAAACATAGATGCATAAAAATGACTCCTACAACTGGGGGTGCAAAAACATGTCGAACAGGAGCCAATCAAACTTCAGTAGCTTAGAACTTCAAATCTAAATGGCTGACATTTGGCAAATATGCAGGAGGAGTCTAGATTAAGATGTATATTAAATTTGGTGAGAATCAGTCACAAGGTGGCATTGTAATAAGAATACTGACATCCAATAAGTCCAGAACCGTAATGGTCAAATTTAGTCTCTCTTTTGATTCCTTCAGTGTCCCCAAATCGGTTGAGCATGTGTATTACACATATTCAACATAAAAATCTTTTCAATCATTTCAAGTTACCTACTTTTTAAATTAACTTACTTTTTCAAACTCACTCTAGGCTGTATGTTTGAGTTCCACCTAGAGGCTACTGTATATTAAATAAATAAATAAATATTAATACATAAAAAAAAATCTACCATTTCTACCAAAGGAAACAGCAGGGGCCTCATTTAAAAAATGTTGAGCAGAAACCATCCTAAATTTGATTTTAGATCATCTCTCAAATATGCATAAAATGATTCATAAATTGAACGTACCTACAGAAAACACATGTACGTCTCTTTCAGATGTGTGAAACCGGAATTGCAAAATACTTGAAACTTGCATGCAACTAACTAAGGGCCAGTTTTACTAACAAACTTGTGCCAGCGCAAACCGTCTTTGGCGTAAAAATAGTACTGTCAGGTTTTATAACGATGCGGAGTGACGAATTAGTGCTGAAAAGGCATGGACACCTTGCGCCCCTGACCCGTATTGAGTATGCATTTGTAGGAGTTTCCCTTTCAGATGCAAAAAATTATGGGAGGAGAGAATTCAAATGAATCCGCAACGTGTTTCACTAGCATTTGCACTCGCCAGTTTGCAGTTTTGCACCATTATTTAACACCTAAAAAAGCTAGGCCTTATAATAGCTACACTATTGTGTGCTTGAATGGCTGAATTTTTATAGGCGGTAAGTTGTTTTTTCGACATGTAATTTATTTGGAATGCAAGAAGAACATATTATCCGAACATATCATTTGCCAAGACGTGTTATTTTTAATTTGCTTCAGGAAATAAAAAACGACTTGGAACCCTCAACTAGGAGTCACGCAAGTCTATCAAAACTTCTTCTTAAAAGGCTTCTTTATTTGTGCTGCGCGTAGTATATTGCGTTGGTCTATATGTAAATGAGATGTTGCGTCTGTTCTTTAATTTGCGCATTGTCAGTAAATCACCCGCAGAAATTTTCACGCCCATCGGTGCTCTTTTGGAATTGCGCTCTCACGCTAATTTGCCCTGTTTAGTAAAACTGGCCCTAAATGGCTTCAGCTCTCTGCTTTGTACTCCTAATTATCCTAATTAAAAAGACTCCTAATTAATGTCATCAACATATAAAAGATCTTCACTGTAAAAAAATATTTAGCAGTTTAGTTGTTTCAATTAATTTTTTTATGTTGACACAACTTGCAGTTACTGAATTTGTTCATTCAATTTAAAATTTTACATTTTCACTGTCTCAAATAGTTTGTAAGTTGACTGAACTAGAGTAACGTTATTTGTCCTCTCAACTTAAAAAAAAGGTGTTGAATCAATTCAATAACAATATCACATTCTCAACATCACTTATCGTGAGATCTCGTGAAGGCCGTTGAAGACCACAGAAGACTTGTGAGCTTCTTCACCAGTGTTGCCAGACGTACGATAATTATCGTATTTGTACGATAATTTTGACCTCTGTACGATGTACGATTAATAATGAAAAAAATACCATAATGTACGATAATTTCAGAATTTTGTGAAACTTCAAATAATGGTCGTTGTAATCATAGGGCTTCTATACTAATTCATCTAGCTGTGGATCCTACGTCTACCGTGCCCTGCTTTTAAACGAGCACTATGTTGCGGTCCAGTACCGCCGCTCCCTATATGCAGTGTATGCAGTTTGCGTAGGGCACCAACTCCCGGGCTCGCACCTCATGTTTGCGGCTGAATGCAAATTATGATAATTGATGGACAACTACGCCGTGAAAAGACATCAGCAATCCGGCGCCGAGAAAATAAAAATAAAAAAGATGAAGCCCGTGCATCACTTTCAGGCCTACATTCATAATCCTGTGAAACTTTTTGGATGTTGACGTTAATAACGTGCTTTAATGTCGGTGATAATTTAACCTAATCTAATATTCTCTCTGACTTTCCATGTTCCCTTACAAAAATTAGCCATGGTTTTACAAACGAAACCAAAAATCATGGTTCTTGTAGCCATGGATGGTAACCACAAATTAACCATGATTTTGGTTACTTCATAGTTTACAAAGAAGTATTAAGATAATATTTTTTGTGGTTATAAAATCAGACCTAAGCCAAACACAGCCTTTAAAATGACTTAAAATGCCCTTATATAAAACACTGAGGTGCAATAATGATTGGCTAATTAAGTGGTTTCATTGAATAACACTGTTAACATACATAATGTAATACAAAGTAAACAATTTATGTAGGCTACATTACATATTACAAATGCTTGCAAAGGGAGCCAAAGGCCTGGTAACTGCTGCTGTTACACTTACTGGACGATCAAGTCCTTTAATATTGACCAAACATTTAATTCAAATATCCACGTAATCTTTAATTTTTGGCCACCTTTTGCAAAAGAAATGCGCACGCGTGTCAAAAAGTTGTTGGGCAAATCTAGATAATAGCTGTTATTCTGTACGACTTGTGTTACGGGGGGATAATTTTTCCAGATAAGATAATTTTGAGCTTCTGGTACGATACTTGGACATTTCCAATCTGGCAACACTGTTCTCCACAAAGTTTGGAAATTTTCTCAAAATGCAACGTTGGTAAGTAAAATATTGTATTTATTGGCTTAACGTGTAAAAAAAGCGCTGCATTAGAGACCATTCAAACAGAGCGCGAGACGGAGTGCAACAGATCACTGTATGGATTTAGAACGGCGGGAATTTTAAAGGGTTCATATGATGCGATTTCAAGTTTTCCATTTTTTTTGGAGTGTTACAAGCTGATTGTGCAGAGACAAGATCCCTGAAGTAGTTGCAAAAGACTAAAGTCTCAAACCAAAAAGATATTCTTTATCAAAGTTAAAACTCTGCCACACCCCCCTAAAACTGCTCGTTCTAACACACCCCCACATATATACATCACTATGTGGAAATATTAGCAAAATGCAGCCCAAATGTGCACGCAAAGAAAGAAAGAAGGCGTGGTTTCAGTAACTAGCAGTTGTGTTTGGAAGTAGCCGGTCGGGAGACGCTGTGTGATGTTTTAGTCGAAAGCAAAATCACTTTATTTTGGCCTTCCGAAAGTAGATGCATTTAGTAGATGCATTACAACAGAACAGCAATGCCTTTTATGGACGACCGTTTCGTGAACCAAGGAGATGAGGTAATTCTGACTTTGCTATAACAATCTGGCACTTCTGAATCAGCTACTGTAAGTATGTGTGGGTATAGTAGTTTAAGATTTGCTAATTGTAATGTTCAAAGCGGGTTTGGCGAAGTGTTTGTGTGAGAGAGAGAGAGAGAGAGAGGGTCACATCACAGTGGAGTCATCTCTCTTAAGGGGTCATATGATGCTTTTTTAAAGATCATTATTTTGTGTATTTGGTGTAAAATAATATATTGACATGCTTTAATGTTCAAAAAACACATTATTTTTAAAATACTGTACATTATTGTAAGTCCTATGGACCCTCCTTTCTCAAACGCTTCGTTTTCTACAAAGTTCCTCCTTCCGACAAGCGCAGTTTGCTCTGATGAGCTGACCCAGTGCATTGTGATTGGCCGAATACCGCAAGCACTCGTCGGAAATATAACGCCCCTTACCTTACCGGGCTTCATCTTTCAAAATAAATGTAAAGACAGAGCCCGAAAGGGGAACAGAGTCGTGTGACAGACACAGTGATGAAGCTGGTATGTGTTTGCAGTACACAAGCCACGGTTTAAGGACACTGGACTCCACTGTGATGTGACCCCCCCCCACCCCCCCCTCTCTCTCTCTGATACTCTCTGCTTGTGTGCACAACACGCTGCCACGAAACTCCGCATTTGAACAGTCAATAGCAAATACTTAAACTAATAACAAAACAATAGCTGATTCAGAAGCGCCAGATTGCATAAAATGCATTGCTGTTCTGTTGTAAGTAATCTTAAAGATTCCTAAATGCATCTACTTTCGGAAGGCCAAATAAAGTGCTTTTGCTTTCACCTAGAAACACACCCTGACATGGCTGCTACTAACTTAAAAAATGAACTTCTTTAAACCTAACAGCGTTTTATAATCCGTAAAGACATCCGTCAGAATATACATAGATGAAAAATTACTACTCTGTCTCTTTTCTGCATGTTATAAGGGAAAAGTGAGCATCTCCCTCAGAGTTATTTTGGACCGCGTAACTTAACGTTACATTTGATATTGCTGACATAAGCTTGGTTCAGATGAAGTTCTGAAGGTAACGTTACAAACTCTTCTTTCAGTTTTCTGAAGTAGTCATTCAAGTGCCTCACCAGAACCCATTGCAATGCTGCGTGAATATACGGTCATAAGCATATTGCATGTGTTCAAAACTACAGGTTTTTGAATAACAGTAATAATAGTGTAGCTATATCTTGTATAAATAGCCATACAATAAGCATAGACACAAATGTGTTAAATTTCCTTTTATTTTGTAATAATTCTGTGTTGTGTAATTTAAAAGCCTCGTCTGGATTGTAAAGTTGGGCTTTGGTAATTAAAACAAACTTGTCAATACATTTGACTTTCTCTGTAAAGATTTATTTATATGTTTGTTTATTATTTTACAGTGTTTTAACGCGTTTCTATATTTTCATGTTTATGATATTTTGGAATGACTGAAGATCAGCGCAGAATTCAATAATCTTGTGGATGGACCGCAGCAAGTCCTTTTGCAGTTGTATCCATCAAAATGCTATGCAGACATAATGGAAATGACATTCACATTGTAGAGCTTGGACTAAGTTAATTTATATACTTTATAAATGCACATTTATTGGAGTCTGTGAGCTTTACGATTGTAAGGCACATTTTAATGTTTCCCTTTGTTTTTATTAAAGCACACAGGTTCTGAGCAGGAATTCATCAAGGACATGACTGTTGTAATTAATTAATTACAGTTGTGGGTGACCAAACTGAGCACCATCAATCTGCAGTGATGTGGTCCAGGTAATAGAAGAAGAAATATTTGTGATCTGGGGTTGTAACACGTTGTGGGGTTGTGTACTGTGTTAGACTATCTGGGACTTGTCACAGAAAGAAATTAATTCAGGTTTAGAACAACTTGAGGTTTAGTAAATGACAATTTTATTTTATTTTTTGGGGTGAACCCTTTAAAAATATTTGCACTGGAAAACAGCTTCAAAACTTAGAGAACATAATTTTATGTATTATTTTCCCCTCAGTTTATTCCTTGGTATTCAAAAGGTCTTTATACAGTCTTGAATTTATCTTCATAACACCAGCAGAACCCCTGTTTATGGACATCGCCATTTTTGATTATTTTGCTGAATGCTGTTGTGAATCCTGAAAATGTTCAGGCTCATAGCAGTGCTGGTATATTGGCCATTAGCAACTTTGCTTAAAGGGTTAGTTCACCCAAAAATGAAAATTAGCCCATGTTTTACTCACCCTCAAGGGATCCTAGGTGTATATGACTTTCTTCTTTCAGACGAATCCAATCTGAGTTAAATTAAAAATTGTCCTGGCTCTTCCAAGCTTTATAATGGCAGTGAATGGATGTTTGTTTTTTTTACAACAGTCCAAAAAGAGTCAAATAAAGTGCATCCATAAAACGTGCCTCACACGGCTACGGGGGGTGAATAAAGGCCTCCTGTAGCAAATTGATGCGTTTTTGTACGAAAAAATATCCATATTTAAAAGTTATAAACACTTTTTTCTCACTTCCGCTGACTGTCATATGTGCAAGTCATTCCGGCAGATGACGCAGATCCAGATGCGCAGCGCACGCAATGGTGAGATATGCTAGTCTCGCGAGTTTGTTTACAGGAGCAAAGGAAGCAAAGTTTCCTTACTTTAGCAAAGGAAAACCAGGCTCCTCTTGGCTTATATTGAAATCCTCTGACATTTTTCTTTACAAATTCTCATTTTGTGCTTCTAATTCGTGACCAGCGTTTTGTTTTGCTGTCTCTCCTCAGCGCTTCCGTGTTCGTCACTAATCACCGGTGCATGCATGACGCCTATGTCCTACATCATCCACCCGGAACAGCTCTCACGAAAGTGAGAGAAAAATGTTTATAACATTTTAAATATGGATATTTGTCTTACAAAAACGCATGGATTCGCTACAGGACCTTTCGCTACCTTTATTCACCCCTGGAGCCGTGTGAGGCACTTTTTATTATGGATGGATGTGCTTTATTTGACTACTTTTGAACTGTTGAAAAAAACGCCCGCCTTTATAAAGCTTGGAAGAGCAAGGATAATTTTTTATATAATCCGATTGGATTCGTCTGAAAGAAGAAAGTCATACACACCTACGATGCCATGAGGGTGAGTAAAACATGCATTTTTGGGTTAACTAACCCTTTTAAGAGTCATGCTTTACTCTGGAACATGCAGTGCAACAGACTATTATTTAAAAGGAATATCTCTTTACACCAAGATATTTTCAGTCCATTATTAAAATGGTGGGACAGATTAGACTGAATTGCAAGCAGACAAAATTGGATTAAGGGAAAAAAAAACTCATACGTTGCATTGGTTTGTCACATTTTATGACATTCAGCAATCATGTAGAATACCGGTAAAGAAAATAACATGCAAAATTTTTCCCCTTTTTTAGCCTAGTTGGTTCCGGAGGTGTATTTTCCATTTTTTTTTCCCATTGGGATTTTAAAGTCATTGTGTTCAGCATAACATAAATGTATACAACTTGAGGGTGAATGACAATTTTCATTCATTGGTAGCGGTCTTTTTAACAAAACACACAACTTTAATAGTGTATGTACATACTGTATGTGTGTTCAGTTGTTATAAAGTTAATAAGTAATGTGATATTTTGTGTTTTCCCAGCCATCCAGTGAAATTGAGGATGTTGTGAAAGAAATTGACGAGGGCATTCTGATTGTAACTGAGGAGCAGCAATGTCATGTGCTTCCCAAGGAATAACCAACATTGCTCTTATTTGGACATCCTGTTATCACTGACATCTCCGATGTCCCCAAGGCATTTGGACTCCTGTTGGGTCTGTATGTGGTGAACATCCACTACCCCAAGCGCATGAAATACACCTTTGAGGCTCTGCAAAAACTTGCGAAGAACAGCTGCTCCCACCAATGTTCATGATGTGTTCATGGGCTCCACAGCAAGCTCTTTCACAAAAAGTAGTTTTTTTGTTAAAGGAGCTTTAGGTTCTTTTGAGCCTTTACTACTTTTTAGAATTCACATTTAAAGTGTGTCATGTTATAACTTGGAATATGCATATTCTCATGAAAACAAATGTTGTTTCACGTCTCACTTTCTTATACAGTACTGTACACATTTTCCTTCAAATTGACAAGTGCTTTTGCTTTCCTCTTTCTGTTTGTTTCTTGTTTTATGACCACTAAATTGCGTTATGATGGGGGAGAGTTTGGAAACTTTCAAGATCCTTCTGATGTTTACACTTCTGTCTGGTCATGTTGCGCTATGAAAATGTGCATTCCGTTAATATTTTATTATACAGAAGTACAGTACACATTTTTTGTAACTAAATGTGATTGCTTTTGCCTTATATATACATATATTATATAATATCTTGTTTTCTCATTTTGACCAATAACTTGCACTATGGTGGGGGGAGTGCATGTAAACTTGTGCAGGGTTAATATGCAGTGTTTAACCTTCTGACTCTGTCATATTGAGGTATGAAATTTAAAATAACCCCTGTGGTTTTGATGTGACGAATTGAAATGCAACTATTTATGTTTCTCAATCTCATGCCAAGGTTATTTATTATACATCACACTTTCAAGTGTCGGTTTATATCTTTAGACGTGTGTGTGTGTTTGTATTGTGCAATTTTTTTCAATTGTCAGTTGATTTGTTGACAGCAAATTGCTTGTTCAATTTAAATGTGAATGAAAGTGTTGTCTCTATCATTAAATAAATAATAAAAAAAGTGTTTTGTCATCTTTATTAAAAAATTTAAGGCAGTGGGGTAACATTTGCTTACGATTATTGATCCAAGTAAAAAAATTAATATTTAAAAAAATCCCAGTTGACACAACGTGATTTAGGTTGACTGGACTAGGAAATAATAGTCAACTTGAACAAATTTATTACCTGGACTAATTCAACTCTAATGGGAAGTTGTTTCAACAAGAAATTTTAGGCAGCAGGGTAACAAAGTATTTTTAGTTGACTCAAATTATTTTTTACAGTGTTCCAAATCCTTTCATTTAGAACAGCGAGAAGCAAGAACAGCTTACATTTCCAAAAACCTGCAGTATTCCGACAAGAAAAAGTGTGTATGTCTGCTCACACCCTGACGTGACGCTACGCACTTTTCTACGTCACAAACAAGATTTTACAAATATGAGCACTGGCGTGGATTTAAGTGCACGCACACTTTATAAATGAGGCCCCAGAGATGAAGGCCATAATACTAATATTAATATGAATCCTAATATTGTCAGAAAATTATAAATCCTTTAAGGTCTCTTTGATTAATTTAGGTGCAAATGGTTCAAGATTGACTTTAAAATACCTATACATCATTCATTAGTTTAATATTGTTTAATGTAATGTATTTGCAAAGAAGATATGTGATCGTAAAGGCTTTAGGTTATTAAATAGTACTTTATTTTATATTTTTATATATCCTAAGGGTTCTCAATTCTGGCCCTCGAGGTCCACTTTCCTGCAGATTTTTGATACATCCTTGATCAAACTGATCTGGCTGTGACTTTCTAGTATGCCTATAAGATCTTGATTAGCTGGTTCAGGTGTTTTTTATTAGGGTTGGAGCTAAACTCTGCAGAACTGAGGACCTTGAGGGCCAAATGTGAGAACCTCTGTCCTTCCAAAATATTAAATCTGTTTAAACATGCAATGTATAATATTCGACAGGCAAATTTCGGTCTATTTTGTTTCACTAATTCGCTTCCACAAATTCAGTGGTTAAAATTCAGCAGAAAATTCGCCATTGCACATCCGGGAGCTGCAGGAATAGCAGTAGAGCACCGATGCATGATCTCCAGCTGCTGTCAGTCGCTCACCAGCAGGTGGCACAAGTGGCTGTTGATGAAGACCACAGCAACAGGTGGATTAAGTCATTCATTCACAAAAAGTGATCTGCAGAAATGGAGCAAGCGCTAAGTAGAAGTTTTGATTATCGGGGCCAGTATAAACATGTGGAAAAGCTGCTGTGTGTATGTTTAATTCAACATCTTCGCTGTTTCCCGTAGCCTACATGTAAGCAGCTTTCTCTACCACAAATGAGATTATAATGCTATTTTACCCAACGCTGAAGTACAGAACTAACATAACATCTGAGGAAGACATATATTGTTTTCGGTTGCTTAGTTTCCATAACTTTGTATCATGGCTTGTGTGATGCTGTGCTGCAATACTGGGGTTCCCCTCATACCTCACACTCCAGGATTCCCCGAAGATGTGAACTAATACAGTGATATAAGACCTCAGATCTCAGAATACACTTTAATGATGATCATGTGAACTATATACAGGCAAGCGAGTTCAGAAGAACGCAACGCGCTGCATTTTCTTTATAATTGCTTTCTCTTACCACTGATCTATAGAGTCGACAGTCCTACAAAGATATCGATACCTCGATTAGTTTTAACAATTTGCAACCACTTTATATCGACATAAAAAAGGAGTTCAAAACCGCCTAGGTGTATAGTTGCTGCAAATTTTAAGAGAAAGCATTGACGCGCTATCGCACCCAAGGGACCGTCTGACAATTCCACCGACTGAGTTAAATGTATTTTATGACCACTAAATTGCTAAATCGTCCAATGTATTTTAATTAAAATTACTTTTAAAATTTGAAATAGCACACTGTCAAATTCTAAAGCTTGTATTGCTCATAGTGATTTCCTACAGGTGAGATGTTGCCAATACCTCCATTCATATATGTACAGTACACAATTATTTACATATAAACAATCCATGGAAAGGGTTTTTTCATGTATCAACGTACTACAACAGTTGGAACAAGACTGACTAACTACAGATTAGATTTAGCCAATATCTCCCTTACAGTATGTACAGTACACAAATATCTTTTTAAAAACTATTCACCAAAAGGTTTTTTTTCATGTTCCACAGGTTTGCTAGTTACAAGACTGACTTCATGTGACTTTTGCCAATATCTGCCTTACTGCATGTACAGTACATAATTATTCTTAGAAAAATGTACTAAAATTCAACAAAATGTTTTTTTTTCATGTTCCAAAGTTTGTAGTATAAAATATTGATGTACTTTATGTACAGTAAGGGAGGTATTAGTAAAATTTCTCCTATAATATGTAAGTCAGTCTAGTCACTAGGAATGTACTACAACCTTTGGAACATAAAAAAAAAACTATGTGAATTACAGTAATTTCTTAAGAATAATTATATACTGTATATACAGTGAGGAAGATATTGGCAAAATTTAAACTGTAGTAACAGCCGCTTGCGCCACCTGCTGGTGAGCGACTGACAGCAGCTGGAGATCATGCATCGGTGCTCTACTGCTATTCCTGCAGCTCCGGATGGCCATTGGAGAATATCTGCGAATTTGAACCACTGAATGGGAAGCGAATTGGAAAGGGAAATACAATGGACCAAAAATTTGACTGTCGATATTATACATCGTATTTTTTTTTTAAACAGATTGAATATTTTGGAAGTGAATTCTGGAGGGTGAATATGAATTATTTAATTTTTAATTATGAAAATGCGTGTGAAATATTTTGAATTGAAATATTCACAGCTTAAATCAACAACTATGTTAAATTTCAGTACCTAAAAATGCAAGCCCTGGAAATACAAGGCATTAAAATGCAAGCACTGCTACTGCAATGCATTATTTTTTCAATTAGTGCTATTCAACATGCATTTAATAAAAAGAAAATATGCTATTTTCACTTAGTGTAAATAGAATCTACAGCTATTTGCACTTAGTGCAAACAGCCGCTGCCAAAAAGTTTATATATGTCAGTCTGAAAACACAAAGACAAATAGCATGACTGGGCCACTTGGTGGTGCTATAATGAATTAAAATATAAAAATGGGCTGTAACTACAGCCAACTATACTGATCGACTACAAAATTGCCATGCAGTGTATTAATCATATTTGCCATGAGTTTCATAGACCATAATGACATTTGTGTATCTTGAGAAACAAGATGTTATTTTCATTGCAAGATGTCAAAAATGATCTGAGGCTTTATCTCTGTAAGGTGCTTTGGCATACTGACATGAAACTTAATATCTGCAATAGTAATCTTCCCCTAACAACGTTGCATCAATTCTATCGCCAAAATTATGTTCAGTTGACATTTCTGCCAATAGTGTGCCAGAACCCTGGTTTTGCACAGATTTTTTCCCCCCTTTTTTGCGAAAAAGTGAATGGACATCAGAGACGTCTTGCAGACCCCAAACTTGGATGGTTCCAAATATGCACTTCTACTGAGGTGCACAGACAACATCTGTCTGACACTAGATGCCATGTCATGTAAAGGATGTCATGATGTCATGGCATGAAGAATTGCTTCAATCATTTACTTACCTTTTTCTCCTAAGGGGTTCTCGGGTGATGCCACCATAACAGGCTTCTCAGTCAGACCTGTATGAATGTTGAGTAAAATCAGACACATTCCCAACAAGAGAAAAGAAAGAAAGAAAAAAAAAAACTTCTCTCAAGGACAAAGGTTAGGCCTATTTCTGCAATGGAATTCTACAAAAAGTACCATAATAAATTAAAGTATTGCTATCTATCATACAGCATTACTTTAAATAAAAAGTCTATTAATCTTGGGTTGTTAAGAATACAAATAAACTCATCTTGTCAACGCACACACAAATGAGTAAACCTGACCATGTGTAACAGACCAAATAACATTTAAATAAGGGAAACAAATATTATATATATATAGATATATATATATATATATATATATATATTATAAACCATGGACATGGTTGTCAAGTAGGTTCCACTGAAAACTAGTGTGTGGTTATATATATATATATATTTGAGGCAGTTACCCTGATACTTTTTTAGAACATTTAACCACACACTAGTTTCAGTGAACATACTCGACAAACCATGTCAATGAATATATTAGCAAATACAAATTACTTCACTTTCAGTACTTTGTCTTATCCCAGTTAAATATACACATCTTTTTCATGTCGTTTTCCCTGAAAACATTTGTTCTGTAACATTATCAAAGCATTGCTGTTTGTTGAAACAGACATGTAACTTGACTAGTTTGAGTAATTGCAGATGGGAAAATTGCTTAGCAGGCTTTTTATTATTTCTTTATTTCAGAAATCTATCTAGAAACATTACTTTAGTCTGTTTGGTAACACTAGTGGTAAAGAAATACACTTCAACTTCAACACACTAACAACATTCTACTTTATAATCATTGTTACATGACTAACATAATTAAACCTTAAAATGTTTCACACAACAATAAAATGTTTCACACAATAATAAATGGTTATCCATCAAAGAAATGATAAGATCAAGGTCTTACTATACTGAACAAAATAAACCCAAATGTAAACACAAATAAAACAACTATCAGTTAAAAAAATACAATTGAGCACATTGTCTGATCTCAAAATTTTGTTTAAAAATAAAAAAATGTTTAAAGATAGTTGGTTACACATACAACTAACAACTGCAGACAACTGCTGAATAAATATAAGCAAATGTTAAAAACTTGATCCTCATTGTAGCTGCATAGCTTCAATTCCTAAACTTAAGTAGTGTATTCTTTCACTTAAGTAGTGTATTCTTTCCTCAATAGCTCTTTCACTGGCTCAGAAAAAGCAGAACTGATGTTTGATCAGTACTCCGTAATAATCTGATATTTTTTTAAGCATTTTAGGCTTTGTTCACACTGCATTCAAGTATAATGTTTTTTTCAAATATGACCTTTTAGATCGACTGTGCACTGTCATTTTGCAAGTAATCAGATGAAATCGGATCGATTTCTTCAGTGTATCTAAACTAAATGTCATCGTAATGATTTAAGTGCCTGCAAGACACTTTCTTCAACAAGAAGTGAGAACAGCTGTCAGTGTGAATAGATGATAAAAAATACAATTAAACAAACAAAAACATCTGCGTATGTTCGTTATGGCATCTCATAGCGGTGCTGAACTTAACGCAAATGAAATGAAAGTGTTTTACACACTCATGAACACACAATGTTTAAAACCAGTCAGTCATATGCTCATTTAAAAAAAAAATTATAATAAAAAAAACGCTACAAATCAATGTCATAGTTCACTATATGAACAAATTCAGGCACAACTGTACACATTTGTGTTGTGTCTTATATGCCATGTCGCAAATGAAAAACAAAAACTATTAAATATAATGTTTCAGATTCAAGTGCAATTTCAGAACTTCCAATTATTACTGTATTTCAAGTAACTAAATGGATTTGAGTTAGCAGCACCCTTACATAACCCATTTTTGTATGCGATTGTGTCAGCAGTCATAGAGGCTCAAGTTTACACCTGGCATTAACATGTATTGTATTCATATTGTATCTGGACATTGTTTAGCTTGCCTGCATTTATGCCTTCATACCAGTCACCAGTGTGATCAGATAAACATAAATAAAAACCAAGAAATTGTACAGTGCTACAAGAGAGGTTGTATTAACTGAAATATTTCCATTATTCTCAAAAAAAAAAAAGAAAGATGGATAATAAAAAATTAAATAATAATAAAAAAACACTAGAAAATCTGGTTTCCGTTTCCTTTCTTTTAAATGTTTCTACAATAAAGGATGTTATTAAGAATTAGACAATCCCATTGTGCCAAAAGTGTGTTTGATGACATCTGAAACAGATGAACCTGGCAACATTTTATTACCTTGGTTGTTGTACATATTGCGACAGTTCAGAAAGCTTAATGCCATTACATATAATAAAATAGCGTACCACTACACTTCAGGGTACATTCCACTCTACCTTAAACCTAACTGATAATGTTAACAAAAGCATATGTGAGATAAACGCATCTGCTGTTAATTTTTCTGCTTGGCTGATAAGTTTTAGAACCAGGTCTTAATTAGTTTACCGTCTTAACAGCTCTAACCTAGTTATTATATTACAGTTATTTAAGTTATAGTAAAGTTAATTCTGCCATCGGCCACCTTATTCTCTAAGAATCAAAGAATCCCAATCGAATTGTGTAAAGACCACGGGAAAACCCTCTGTAATCCTAATTTGTGTAAAAAAAAAAAAAAAATAAATTCTTGGCGTTTTACTGCCATTACCGTTTATTTCAGCTGGAAACTGCAGTGAATTTAATGTATAGTACTTTAAAATTACATTTTTTTTTTTTGAAGATCGTGACTGGGTTGTTTTTTTCCTTACTGAAGATATCTGCAAATGTCTGAAGATCATTGTACATTCTGGGAATATGAGTGGGCATTTGGGACTCACTGCTCTCTATACTGGTCAAGGAAACAGACAAGGAAAATGAATATGCATTTACATGTTCATTAAAGGGGGTCAAATGTCTACTCTAAACCAGACCACCACCAAACGTTTGTGGTTTGAGAGATCTTGGGTGCATTTACTTCACCTGGATTTTAATTGTTATTTGATCCTCAAAATTGTGATTTGATCCTCAAAAACAGATTAATGTCATGCGTAAAGGAGCCCTAATTAGTGTACAGTCAAGATATCCTTAAAAAAGTAGTTAGCAACAGTACAAGCTACAAACAAAAAGCTTCTAACTACATTGAAGCTAAGAGTATGACATTTATAAATATACAAGTTTCAATTGATATTTAATTCCGCAAATAGCAGTTTTTTTTTATCTGGCATGAAAACAAAGAGTATAATAAAATATTAAAAAATATTCACAGGGTAAAATGATTAAAACACGCTAATTTATATAACTCACTTCTGTGCAAGCAAAGTCACTTATTGCAGAGGTTTTCGACTCTGTCCTGGAGTCCCCCCAACACTGCACATTTTGAATGTGTCCCATTTCAGATCTTGGGGTCTCTACTAATGAGGTGATGACGTGAATCAGGGGGGTTTGATTAAGGAGAAATGCAAAATGTGAACGGTTGGAGAGGGCCACAGGAACAGGGTTGAAAACCGCTGGTTTGTTGGATCTAAGAAATCAGAAATCATTTATTTACATGAAACATCCACGCAAACTGATTCACTGAGTCAAACCTCCCAACACAGTGAGTTGACAGATGGGTTATTACCTCCTTCACTCAGCTGTACCATGCCAACAGCAATGTAGTGTTTTGTTTTACTACACCACTAGTTAAAAAGTAGCTTGCTACCATTTTGAACAGCTGCCACTGTCACTAAAAACAGTTAGTAGTTACGCTACTTTTAGTTATTTACTTTGCAGCGCTGTTCCTAGTAAACACCTTAGGAGTTTTTATTTCCAATCAAATCTCACGGTTATGTCAGTTTACTATTATTTCTTGATATTTTTTTTTGAAGATTTAAGTAAACCACGAGTAGATATTTTCTCGTCTTTTTCATTTTCTGATTGGTCAACTTTTTGGCCATGCGTTTTTTTATTTAAATGTGCCTCTTTTTCTTGTTTGTAATTGTTCACATTTTCTTTTTTCTCCTTTACATCTTTCTCTATTTGCCCCTTTGGTGCACTCTCTTTTATTTTGTTAAGCCTTTCTTTCTCTGCTTTCTCTTTCTCTTTCTCCAGTCTTTGCTTTTCTGCTTTTTCTTTATTGAGTCTTTCTTTTTCCGCTTTTTCTTTAGCGAGTCTCTCTTTTTCTGCCTTTTCTTTCTCAAGTCTTTCTTTTTCCGCTTTTTCTTTAGCAAGTCTCTCTTTTTCTGCTTTCTCTTTGACCAGTCTTTCTTTTTCCAATTTCTCTTTCTCCAGTCTTTCTTTTTCTGCTTTTTCTTTAGCGACTCTCTCTTTTTCTGCCTTTTCTTTCTCAAGTCTTTCTTTTTCCACATTTTCTTTAGCAAGTCTCTCTTTCTCTGCCTTTTCTTTGGCCTGTCTTTCTTTTTCTGCTTTCTCTTTTTCCAGTCTTTCTTTTTCTGCTTTTTCTTTAGCGACTCTCTCTTTTTCTGCTTTCTCTTTTTCCAGTCTTTCTTTTTCTGCTTTTTCTTTAGCAAGTCTCTCTTTCTCTGCCTTTTCTTTGGCCAGTCTTTCTTTTTCTGCTTTCTCTTTTTCCAGTCTTTCTTTTTCTGCTTTTTCTTTAGCAAGTCTCTCTTTCTCTGCCTTTTCTTTGGCCTGTCTTTCTTTTTCTGCTTTCTCTTTTTCCAGTCTTTCTTTTTCTGCTTTTTCTTTAGCAATTCTCTCTTTTTCTGCCTTTTCTTTGGCCAATCTTTCTTTTTCTGCTTTCTCTTTTTCCAGTCTTTCTTTTTCTGCTTTTTCTTTAGCAATTCTCTCTTTTTCTGCCTTTTCTTTGGCCAGTCTTTCTTTTTCTGCTTTCTCTTTTTCCAGTCTTTCTTTTTCTGCTTTTTCTTTAGAGACTTTCTCTTTTTCTGCCTTTTCTTTGGCCAGTCTTTCTTTTTCTGCTTTCTCTTTTTCCAGTCTTTCTTTTTCTGCTTTTTCTTTAGTAATTCTCTCTTTTTCTACCTTTTCTTTGGCCAGTCTTTCGGTCTCTGTTTTCTCTTTCTCCGCTTTTTCTTTAGCCAATCTTTCTTTTTCTGCTTTTTCTTTAGCCAGTCTTTCTTTTTCTGCCTTTTCTTTCTCAAGTCTTTCCTTTTCTGCTTTTTCTTTAGCCAGTCCCCTCACTTTTCTGATTTCTCCTTTTTTTTTTTCTCCCATCTTTTCTTGTTCTGCTGTTTCTTTGCCAGTCTCTTTTTTTACCTTTTTCTTTCTCAAGGTCTCGCTTTTTCTGCCTTTTCTTTAGCCAGTCTTTCTTTTTCTGCTTTCTCTTTCTCCAGTGCGTCGTTTCTGCTTTCTCTTTCTCCAGTCTTTCTTTCTCTGCTTTCTCTTTCTCCAATCTTTCTTTTTCTGCCTTTTCTTTAGCCATTTTTTCTTTTTCTGCCTTTTCTTTTTCAAGTTTTTCCTTTTCTGCCCTTTCTTTATCCCACTTCTTTCTATGGGCCAGCTGTCATTTCGCTTTTTTCTCTTTCTCCAGTCTTTCCTTTTCTGCTTTCTCTTTCTCCAGTCTTTCTTTTTCTGCTTTCTCTTTCTCCATCTCTTCTTTTTCTGCTTTCTCCTTGGCTAGTTTCTCCTCTTGTTCTCTTTGTATTCGTTCCTCTTGAAGCTTAGCTTCTGCCTCTTCTTTGACTTTTTTGGCAGCAAGAGCAGCTTGTCTCTCCTCTTCCTCCTGAGCCAAAACACTACGGACCTCAGCAAGGGCTAGTTTGGCAATCTTTTTGGCTTCAATCTTCTCATGAATAATTCGTAGCTGCTCCTTCAGAGCTGCTTTCAGCTTTTGCCCAATATCCCTGGTAGGATGTTCTGAGAATGAGTGGGACAAAAATTCACATCTCAGAAGGCTCATCATTCCCATGTCCCATGCAAACACACATATTATTAGATTGAGTGTGTGAATAACTGTCTTACTGTCTATAATTCATGAGAAAGGAAAATTCACATTCAGTTCTTTCGTTTAGAATTAGGATTTATTTTTAATGAGGTTCAGTTTATTTGTCAATTTTATGAATAAACTTGCAAGCTATCAGTAATTTTAGTTCAAGTCACTCTGTACGGTTTTAATGATTTATTGATTAAGTGATAGTTTGAAATACAAAGACTCCAATTGTTTTCATTCATGAATCTGATGAAGGGCTGTCGCGATAACCGCAATATCGCAATACGCGCTATTGAAGAGCAAACCGCATAGGAATGCAAGAACCGCAGCAACCGCAATTTTTGCGTGTTTTATTTTTTCAAAGGGTTATGCCCTTCTCGTTTTACACTTTGTGCATGTGTACTGAATATTAAATAAGTTTGTAATGATAACAACGTGTACCATGCTGATTTGTACTGAGGCTCCGTATATTTGCACTTAAGCCTAAACAGACAACGAATGAGAGAGAGATCAACTGAGAATGTGCGATTACTTGCGAGCCATATATTTGTTAAAATAGGTTTCATTTCAAGAAAGCCAAATCTCTTACTGGGCTATCGACGTATTGGTCAGCTGAGCCTTCTAACATGGCGCTCAAAGTTAAAATGATTTCAACAGCGTTTTTTATTTTGTCTCTCTTTGAATGATCACGTTTTTTTTTTTTGAAAAACGGGGGGTTGTGGGGGGGGGGGGGGGGTAAGTTTTTTTTTTGAATGAATGGTTTAAAGACTGTGATCGTTATTTTGTCATTCTCTTCTGTTTACTTCACTTCCCGGTTTCAACCTATTTGGTTTCGGTTTCTGATATGGACCTCGTAGATCGTAACACACACCATATATATATATATATTATATATGTATATATATATATATATATATCAAACGTAACGTAGTTGTGTCCCAGGTCACAAATATGACGTTTTTCGGTACGTACGCGGTTTTAACGTCACGGTTCGTTTTATGATTCGGTACAGCAGGGGAAACTTTTTTTTTAAATGGTTTACTGAACAAGTTGCTCTTTCTTTAAAATACATTCAGTTATAGTTAAAATTTTCTTAAGAATAAAAATCTACCACTGCTTATGCTCTAAACTATAGTGAGCCCTTTTACATTACAATTAACAACAGAGCCCAAACTAAAATTGAATTACTATTTATTTTTAAATAGATGATCAACACTCAACTTAAAAAAATAGAATCATTGTATGCAAACATGTAAACTGCGACATAATGCAGTTTTTAAATTATTATAAATAATACAATTTCTAAATTATTTGTTAAAATATATTCAATTACACATTGGCTGTCATAGCATGTTTCATAACAGATCAATTTAAACATACTGTGCATTAAATAATTAAGACGAACAGGTTTAGTAAAATATAATGAGTATATAGTGTAATATTCTGCAAAATGCTCCTCTCTAGACTTAATTTCCCAAGTGAACTAACGAGCTGTGGACACTGACTTGCCTGAGGTAAATGAAATGCTACATTACATTTTGTTTACAAGCTGTTTTATTGATGTCTTTCCACGGTTGAATCACTGATTGAGCAATTACATGGAGCATGAGATGTTCATCATGTTTATTGCGTTAAACTATTATACAGAGGAAGGAATGATCGCGTTCACTCGCGCTCCGCTCTGCACAAATCTGCGGGGCGTCACGGTTCAGACACGGGAACCGGAGCTGATTGCGGCCGCTCTAGTCAGTGCTTGTTTTGGGATTATACCAGCACGTTTCTGAACCATCCCAGAAGCGGCTCTCCAAGGCGTTTATACAGCGATCTGTCATGCCACATAAAAGATGGTCAAAACGGCATTTATTATTTGAATTTCTGGAGGGAAAAAAAACTGTATTCGTTCGGTTCACATGCGTACCGAACCGAAAGACCCGTAACGAAACGGTTCGGTACGAATACGTGTACCATTACACCCCTAATATATATATAGTTATTTTAAAAATAATATATATGGCGATAATATGGCGATAATACCGCATACTGCGCTATAGAGCCACTCAAAATTACCGCAAGGGAAATTCCTTCACCAGGACAGCCCTAATCTGATGAAGTCGCATTGTTGTGCAACTGATGTCCCTTACACACACAGAATTTGTATGTATATATACACAGAAACATATGCATCATGTGTTCTGCAGAAAAAAAACGTCATGCAGGTTTTGGAACAACATGAGGGTGAGTATATCGTGATTTAAAAATTATTTTTTGAGCATTACTGAAGCTAATTTATTATGCTACTAACTCCATAACTCATGCTAAGTACCTCTGTCTTTTTTAAGCCCCACTTCTTTAGGTCTCTCATCTGCATTGAAAGAGGGGTAAACAGGACTTAGAAGAAAGAATGACCTGGAAAGATGTGTAATTGTTGCAATTGCCAAGTTACAGAACACATGCTCTACTAAAATCCAACATCCAGCACAATCACCTTTAGCTGAATACTAAAACATAAAAAAAAGTGAATGCTTTGGGTAAGATATAGCAAGTAATCATATCAGATGGCATTATTAGTTCTTTCAATTAAAAACAAAAACTTTTTAAAGGGTTAATTCACACAAAAATGAAAATTCTGTAACCATTTATTCAACCTCCTAATATTCCGTTATCTTCAGAACACAAATGAAGATATTTAAAAAAAATTCTCCGATCAGATTTTTTTTCCCCCCTTAAGTATGTTTTTCCCCCTTAGTATCCAAACAGCATTTTCTGTAGGGAAGAAAACGATAAGAATGATAAACAGACCCTCACAAATCCACACGCAAACACTAGGCTAACTATCACCAGACAATGTGGTCCACAGAAGTAATTAAACACTGTAAAAAATTGGAAACCTTTAGAACTTTTAGAAAATTAATCTTGTCAGAAGATGTATCCCCGTGGTTATGATGTTACTGGTTTTCAGAAGGGGCAAAATATTGGCCTGCATCAACTAGTGAGATCACTGAAATTTGGTAAAGAACTGCCCAATGCATTATTAAAACCTAGAAGGTGGGTCACCTTTTGGTTCACTATAAACTAGGGATGTACCGATCCGATACTCACAGAAAAAAAAAAAAAAGAACAGAGCCGCTCCTCCCCCCCCCCTATACGCAAAATACGCAAGCTGCGAAGGGCCCCCGAAACACCAGGGGTTTATTTAATTTTAGTTTTGTTTTGGGAATTGGCCCAGCGTTTGAACAACAGAATGTTCTTTTTAATATATAAATAGTGCGACAATAAAAACACACGTTTGCCCCTTTCAACGTAAAAATCTGTCAAATCATGTAATGTGAATGTCTTACAGTCTTGCGCGAGACTAAAAAAAAAAAACAAGTTGAAAGCGTACCGAACCGCGAACCGCGCCTCGTGCGCGATTTGAGACAGCGTGAAACACGGACCAATGCGTTTCATTAATTCGTTCATAACCGCTCATACCCCACTCCACCGCCCCAACCCTCCCGCCGATACAGTTTTGTGTAGGGCCCCCAGAAGTCTAGGATCACACTGATACACCCCCCCCCCCCCCCCCCCCCCTCAGTACCGGATCGCTCGATCTGCATTTTTCCTGTCGATTGTGTACTTGGCGAACGAGATCGATCCCAACCGACATTGTGTGTATACTATTCTGTGTTATTGTTAAGCCCCACGAAAGGCACAAAAAACATTATAAAGCACTATAAAGTTTTCAAGCTCTATATTACAAGTGTTCCATTGTTTAATGTGAGGTACAGATAAGTATTTAAGTCGTTAAAATTCTTCTCTTCTCTCCGTTGCGGTTGTCTGTCATCCTCCATTCAAACTGCGTGATGCATTCGGTTACGACAGTCAAGACGACGAAACTCTCTCCAAGAGCGCACAATAACAGATTTAAAACGGCTCAAACTATCGCACAGATATAATATACTAAGCATAGATATCTCTTCGCTTTGTTCCTTTTCTATGCGGGGCTGCGCGCTGTGACTCTGTGTTGCTTCAAGCACATCATTCTGTGCAGGGGATGTGCATAAGTGTTTTGTGCCGCTCTGTATTGGAGCCTTTCATATTATAATACTTTTGTGCAATAAAAGATTATAGCCGTTATGTTTATGTCCCTCTCAGCATATGTTGCTGCCTCCATTACTGTGCCTTACATTTAAAATAAATATCTTTTAATTTTATAGTATTATAGTTTATATATAAATATTTTTTTCATGAATGTATTTTACAACAATACAAAGAGCAATGTAACATTTTACCAGATTTAGTCATACACTTATTCACTTTTATTTGTTCCCCACTAAATAAATGTTATTTCACTAAATGTTTAGAGTTGATAAAATTGTGCACTAATTTTTCAAGATTAACTTTTGCTGCTGAATTATCCACTAGGTTATAATAGTAAATTTCTCAAACCCGATTATGATAGAGTAGAGTTTTTCAGTTGTGTTTTTCGGGAAAATTAAGGTGTGTCTATATTTAGTAGATTGTGTTTAACACACAAAATAGTGATGTTCAGGTCACCACACTAGATCGGGATCGGATCGGTTGGGAAAAAAATGGTATCGGTGCATCCCTACTATAAACATCAAGAAAGAACTTTAATCAGCAAAAAAAATATCTTGAATGACCATGATCACCAAAATGCTTGAATTCATTTTCTAGGGAGCCTAAAGAATTGACTATGAAGCATTGGTCAGGTCTAGTCTCTGCAATGTTACGTGGCAGTAAAATGAAGTCAGCTGAGTACTGAATGACCATCCAATGACAACACTCACATATTAAGACGACAGTGCCAAAATTCATCTGGCTCAAATTGTTAAAGAGTGGTTCAGGGAGAACAATGAATCCTTTCTACACATGAACTGGGCACCACAGAATCCCGACCTTAACCGCATGCAGAGCTGAGCGAAATACTGACATTAGTTAAAATTAGTATCCCCTCCTACTGATTCCAAATTACATGACACAAATTGAAGTTAGTAAGGTAATCCATTTCATTACACATTTTAGGTAATATAATCAGACTACTGTTTGATTACTTTTAACGTAAACCGTTTACCACATTGATTTAAATAGGATAATATTGTACCATATTGGATGCACCGGAAACGATACTGGTATCAGTATCGGGCCCGTACTGACTCTGTACTCATACTCATTAAAATCCCCGATACCAATGCCGAGACCACCAGCAGGTTGATCTCCCATATTCAGCAAAGAACACGACAACAAACACCAGACAGCAGAATGGAGTTATAGAGATTTACTGATGTTCTACTAGTATATATATGCAATGAATATAAAGCATTCGGTATTAATGCCTGTATAGCTGATTTGTGCCAGCTGATGAGCAAAGCACGCTGATTGGATTGAGCGCGCAGCGGCGCAGATGCGCAAGCTTGTCGAGTGAATATACCTTTCTCACAGACATCACTGGAAAGTTTGTAGTTCGGTCGGATATGTCAAAAACAAGTAAGTAAAACATTACACAAGTTACTTAACGGTAGGGAGAGAGAAGAGAGAGGAGAGAGAGAGAAGCGAGAGATAGCAGCTAGAGAGCTAGAGAGAGAGAGAGAGAGAGCACTTTTGTTGTGTGATCTTTGATATTCACTCACATAGCACACGGATCATTTGGATTAAAACTAAATCGTAAAAAAAAGACCATTTTTAGGGGCGTTCACTATAAACGTCATTTATTTTCAACCTTAGGCATACGACTTTCTGGCGAAAGTGAATCTATCAGCCTGTGTGAAATGCGCTAGGCTGCACTATTCTGCATCAGTACAAATACGTACACTCGTTCGCGTTTTTGCTTGCTGTGAGATGTTTCTGCATTATAGAAGTGCACTTTAGAATACAAGTCACAGCACGTTTCAGATGAAAAACGTGGCTTCCATTTCTGAAAATATCACAGTTAGGAGATTTATAACGCGTGGTTCCCTGCATTATTACAGCAAATTGCGTGATTACAGTACTAAGCCGCTGCAATGGAGTAGCTCTAATGCTATTAATTAAAGATGATGTACCATAGAGCAAAAAATGAACAGTGAAAGTAACAAAAACTTGTAAAATACATTTTAATGGGCATAATTCAGTGTGAAAATAACCAAAGGATATACATTCAAACCAAAAATTATTCAGAGACCAGATATCATTTTGATATTTTTTTACTATGGGTGCAGGACACTATAGTTCATTTATGTAAGTGAGGATAGCAAAATAAAGTCAACTGTGACAAATTATACCCAGTGGACTACCAGTAAAACTGATACAAATTTGTGACCAAAAATTATTCAGACAGAGTCTGGGAAAAAATTGAAGTTGAGTTTTGCATGAAGCTGGGTGACAGCATGCCCAGGCGACTACAGTCGGTCATTAAGGCTAAGGGTTGCCCAACTAAGTATTGATAGTTGTGTAAATACTGTCATACTAACAGCGGTCTAATTTTTTGGTTGATTGTAATCCATTAGGCTACATACCTTTCTATCAAAGTTATCTAACATTATCAAGATGAATTTGTTCTGACACAATTTAACAATTTTCTTGTCATATTTTATTACCATTTTCTCAACTGTAGCGAATAAACTGTGATATAATTTGAGAAATGTTGAAGGTGTCTGAATAAATGTTGGTTTGACTGTATCTATTTGATAATGAATTTAACCAACTAACATTATACATACTCTTTTTTGTTTCTGTACCCAATATTTTAAAAAATTTACAAGTGCAATAAAAATATTGGTATCGGTACTCGGTATCGGCAAGTACCAAAAATAAAAGTATCGGTATCGGGCGAGTACTGGAAAAAGTGGTATCGGTGCATCCCTAACATCATCTATTTCAATGAAAGAAAAAAAATATACAGTGGGTACGGAAAGTGTTCCGACCCCCTTAAATTTTTCACTCTGTGTTATATTGCAGCGGTTTGCTAAAATCATTTAAGTTATTTTTTTCCTCATTTATGTACACACAGCACCCCATATTGTCAGTAAAACACAGAATTGTTGACATTTTTTTAGATTTATTAAAAAAGAAAAACTGATATTTCACATGGTCCTAAGTATTCAGACCCCTTTGCTGTGACACTCATATATTTAAACTCAGGTGCTGTCCATTTCTTCTGAACATCCTTGAGATGGTTCTACACCTTCAATTGAGTCCAGCTGTGTTTGATTATACATATTGGACTTGATTAGGAAAGCCACACAACTGTCTATATAAGACCTTACAGCTCACAGTGCCTGTCAGAGCACAATGAGATCAGGAGTCAAAGGAACTCCTGAAGAGCTCAGAGACAGAAATGGGCAAGGCACAGATCGGGCCAGTTGCAAAAAATTTCTGATGCAACTTAAGGTTCCCAAGAGCACAGTGGTCTCCATTCCTTAAATGGAAGACGTTTTGGACGACCATAACCCTTCCTAGAGCTGGCCGTCCAGACAAACTGAGCTATCGGGGGAGAAGAGACTTGGTGAGAGAGGTAAAGAAGAACCCAAATATCACTGTGGCTGAGCTCTAGAGATGCAGTCGGGAGATGGGAGAAATTTGTAGAAAGTCAACCATCACTGCAGCCTCCACCAGTCGGGGCTTTATGGCAGAGTGTCCCGACGGAAGTCTCTCCTCAGTGCAAGACACATGAAATCCCGCATGGAGTTTGCTAAAAAAACACCTGAATAAGATTCTCTGCTCTGATGAGACCAAGATAGAACTTTTTTGGCCTTAATTCTAAGCGGTATGTGTGGATAAAACCAGGCACTGCTCATCACCTGTACAATATAGTCCCAACAGTGAAGCATGGTGGTGCAGCATCATGCTGTGGGGGTGTTTTTCAGCTGCAGGACAGGACGACTGGTTGCAATCGAGGGAAAATGAATGCGCAAGTACAGGGATATCCTGGACGAAATCCTTCTCCAGAGTGCTCAGGACCTCATTCTGGGCCGAAGGTTTACCTTCCAACACGACAATGACCCTAAACACACACAGCTAAAATCACGAAGGAGTGGCTTCACAACACCTCTGTGACTGTCGTGGAAGGGCCCAGCCAGAGCCCTGACTTAAACCCAAGTGAGCATCTCTGGAGAGACCTAAAAATGGCTGTCCACAACGTTTACCATCCAACCTGACAGAACTGGAGATGATCTGCAAGGATAATGGCAGAGGATCCCTAAATCCAGGTGTGAAAAACTTGTTGCATCATTCCCAAAAAGACTCATGGCTGTATTAAAATCAAAAGGGTGCTTCTACTAAATACTGAGCAAAGGTCTGAATACTTAGGACCATGGTATATTTCAGTTTTTCTTTTTTAATATATCTTCAAAAATGTCAACAATTCTGTTTTTTCTGTCAATATGGGGTGCTGTGTTACATTAAGGAGGAAAAAAATTAACTTAAATGATTTTAGCAAGTGGCTGCAATATAACAAAGAGTGAGAATTTTAAGGGGGTCTGGATACTTTCCGTACCCACTGTATATCCCATTTGTTGTTACTGACAACATGAAGTGCATTAAACATTACATCAATGTTTCCCAAACTGGCATTTCGTGAAGAACTGCAGGGGGTTTGTGAGTTTAATGAAAAGCAAATAATGAATCCAATCATAAAAATGTAACATTAAAATTAATAATTTTAAAATAACATCAAAAGAAAACACTTACTAAAAAATGTAAATATTTCATTTGTTTACCTGCAGGTCATGTGACCATTAACCAACTTCAGATGACCATGAACATGCAAATATGATACTTAATTTTAAAATTTGATTAAGTAAATATATTAGGGGAAAGAGGATTTGGCTGACAAAAAAACGTTCAGCAATCCCTCATCTTTGTTATTCATGAAGCATTTTAATGTTTTTGAAAGACAAAAGTCTTCCAAAGACAAAGTAATGCATGATTAAATAACCATTAATTCATGTGTTCAGTAGTTGATGTAATGTTGAAATGCTAAGAAAACACTTCTTAAAACTGAAATGATTTTTGTAAAAATCAAATGATCAGTGGGCTAATGAATATTTTTAATTTAATTTAATTTTTTATTTTAAAATGTAATTGAATCTAATTACAAGTATTTCAGTTTTGGAATCTAATTACGTAATCCAAATTACATGTAATCAGATACTACCCAGCTCTGACTGCACACAAATACTTTGGGATGTTCTCAGGAAGACTTTATGGAGTGATTTGACTGTCATCAATGCAAGTTTTCAATCAAAAAAGTTACCCAGGTCTGGACAGAAATAAATGTTGCAACATTGCTTATGGTTGTCGAAATACTGCCACAACTAATGTGCGCCATAATCACATAAGACAGGTACGCAGTGCATCCCACTAATTTGAAATATCTCGATTTTGATCTACTGTTTTAGCTGAAATGTAGCTGTCTTCAGTTGGACGCCTGTCACAATCATGGATTAAGAATAAATGAGAAATGACTAAGACAAACACTGAGCAATGAACGTACATGGAACACATCAAATACGGTAGACTTAAACTCAAAAGCATGCTTGACATGAAAACCAATGAGGTTTGTTTGCTTCTGTATACACTGAATAATGTTTATGAAATTTTTCGACTTTTAAATTGATAAGAGAATATTAAAAATATCTTCATTTGTGTTCAGAACATGAACGAAAGACTTATGGGTTTGTAAAGACATGAGGCTGAGTGAATGAAAATTTGGGTGGGGTAAACTATCCCTTTATTTCATTCTCCCTATTAGAGGTTGACTGTTTGATTGGTTCTGCAGATTAATCAGCACCGATAGCTAGTTGCTGGAACAATCGGTTATCGGCAAAGATACAGATGGTTTTCTGGGTTGCATCTGTTGCTGGAGTGGCAGAGAAGGTCTGCTGTCATTATACAGTACAAGAGCGGACTCTAGAGATGGAATTACTGACGCCTCCAGCTGTTTGTTTTGACATGTGAAATTTCAGATGCCGATTTAAAACGGTGAACGAAATTGTATATACAGTATATACACTATACACTATCATACATGTTTACGTACATATCATTATAAAGTAATTAATTAGTTGACCTAATGCTGTACTAGTGGAGAACAACAGTATGTTTACGGTCAAAGCTAAAAGGGCGTAAACATAGTGTTTGAAAGAATGTGACAAAAATAATGTTTAATGTCACAATTGTTACCATCTATTTGCAATAGTTTATATCCAGCTGGCTGCTTTTATGCATATTTAAAGCTACATGAGTGACATGAGAAAGCAAACTGATATGTTCATGCAGCGACAGAATCATAAAATTAATCAAATTTCAGTTATTTTTCTGTTTTTTTATCATCACTGTGATACATATTTTGTTATTTTGATTAGATAATTATTAAAGGGTTAGTTCACCCAAAAATTAAAATTAGTCCATAAATTACTCACCCTCAAGTAATCCTAGGTGTATATGACTTTTTTCTTTCAGACGAATCCAGTCTGAGTAATATTAAAAAATCCAGTATAAATTATATAAATGAATCAAGTTATATAAAAAATTGTCTTTGATCTTTCAAGGTTTAATGGCACTCAGCAGGTGTTGCAGTGCATTAGTCCAAAAGAAGTGAAATAAAACGCTTCCGCGTTCGTCACTTCTGAGCGGTGCATGCGCAACGCCGACCTCATACGTCATCCGCCCAGAGTTGCTTCCGTGTACAACAGTGAGTGCAAGCTAGATTAAATTGATTATTACTTTTTAAATATGGTTATTTTTCTTACAAAAATGCATCGATTCGCTACAGGAGGACTTTGTTCACCCCCCCGGAGCCGTGTGAGACACTTTTTTATTAAGGATGGACGCTTTTTATTTGACTTCTTTTGGACTGATGCACTGCAAGACCCGCTGAGTGCCATTAAACAGCTTGAAAGATCAAAGACAATTTTTAATATAACTTCGACTGGATTTGTCTGAAAGAAGCAAGTCATATACACCTAGGATGACTTGAGGGCGAGTAATTTATGGGCTAATTTTCATTTTTGGGTGAACTAACCCTTTAAGCCTTCTAAAATAGAAGCAAAAAAAGTGCAAGATACACATACAATATACATATGCATGTAATTTCAATGCTATGGCCTTTGTGATATTTAAAGATGGCCATCTTTAACCATGATTGTTTGGATTTATATGAAATGGCAACACTTTACAATAAGAGTAATTTTGTAACAAACTAAGGTTAGTAAATGCTGTATAAAAGCTCATTAAGATTGTTAAATTCAACATTTATTAATACATTTAAAAAATTTCGAAAGTTGGTAAATATTAAAGTTGTTATTTGTTATTAATTAATGCACTAAAACGAATGATCACTGTATAATTAATATAATAATATTCAGAGTTGTGGACTCGAGTCGCATGAATTTTGTGGACTTGTGACTTGACTTGACATAATCAAAAACTTGTGACTCGACTTGGACAACAATGACTCGAGACTTGACTTGGACTTGAGACCTGTGACTCGCCAAGTCTTTACCTTCAAAAGAAAAAAAAAACAGAGTTCTGATCAATATACTAATATATGTTACTGAAGCGTATAATCACACTGAATTAGCACAGTTTTTGGCCGTGTATATAATAATGAAGAAGAAGAAGAGCCAATGTATATTGAAACAATAATAATAATAGGCTAAACCTTTCAAACATAATTAGATTTTTTTTCCACGTCAAACGCTTATATGTAGCCATATAACATATAAACATATAAAGTTCACTCTATTCTTCCTGTTTACCGGCCACTCACTTTCATGTATTTCAGAAGAAATGGACGAATTCATGTTGTAAATCCATCAGCTCTTATAGCACACATATAGCCCTTAAACTAAGCCATCAACTGTGATCATTATGAACTTGTAAACACAAAATACATTTACTTATATAGTATATTTGTGTATCTGAATAGCTACAGTTTTGCCATGAATAATTTTGCATGCCTCAGGTATAAATCTGCTATAGTGAATGGTGTGGTGCCGGACATGTTACGTTTAGGCTAGAGGTCTGCATTCCCATGGGAACCACGGGACCCGACCGGATTTTTTACGCCGCAGGATTAAATTCCCGAATAAAACGCAATAGCGGTCGGTAACTCTGGTGTAATTTGAATGCGAGCGGGCGGTCTAACAATATCCCGTTCCCGACGTCCATTTAGAACAGCATATCTGCGCTTTATTCTTATTGACCACCGGTACAGCTTGCGCCCAGGATGCACGCGCTGCACGCATGCTTTAAAAGTCATGTGTTTTATTTGCATGGTCTGTGCGCAGCATGTGCATATGCTCAGAGCAGGCTGTACCTGTGGTAAATATACGGCCCTCAGACAGAACAGGCAGGTTGTCGATGAGTGACAGAGCAGAATAAAGATGGAGCAAAGTGTGGATGCGCTTTCATTGCAGGACGTTCAACTCGGTTTTGTTTATATCTTGCTTGGCTTATAATTTTAAATGACAGATGTCAAATTTGTTTTTTTTTCTCTGCGACACTTTTCCTACTGTGTTCACAGAAAAATGTCAAACTAATTTAGTATTTTGACAAGACTAATAAAAATAGCTAATAAGCTATTTTTGTACAACCTACATTTTAATTTTTTTTCTCTCTGCGACACTTTTTCCCTATTGTGTTGTCAATTCGTTCAAACGAATTGTATCCTGACAAGACGAATAAAAATAAGAAATAACATTTTTGTACAACATTTTTATTTTCTCTGACCCTTTTTTTTTCCTACTGTGTTGCATAAAATACTAAACGAATTTTGTTTTAAGATAATTCATATAAATTCAAGTCGAAGTCAATAAATTCAAGACTCTTGACAAGACGAATAAAATAACATACAGTTTTGTGCAGACTACACTTTTATTTGTCAGCTCTCTTTCTTTCAGTAGTGGAAATTTAAATGTGAGATTCTGGAAACGAGATCTAAATTTAGTGGGAACGGTCGGGTAGAAAATTATTCTAAGCGGAGAGTGGGTGAACAAAGAGTGAATATCTAGCGGGAGCGGGCACGCTCTCCTGGAGACCGTGGGCTCATGCACACTCGCACTGCACATACATAATGCCAGGTTCACATTACTCCATTTGCTGTGCGTATGTGGTGCGTATTATTTCCGCGCTCATGTTAACGGATTAAAGCGTTCACTGCACACAGTTGCTGTCCAGCAGTGCGTTCCACGAGCGGTGCGTCTGCAGCAGTACAGAGATCGTTTCCGTACCGAGTCTATTTTTGCTGCGCTGCAAGCATTTTTGACTAATATGACATGGATTGAGACACAAATTTAGTAATTTACACCATAAATGCATATTATTAAAGTCTAATGTGTTTCACAGTCAACACGTATGGCTTTTTGGCTAGGTTTAAAGGAAAAGAGCACTTTTAGATAAACAAGGCAATAATAGATGGCACTCGTGGAGGCAGGATTGCTTGTAATAAAGATTTCAATGCAAATGGAAAGGCAGTAGAGCTGACTATTTCTTTCAATGGTAAGTTTGTGATAACGTAAAAAAAGTAGTTTAAATGTTTTGCCACTTGCTTGAGCAACTTAAAATATAAATCTAAAGTAAATGCAAAAGTAAAAAGCAATGAATAATGTGTTGCTTATGTTTATTGTTTTAACATTCTTGCAAGATTGTATTACGGTACTGTGTAAAAAAAAAACAAAAAAGATTCAATCTGAAAAAGCATTTTCAGTGACAATGTTTGGATTTGAAATCAAAATAATGGATAAATGTTGTGTTTGTGGTAAACAGCCACGGATCAGTAACGGACTTCTGTGTGAAAGCTGCTTCCCTTCTCACAAGAGTCACCTAAGAGGGGAAATTCCCCCCCATTTTCATAAATGAAATTCAGGCCCTGAATAAATTTCTAAAAATCCTGATTGGAGTATCACTCTAAAAAGTTATAAATGATAAAAAGAAGGCTTAAAAAGATCGGGGGGGATATCGTAATACTGCTTTCTGTGATCGGCTCAAAAGCCGATCGATCACCCCTAACATGACCGTAAATATGAACTCACGATTGAATGTAACATAAAATAAATTATTACTTTTCGTTAAAATCTTTATTAATGCCAAAAATGCTTACATTTATATGTCTTTTTGTTCGATCGGGCAGCCATGTTGCAGATGAAGCCGGTTTACGCTGAGATAATTCATACCCCTTCGTTGGAAGTGTGGTCCCGAAAAATCTTTGTTTGAAGTGCTATCTGGCCCTTCCCCTTACCCCTACCCCTCCAACCAAAGGAGTGACACCCCTACCCCTTCACGTGAACACGCAAAACGGAGGGGAAGGGGAAAGGGCTAAGGGGTAGAATTGGGATTGGGCCATAATCACTGAACTGCAAAAACCACGACTTTGGTCCCACCTCTGTTAATATTTAATTAATTAAAGTACAGTACATTTTCATGGTCCAATTCTTACGCTATTTTGCTTGGAGCGTTATGTTTGCTTTCATTCAGTATCAATTTTAAAAACTATTGGTTGATTAATCTGTTATTATCGGTTATTGTTATTGGTAAAATCCACTATCGGTTGATAGTGTCAATTCAGTGCAAAAACTTGCACATGCAATTTAACACATTTACTCGTTTAAACCTATGATTTCTAAGTATTATTAGCATCTGATATACTTATAGAAATCCACCATACAATTTTTATAACTTGATTTCTTTATTTTTTTTAAGTTAATACCAATAGTTCAGTATTGAATATCAATGCAGATTTTCATGATTCTCAATACCAAAATGCTAATATGCTTAGATTCTACAAATTTGATCTATACTTTTAACTTTTTTTGTTACTGTTACTAATTCCATTTTTATGGTAAGAACATTTTAAAGAAAAATACACTCAATACTGTGAACTGAATTTGAGAAATTAGGGGAAAAAATAAGTTGAACTATGCTGGCTTGTGGCCTCTAGAAGGATATATTAAGGGTCAAAAATGCAACTCATGGTAGGTCTGTCATAGAGGTTTACACGTTATTGTTAAATATCAGTTTGGAGAAAAACTTGTGTGTCCTTATAAGGTAACACTTAATGTTGTATGTAGGCTGCAAAGTAACTTATATTTTTGTATAAGCCTTGCACAATTACAAGGTAAGTACTGTATGTGCAAATTAAAACATTTTCATTACTTTTGTGAGGGCTAATATTGTTGAAGCACACTGCATTATACACAGCTGTCCTTCTCTATATAAATGTTGCAACACAGACGACGCCATGCAGGGATCTACAAAGTGATGCATCAGACAACCATGACAAGCAGTGCCACTTAAAAATAAATTCAAATGAAAGTGTCAATTATCAATAACAGAAATTTTCATTATATTAATTCAAAAATAAGTTAAAAACTTTTCAAATTGACAAATAGATTAATGTACTTGTTTAAAAATGTAGCTAAATGTAACAATAATAATATACATTGATAAATAATTTTAATTGCTTTCCTTAATCTATTTATAAAAATGCTTTTTAATATTTCTGCAATAAACAATTATATTTTTTCAAAAATACATTTACATAATATTTAAACATTAATTCAATTATTTAAAAAATCTAATTTGTTTTATTGTTTCAAATAACCATTCATTTGTCAATTTGTAAAGTTTATTTTTAGCCATACACTCTCATGAATCCACTTCAGTCAAGTTTGTGTGCCAAGAGCCAAATCAGAATAAAATGCTTCTTGCTTCTTCAAAGACCTCAAACAACACACCAATGGATACCTTCCAACATGCCAGTGTAAGAGAAAAGCTACATCGTTTTGCAGCTTTCTCAGTGCAAGCAAACACAATCGACAAACACAAAGCATAGGTACACGACACGTGGCCATGATAGCCACAAAAATGTCTTTACATGTAAGCTTGGAATGGCCTGCTTGGATACGGTCTCCTTCTGTTGTGACATTTTTTCTTAAGGTTTTTTCCTTAGCAGCCACAGTAGCATTTTCTGAAGGGAAGAAAGTTATATGAATACCAATAAATAAAAAGGCAAATATACACACGCATAGAAAGATAATTATAAAACGGATATATGATTCTGATTGGTTGAGCCAAGTTCGACGTTGTTGGTATATTATGTAATGGATAATCAACGGCTAGCTGTGCATTAAAGGATTTTAAGTACACAACGTTGAGGCAAAGAACCGCCTGACGCGAAGCGGGTTGCCTCCGCGAAGTGCATTTAAAATCCTTTAACGCACGGCTAGCATTTGATTATCCCACTTATTCCATGGTCATTTGCCAAGTTATAGACAAGTTAAAACTAGCATTGCTCTTTGCAGCACAATATTTGACCGAATGGGTAAAAATGACAATTATTTTTGTCAGTTACGGCACGTTACCGCTAGCATTCTGCCCGCTTCAAATCATACACAGAGATGAAATAGTGCGGTAAGACCACATTTATTTGAATGAATTATAGCATGTACTTCAATTAATTATCGATTGATCGTTTGAGAGAGAGAGAGAGAGAGAGAGAGACAGAGACAGAGAGAGAGAGACAGAGAGACAGACAGAGAGAGAGACGAGAGAGGACGAGAGAGAGATAGAGAGACACAAGACGACAGACAGACAGACAGACAACAGACAGACATACAGATAGACAGACATACAGATAGACAGACATACAGATAGACAGACAGACAGACAGAGAGAGAGAAGAGAGAGAGAGAGAGAGATGACAGTTGTGTGTACCTGCGTGCTGCGTCTGCACGTCTCTCTGTACAAACAATTACTTCAAAAACAATTTTACCACCTGGTTGCTGGGGAATATAATGTAGTGATTTAGTATCTAGGCTATTTTATTAATGAAAATCACGGGTAAGTGTTGACAACAAGTTTGGTGTGTGTGCAGCGCAATCAGGAATCCTGACCTCTCTCTCTCTGGTCTCGACGTGATTGATGCGTTTTTGGTAGTGTGCATCAATACAGCAGCGCATTAATATAGACGAACTGTGATTACTGCATACCGCCAGCCAATCAGAACCCAAGTTTCAGACAGACCATTGAAGAACTCTACACCAGACACCTTTGTGTACATTTGTTGTGTTTTGCTGCCGTGAAAAAAAAAAAAAAAACAACCACTTTGGTTGACCACAAACCACAACCGTTTCTGAGGAATTACATTGTTTGGCGGAAGAATAGTGTTGGATTTAAAGGGTTAGTTCACGCCAAAATGAAAATTATGTCATTAATTACTCGCCCTCATATTGTTCCAAAACCCGTAAGGCCGCGTTCACTGCACAGTTGTCCATGTGACATCATGGCTTCAACTACGAGCTAACTAGACTACTTTGAGCGCAAAGAAAAACAAAATAACAATTTCACAATTCTTCTCCCTCCTCCCCCGACTAAAAAACTCTTCCGCCATTTGTTAGAGAGTACCCAAGGAGCGTATCCGCGCCGTCATCAGCAGTTTCACGTTCAGGACGGAGAAAGCGCGCGCATGAACTACTCTGAGTTGTTTATATGCTTAGGGAAAGCTGCGTATGTTGTTTGTGATACTCCGCTAAAGGCAGAAGGACCGGAACTCGGGGAAGAAGAGTTTTGAATAAATTATGTTATTTTTTGTTTCTTTGTGCTCAAAAGGTATTCTCATAGAGTCGCAAAACTGAGTTGAGCCACTGATGGCACAGGGACGGGGTTAAATAAAAATAACCGATGCCCGTCGACGTGTTCCTGGACCTGGAACGTTCCTTTTGCGTGGTATGCCTGTCCAAGCCGGGTCTGAGAGCCTCACTTTCATCCAAAATTATTAATTTGTGTTCCGAATATGACGAAGGTCATAACGGGTTTGGAACGACATAGGGTGAGTGAGTTGTTTAAAAAAATGCCAGAATTTTTCCTTTTGGGGTGAACTACCCGTTATACATCATTATACTTATTCTGCTCTGTGTTTAATTTTGTGAACAAAAACCCTTACTACATATTTGGAATAACCGTTTTATAAAAGCAATAAGCCCCGTGAAGCCGTGGTTTACAGTGAATTTATGACAACTAGAGGGAGTTTAAGGGGTGTAACAAGGCCCCTTAGCTGTTATAAATTCACTGTAAACCATGGCTTCTTGGGGCTTATTGCTTTAATAAACGCTGACTATCAGTAGAGAAACCTACAGCAACGTATTCATAACACTGTATACACGCAAACACGTTACACTACCTCCTATTCCAAAGAAAACACACAAACACACACACACACACAAATAAACCTTAAAACTTAATTTTATCCACAGATTGTAACAACGAATTCTGGGAGCAAATCAGTGTGAAGCTTGCAAAGCAGGACAATTTGTGGAGTCACTTCACCTTGCAATGTGAGTTTACTGTAGAAAGCATATGTTCATGTGAAGCTTTAGTAGAAATTATTTCCTGTCAATAAACAGACCACTCTGTCTCCACATTCATAATTATTTTTTAAATAATAATAAAAAAAATGCTTACAAAATTTGGTAACAAATCTGCCACACCAAATGTCAGTGATAATTCTGAATCTAATTCTGAACGAGATCTAGATAAGATGATATATAGAGATTTATATATATAACAAGGTTAAACAGAAAAAAAGAACTATGAGCTATGAGATGCCACCGCACTAACCAAACCAAACAGTTTCATGCTAAGTATTTGCTAACACCGTCAAATGACAGGAAACCTCAAATGCAGACACACTTCTGCATTTGATAGCGGAGGAGTATACTACCATGTTCATGGCATCCTCACACTTAAATTGAGTGACACAGAAAAAGCTTGTTTAGACCACTTATCTTAAGTCTCAAAATAAATAAGGGAGATAAAAAACAGAGAGATAGAAAGAGTTGACACTTTTGAATGGGTTGTCACCTCAGTCAGTCATGCCAGAAAAAAGCCACATACACAAGTAAATCTCACTCACCCAACAAAACTTTGGCATCTTCTACATCGAAGTCTCCATCGCCATCAGCATCATATACTCCTCCAAGAGCACCTTTCATTGAACCAGGATAAAAGAAAATACTTGTATAACGAGCAAGTAAAGATGCAAAGTAAAGACGGTACAACACAGTAACACGGTAAACCAAATTCATTTCCAAACGTAATTTTTTGGCCCAGACCCTGTTTGTGCTTTTGTTGTACATCCTTTTACATCCACAATGGACCATGAGGTTGTTAAGGCTCATTCACACTGAGCATGACTTAACAGTATACATCTCTGGTTTGGCAATAAAACATTGATTCCTGATGGGTGTGAATTTTCTATTCTGTATGTCCCCTCACAAATCAATCAGCAAACCAAAGACTAATTTACATGAAACTAAAAAAACTAAACACACAAAAAAACATTTACATTTATCTCATGTTATTATGATCAATATTATGACAGACAGCTAGAATAACTAGATTAATTTATGGTTTATGACCCTCTCTATAACCTGGTGTGTGTATCATTACTGGTCCTACCATTTAATTAGAAGTTTTTATCAACCAAGCTATGCAACAAGATAATCAATATTTACACACTTTGTGATCAACAGTGATTCTGACAGAAAATGGAAAAAAGTTTGTTAAACTTTGCAGTTCATGCAATAGTTAAAATAAGGTCTTACATATAAAACATTCTATAGAAAAACATTTTCTTATATAGTAAAACCTTGTGTTATTTCACCCAACCCTAAGGCTGTGTGTCCACCAATGCATTTTTAACCAGCTGAGAATGCCAGGAGCTCTACTGACAATGCTTAGTTGTGAGTGCTTGAGGGCACAGCATTTTAGAGAAATATGGCAGACACATGCTTCTCCCAAGGATTCTTTTTCATAACAATATTGTGGTAGTCCGGGAACTCCATCTGGTGAAGACATGAATACTCGGAGACAAGCAATATTAAGTTCTCCATTGGCGTTTAGTCATACAAACAGGGTGTAACAGTTGGTCGTTGTTGTATTAGTCCCACCCCTCCTCCACTGTGATTGGCTAGCTGACTAAAAAGTGACAATGATGAGTGCTGCATTTTACCCAAAGGTGAATATTCTTGAACTCTCATCGGCGAGAGAAAAATAAATGCTTAGCATAAAATAAACGCTCAGCGCCTTGTCACGTTCCTGGCATTTAAAAAAATGTGGCGCTCTTATTGAAAACAACTGGGAAACAAAATACAGTAGCCTTGGGAAAAAAAACACTTTGGTGGACATTCCGTCTAACACTCTTAAAGGTGCACGAAGCAATTTTTGAAAAATGCTTTTGAACTGCAAGAGTGTCGACTTGTGTCCCAAAACAAAACAAACACTTGCAGGCCAATCAGCGAGCATAAGGGGGTGTCCTTCTTGTCTCGAGAAAGAGAGCCCTTTCCCAATTTGAGTGTACAGGACGGATATTAGCAGATCGACTATAGATAGAGCGATAGGAAAATATCGGAGGAACAAAACACTTAAAAGAAGGGTTACGATCAGGCTAGAGGTAGAACCCACGTAAATATCGGAGCAGCTTTCCAGCGGTGGAGAGAACTCAAGGAGCGGGAAGGCCTAATCGAATGCCGAGGTTGCGTTGTTTATTTTTGATAGGTGAGTAACGTTGATTTTGCTTTGTTTCACAACTTTTCCATGTTGGTTTTTGTTTGAATATGCTTGTGTGTCAACTTCGCTTGTTTCAACGATTGTTGTTATGCCAGGGTTGTGTACGTATGTGTGGGGCGGAGATTTCAAAATAGGGGCGAGGTCCTGACGGGGTATGGGCGTGTTTGTTTTGGTGCTTTCAAATATCAACATCGTTTGGCAAAAATCACTTAGTGCACCTTTAAGCACCTGTGGGGGATTTTGTAGAGACAAGTTGAGCAACACTGGCATTTACAGGAGGGCATTTAAGGAGGTTGTCCTCCTGGAGTTAAATAGGACAGATGTGACAATTTGTTATGAACTTGTACACTCAATGCCAAGAAGGTTTAGAGCAGTATACTTAAAATGATGGAGGACATACTAAGTACTATAAATTACACAGTTATGTATCAATCAAAGTGTTTCGGCAACACCCTTTTTTAATTTACGCAATATAATTTACTATTTGTTTGTTTTAAGACGTAACTATTTTTACAACCTAGTTGTTATTTTGGGGACGAAATTTGGGTCATCTTGCCATGACCTTTGTATTACTAATCATTAAGGGAAAAAATAATACAAGAATAAAATGAAGAAAATATACAGGGAAAAAAGTATTTTTTCCCCCAGGAGGAGTGTTTTCAGGGGATCTCTCATATACACACACACACACACTTTTACAATACTATAAAAAATGTTGTGACGCCAACACCTACTCCAGGAGATCTGCATTAATCGTTAGGTGAACATTTGGTTTGTTCACAAAACTAATAATTTCATACAAGTGACAGCTACATCCACACAAGCCTTTTATAAAAAATAAAATAAAAATAAAAACTTACCAACCACACTGTTGTAGTCAACTAGGTCAAACCACATGACACCCACAGACAGCCAAGCCCCCAGCAAAGCCAGCACCAACAGCCAGCTAAAGAAAGAGTTTTTCTCTGTCTTTTTTTCACTCTTAATGGCTGCATTTCCACCTGGAGAGTCTGGTAAGACACAAACAGAATCGGATATGAGATACTCAAAACTACAGTCTCTGTCAGAAGCTATCATTCTAAGTTAAATGCAAACTAAATGTACACTGAAAAACTGAATTCAGAATTAGAATTAGAAACAGATTAGTTTTTCAAAAATGCTAGTTAAACAAATACAAAAAGCAATTATTTTAATGTAATATAACCACACAAAAAAAAAACACTGTAAAGAATTAATTCACCCAAAAATGAAAATTCTATTATCATTTTCTTACCCTGCTTCATTCCACAATCCAAGACTGTTTATTCATAGCCGAACATTAACACTTTCCCTATTCCCCTGTTAAAAAAAGGGGGGTGATAAAGAGGTGAAATGTGCTGAACCTATCTTCCCCCATAACCAAATAAACAACAAAATGAGTGCTCAGAAAACACAGCAGTTAAAGGGGTCATATGATGCTGCTAAAAAAACATTATTTTGTGTATTTGGTGTAATGAAATGTGTTTATGCGGTTTAAGGTTCAAAAAACACATTATTTTCCACATACTGTACATTATTGTTTCTCCTCTATGCCTCGCCTTTCTGAAACGCGTCGATTTTTACAAAGCTCATCGGTCTGAAAAGCGAGGTGTGCTCTGATTGGCCAACTATCCAGTGCGTTGTGATTGGCCGAAAACCTAAAGCGTGTGACGGAAATGTTAAGCCCCCTACCATACTGTGATGCCCTGTCTGGCCGGAGCGACGAGACAAAAACAAAACCCATTATAAACGAGGCATTTGTTGCATCCAGTGGGGACATAATTACTGATTATAATGACTTGTAAACATAAAACCATGTCTGCATTTGTGATCGGAGAAATGACAAACAACAAGCGCTACTCTACACTGCTCAAAACTCGCATTTGAATCGTCAGTGGCAAATTCTTTAAATATGAAAATGTACTTACAGTCTGTGAGTCAGAACAACCAGCATTGTAGTCTACTCTCCCAGGATCAGGAAACAGTCCTCCATAAAATGTGCTGCACACATCTGGATATTTGGGTTTGAACTGTTCTGGAACAGTGTTGTAAATACAACTTAACCACTGATTTCTAGTCGTGTCCTCTTTTGGAAGACCAAACAAAGTATTTTCGCTTTCACAACGAAATACACAGCGTCACACATGGCGGGCTTGAGTGAGGAACGGCCGGCGGGCTTGAGAACGGCGCTGCCGGCGGATTCGACGAAGGAGCGTCTTGCGGGCTTGCGGCAACCACATGTGACCGACCCCCGGGCTGTACTCCGGCTTTCGTCCACGGTGAAGCCGATCCGCATCCCAGCGTGAAGTGATGCATTTCCTCAGCGCCCAGCATGGATCAGCTCTAGGCATGACGAAGCCATATCGTTCTCTTTTGGAAGGCTAACCAAAGTAGTTTTGCTTTCACAACGAAACGCACGGCGTCTTCTTCACCGACACGGCGGCAGCAACACTACTACAGCGAGAATAAAAGTTACACCTTCTTTTTTTGCGTGAACATTTGGGCGGCGTTATGCAAATCTTCCCACATCGTGAAATTATTAGCCATGTGGGGCAGGTATAACGAGCAATTTTAGGTATCATATCAATGTTATCACACCAGTACAACCTGTTGAACATGCAGTAAGTTTATCCCTCACAGGCTCATTTTCACTCCTGCCTAGGGCTGGACAATAATTCAATATCAATATGTATCGCGATATAATTTTTTTCAATAACGGTGATATGATTTTTAAACACATTTCCGATATTTCGATATACATTACCGGTGTTTCCCATACATTTATTTATTTGTGCCGTTTGACTTCGTTGAATATTCATGAGCACTGCACGTTTCAAAATCACAACACGTCGCGGGTGTTTTATATGAAAGTATCTCTGAAGGGAACCGACTGTCTATAGAATAGTTTCGATGGCATTTTCATTTTATCTGATAAAGTAGCGTTCATGATCGGAGCTGCTTGTTTCCGCCATACTTTAGACCCACACAACAAACCGCTAGTTCTGCCGCTCTCACAGCGCCTCCTGCTGGCAGACAAGCAGTTTGCATTTTCAATAATAAACCCATTTCCAGCAACATTCTTTTGTTGTTGCTCTATTTTTTATTTTTCTGAAGCAACTCGGAGTATGTTTCATACTCGTTATCCTGGTTAATACACGTTTCAATCTATAAGAATAATCAGCCTACACTACTAGTCAAATGTTTTTGAACTGCAAGATTTTTAATGTTTCTTAAAGAATTCTCTTCTGCTCACCAATCCTGCATTTATTTAATCCAAAGTACAGCAAAAACAGAAACATTTTGAAATATTTTTACTATTAAAATAACTGCTTTCTATTTGAATATATTTTAAGATGTAATTTATTCATGTGATCAAAGCAAAATTTTCGGCATCATTAGGCCTCCTCCAGTCTTCAGTGTCACTGATCCTTCAGAAATCACTCTAATATGCTGAATATTATTTTCAATGTTAAAAACAGTTTGTAAACATTTTTTTCATGATTCTTTGATGAATAGAAAGATCCCAAGATCAGCATTTATCTGAAATAAAAAGCTTTGTAACATACTATTATCACTATAAACCATTCAAAAGCTCTTTTTAAAATGTATATTATCGAAATTATTACTTTCATTTAGCAAGGACGTTTTAAATTGATCAAAAGTGATGATAAAGACATTTTTATAATGTTACAAAGATTTCTATTTCAGATAAATGCTGTTCTTCTGAACGTTCTATTCATCAAAGAAACCTAAAAAAAAAACTATACTCGGCTGTTTTCAACATAATAAAAAATATTTTTTGAGCAGCAAATCAGAATATCAGAATGATTTCTGACGGCTCAGGCACCTGGATAATTATGCTAAAGCTCTGCTTGGAAATACAGGAATAAATTATATTTTCAAATAGAAGCATTCATTTAAATCGTAACAAAGTATTTCAACATGTTCTGTTTTTGCTTATTAGGAACAATAATGCGGCGGTGGCAGCAGAAGAGAATTCTTGAAAAAAACATTTTAAAAAATCTTACTGTTCAAAAACTTTTGTCTGGTATGTTAGCCTATAGTTTGAAGAAAAAAATATTAATATTAATAAGGAGAGTCTGAGATTTATTTGACAGTGATTTCACATTTCTTGTTTGTATGAAGGCTAAATACCAATAAAAGGTGAACATTTATTTGCGCCATTTTTTTCCTAAAATATTATATAAGTTGGCAAATTAATTTTTCATAAGGTGGTAGTACAGACATCTGTTGTGGCGTTCTTGGCAGTTTTTACAAGGCTGTTTTAAATAGTGTTCATATCGATATCGGAATTATATCGTATCGACCGAAATTAAGAAATATACCGTGATATAAATTTTGGTCATATCGTCCAGCCCTACTCCTGCCAAAATGTAAATATTGCGCTACCCTGATTAATGCTTGTTGGATGAAGACAGGAAAGTTCAGCTAAGCACAAGCAGTCAGCTTCAAAGCTCAAAACACATGTATGCTGTGCTATATCCAGCTGGATGCTATGTCATATTCACATGTAAAATTAGCATTGCCTGGTCTTTATTGGAGAAAATATGATTCTCAATATGTAAAGGCCATTTGATTAAGTGCACTGTTGGTTACAATTTACTTGCTTTTTATTCATGTTTTTGATCATTTTATTTTTGAAAAATTAAATGGCCGATGCTAATATATTACTGAGCTGGGTGGATATTAGGGGTGGAACGGTTCGCGGAAAAAAAGCTAGGACCGCGGTTCAACTTAAATCTCACAACGCATCTGTAATATGGTTTGCTATAAATAACACGTAAAACAAACAGGGTTCGGCTAATATGTGTTTATGTTGATGGATGTGCATTCTGGCTTCCAAAACATTACAACAACAACGATGAAATTTTGTGGACAAACCATTCACTCTTGTTCAAAGCGAATGCTGTATGCTGGAATATAAGCATTTATTCCGTCATCACCCGGGTGCTGATAGCGTGCGTGCACAGGTGAGATCTGAACAGCACATGTTGATATCTGTGTTTAAGCTAAACTCCTTTAAGCTTTGCCACTTGCCATTTCAAACATTTAAGAGCCAGCGGCCGAGCTTCGCGCGCGCAGCAGTGCGATCTTGTGCGGCGCATCAGCCGAAGCGTGAAAACCCGCGCCTCAGAACACACGCAAATATTAAGCTCTCTCTGAAGTACTGAGTTTAAATGGACAAATTCACACAAAAATTATGTCAAAATGCCCGTCTTGGTAAGTATCCTATAGCAGACATAGCCGGCTGAACATACTGTACTGGATCAGTGCGTTCTCTTAAAGTGACAGCACTTTCTTAATATTAATCAAACAGCAACAACAAAGAAATTACTCACTGCTCTTGATTGAATAGCTTTTGTAACTTTAATAAAGATTAATCTTTCATTTATACAGTCAAATATGCAATGCTGTTTTACATTTCATTACTTTATTCAATTTCTGTACCTAAAAACTAATGTTAAATGTAAAAAAAACGAAAAATCACTGTTTATTTTATTTGTATCTTTACTCTATTGTATTTATTTGTGATGTTGCTTGTAGTTAGATACACTATTCTTATTTTCTTTATTTTTATTTGACAGTATAGTTTTTTCCTAAACATAGCACATACCAATCCATACCGAAACCCTGACTCTAAAACCGTGATACAAACCGAACCGTGAGTAAGTTGAACCGTTCTACCCCTATATGTATATACACATATCTACCCATCTCTGTAACATATCAGCATCGGCCATTAAAAAAAAACTTATATCAGTCCATCTTTAGTTTTATAAATTTGGTACAACATGAGGGTGAGTACATGACATTGTTCATTTTTGAGTGAACTAACAAAACTAACAATTTAATATCATCTTGTTACATTTGTCACCCCTACTGGCACTATGGAGTTTTCAGTTCGGTAATAATAGCTCTTCTGGCATTGTGCACTTCTTATTCTATGAAAGTACCTGTAACGTCCTGAAATGAGGTCAAATGTTGAATGTAAAAAGCCACAGGGAATGGTTTACTCACAGAGGCAAATAACAAAGGGTTAAAAAATAACACGATCATATAACAGCTTGTATTACACTTGACTGGCAAGGTCGTCTGTATGTTACATGCACATACAGACATGTGATCATACTCTAACGGGTCTAATTTTCAGCCCAAACTATGAATGGGGAGTGGCTACATATATGTGGGTGTGACCTCACGAGGTCGACAGGGCCAGTGTAATTAGTATCACAATGATTAGTCAGTCCAAAACACAACCAATTATCAAACTATCAAACATACATTTGTTAAATGAAAACAATTCAAATGTAAAAATAATTACAAAAAGTTGTTACAACCAAAACTACAGTGGCACGTTATGAATGAACTACAAATGGCATGACATAAACAATTTAACAAGCTCACACTTTATGAAAAATGCAATACACAAACACACAAAGAGATTAACTTCAGACTTCATGCTCAAACCAGCACTGAGGTCAACAACCCCATGTGAGACGTTACACTATATCTGACAGATATAGATTTTGCTCACACCACACCAGTAAAAGCACCAGCAAAAACAGCCCACATCTAAACATGTCAGACTATACCTGTCATTTTGGCTCCATCTACACTGGTTTCACCCATGATTGGAGGTTTCTAGTTTTTGCAAACTAAACTGCAAAAGAAAAGCAAAGCTTTTTCTGCTCACATGAAGTACATCTCACTGGTTTAGCTGCAACACGATATATGCACAGTGCCTCCTGGGTATTTTTAGAGCTGCTGTACACACACCCTCTTTTGGACCTCATATGGAGACAACAGTTATAGCTAACACACACATACTAACACAATTGACCCTTCACTGAGCCCACCTCCCTACGTTACGGTTTCCAAAAAATAAATAAATAAAAAAAGGCCAGACCAAGCTGTATCCCTTATTAGATTTTTATATACAGTATATTTTTTTTGTTAAAATAATTAACACCTAAACTGCACTTTGTAACAAAATGCTTAAACATAATGACAGTACCAAAATACAACCAGGCTAAATCTTCTATGGCACATTCTGTTCATGTAAAAATAATGTAAGGTAAGATGGGAAAAGACCCTTAAAATGTGTATTTACTTGTATATTGTAAAATAAGATAAGAGTTGAAAATGTACAGAATGATGATGATGATGCATAGCACAAAATGTAAATGAATTAAAATTTTACATTTTACAATTTTTACCTGGGGCAAAACTATGTAAACACTTGAATAATGCAAGAATAGAGAAAGTACCTTATTTTATATAAGACATAAATGTTACTGACAAAAAAAATCTTTCAATTTTATAATATAAATATATATAACTATATATATATATATCCCATTCTAACACCGTGAAAACAGACCTAACAAAACCAAATAATGTATGTATTACATTAACTTTGAGATTCATTAAACCTGACTTTTAAAGGGATCATGACATTATTTCTTTAAATAATTTTGATATATTACTCAAGGTTCACTAAATTGTTAATAAAGTTTAAAAACATTAAAGGGGTGGTTGATTGTGAGTTCACTTTTTTAACTTTAGTTAGTGTGTAATGTTGCTGTTTGAGCATAAACAAAATCTGCCCATTTATGCTGACGTGACAGTTCAAATGCAAACGGATTTTTTGTCGTTTAACGATTGCAGTTTAATGCCCACCAGTTTACGCTGGTTAGGGACTACAATGATCACTTCCCGGGTTGGTGACTCACAAAAACTGAAATTTACAATACCACCCCCCCAAAACCCGGAACATGCACAAAAGACAAGGGGCGATGCCATGTTGCGCTAGCTTTCGATATGAGAAGATATGTTCCAGTGCCACTTTTTATTTACACTTGACATTTAATGGCCGCAACACCACCACGCTTGAAGTATTTAGAAGACCATGTATTTATTAGTTGGCTGTTTATATTCTCCTACGGATTCCAGAATGGTGGGTGTTACGACACACAACGTATTTCAGAACCCCCCCTTCCATGTTTCAACAAAGTCTTTGTTATATTGTAGCCATTTGCTAAAATCATTTCAGTTCATTTTTTTTCCTCATTAATGTACACACACAGCACCCCATATTGACAGAAAAACACTGAATTGTTGACATTTTTTGCAGATTTATATAAAAAAAAAAACTGAAATATCACATTTACATAAGTATTCAGACCCTTTACTCAGTATTTAGTAGAAGCACACTTTTGATCTAATACAGCCATGAGTCTGTTTGGGAAAGATGCAACAAGTTTTTCACATCTGGATTTGGGGATCCTCTGCCATTTTTCATTGCAGATCCTCTCCAGTTCTGTCTGGTTGGATGGTAACGTTGGTGGACAGCCATTTTTAGGTCTCTCCAGAGATGCTCAGTTGGGTTTAAGTCAGGGCTCTGGCTGGGCCATCAAGAACAGTCACAGAGTTGTTGTGAAGCTACTCCTTCGTTATTTTAGCTGTGTGCTTAGTGTCATTGTTTTGTTGGAAGGTAAACCTTCGGCCCATTCTGAGGTCCTGAGCACTCTGGAGAATGTTTTCGTCTAGGATATCCCTGTACTTAGCCGCATTAATTTTTCCCTCGATTGCAACCAGTCGTCCTGTCCCGGCAGCTGAAAAACACCCCCACAGCGGTCTGCTGCTGATGAGCCACCCCATGCCTTCACTGTTGGCTGATTGGCCAGGGATGAGCCGTTGCCTGGTTTTTCTCCACAACATACCGCGAAGTACGGCCAAAGTTGCTATCTTGGCCAGGCATGCCGACCCAAGAATCGTAGTTCTCACCATCATTGGAGATAGCACTAATACCAGGGTGGGGGTGTTTTTTCATGTTTCTTGCACTAAGGAGAGGCTTCCGTCGGGCCACTCTGACATAAAGCCCCAACTGGTGGAGGGCTACAGTGATGGTTGACTTTCTACAACTTACTCCCATCTCCCAACTGCATCTCTGGAGCACAGCCACAGTGATCTTTGGGTGGGGTGGTCTGGTCTTTGACGGGCGCGCTCTCACCAGGCGCGCTCACCCGAGAGCGCGTTGGGCCGGACGGCCAGCTCTAGGAGGGGTTCTGGTCGTCCCAAACGTCTTCCATTTTAGGATTATGGAGGCCACTGTGCTCTTGGAACCTTAAGTGCAGCAGAAATTTTTTTGTAATCTTGGCCATATCTGTGCCTTGCCACAATTCTGTCTGTGAGCTCTTCGGGCAGTTCCTTTGACCTTATGATTCTCATTTTCTCTGACATGCACTGTGAGCTGTAAGTTCTTATATAGACAGGTGTGTGGCTTTTTTTATATAGTCCAATCAGTATAATCAAACACAGTTGGATTCAAATGAAGGTGTAGAACCATCTCAGGATGATCAGAAGAAATGGACAGCACCTGATTAAATATATGAGTGTCACAGCAAAGGGTCTGAATACTTAGGACCATGTTATAGTTCAGTTTTTCTTTTTTAATAATCTGCAAAAATGTCAACAATTCTGTTTTTTTCTGTCAATATGGGGTGTTGTGTGTACATTAATGAGAAAAAAAAAAAAAACTTAAATGATTTTAGAAAATGGCTGAAATATAAAAAAGAGTGAAAAATTTAAGGGCGTCTGAATACTTTCCGTACCCACTGTATATTAGTGTAGTGTAAGTTGTGTTCAGAAGTGTTTAGTACAAGCCATGGGTGAAATGAGTGACTAAGACTTCTGAAAAGGCAAATCGTGTAAGCCCATTTAGCAGTAGGGCTGTCGCGGTGAGGGAATTTCCCTTGCGGTAATTTTGAGTGGCTCAGTAGCGTGGTATGCGGTATTACCGCCATATATATTTATATATATATAATTTGTGTGTGTATGTGTTACGATATAACTAACGAGGTCATATTCAGAAGTCAATGAAACCGAAACCAAATAGCGTTGAAACAGAAGTGAAGTAAACAGAAGAGAATGACAAAATAACGGCCTACATAACAGAACATAAACCTGACAATAAGATCGTTAGACTATCATTAGCCTATATGTATAACAGTTAGCCTAGTTGTAATCTGATCTTCTAATCTGACTAGACAAGAGACTTTCTATTGATATGTCCACCTGCGCGCGTTCTAGACGGGCTGTCAGTCAGTGCATTTACAGTGTTGCGCCAGTGGTGGTGGTGGAAAGGGACTGTCATTCAACTGCACGTTCAAAAACGCTGATTTATTCATTCAAAGAAACGTAATGAAACACGCTGTTGAAATCATTTTAACTTTGAGCACCACTTTAGAAGGCTCAGCTGACCAGCTATGCGTAGATGCTAAGACAGAGAATTCGCTTTCCTTGAACATGACAACCTATTTTCACAAATATATATGACTCGGCCTGGAGGACAGACGCAAGTAATCGCACGCGCTCAGTCGATCTCTCTCTCATTCACTGTCTGTTTAGGCTTGCAAATCTACGGAGCCTATGTACAAATCAGCACGGTACACATTATGTTATCATTACAAACTCGTTTAATATTCAGTCCACATGCATGAAATGTAAAACAAGAAGGGCATAACCTTACAAAAAAAGAAAACATGCAAAAATCGCGGTTGCTGCGGTTCTTGCACCCCTCTGCGGTTTGCTCATCAATAGCGCGGTACTGCGATATTGCGGTTATCGCGACATCAAGCTCTATTTAGCAGTCACCTGTAACTCTAACAGTTAAATCATTTGTTGTTAATCAGTTCAGCTAATCGCCAAAATGTGAAAAGATAAGTGTCATGATCATAAACTTGGTACATTTGGCAGCATTAAGAATGAATCATACTGTGCCCTGGCTAGGTCACGCTGAGCGTAAAGGGATAGTTCACACCAAAATGAATTCTGTCATTAATAATTACTCACTCCCTTCAAGTCATTCCAAACTCCTGTAAGACCTTCTTCTCCTTCAGAATTTTTTTTATAACTCATCCGTTAAATTATATTAAGCCTTAAAGTTCTGCAAAATTAAGGGCGTGGCCACTTGAGTGACAGGTGGATTGCCGCTCCTGTCACTACTGTCGAGCTAGGCGGGCGTGGTTTCAGCAACCAGCTCCACAAACATCCCGCCACTTTGCCCATTTTCGATTATCCGGGAATGACAGCGGCTGCCCAGATGGGGGAACGGGCCCGCTCCATATTTAGGTCACCCACTTTGAGCTTCACAACGCTTTTTCAATGAAACGCTACGTGGACGTCATCGGACACTACTTCCATGTATTTATAGCAGTCTATGTCAGTTGATCTCTCGTGGGTCAAAATGAGGCAGCCCAGCAAATTGGATTAGGAGGAGAAGAACTGTTCGCGAGTTGTTATTTTCTTTCTTGGCAGGCACAAATAGAGCATTTCTTATAGCGTCTTGAAAATTACGGTTGCAACTACTGATGCCAATGGACTATTTTAAGCTGATGTCCTTACTACGTTTCATGACCTTGATCGTGGTAGTACTCCTTGCTGTCTATGGGAAGAGTCAATAGAGCCTTCCAAGAATGCACTGCAATATATCTTAATTTGTGTTCTGAAGATAAACGAAGGTCTTACAGGTTTGGAATGACTTGAGGGTGAGTAATTAATGACAGAATTTTCATTTTTGGGTAAACTATCCCTTTAAATATTATCAAACAACTGGGGGAAGCTTTTGAAAATAAGAGTGAGAAGCTGTTTCCTTCCTTTAATGAGTCTTTTATTTGTAGACTCATTACCATTCGCAGTAATGTTCATCTATGTGATAATGCTGTGCAGTACAGGTGCATCTCAATGAATTAGAAGGTCGTGGAAAAGTTCATTTATTTCGCAGTAATTCGAACTCTAAATTGTGCAAGCTCGGGTATTAAAGGTGAAATTCTATGTACACAGACTGAGTAGGTATATAAAACTAGTCTTTGGTTCTTAATTGTGATGACGATATTTGGCTTCAGCAATTCACAAAGAAGCTGCCAGGGGCGGCATGTTCACTCTGCTCAACCAGAAAAAGAGGAAAAGAAAAAAACATAAGAAAAATAACAATTATGAAAATAGAGTGCAGCGAAACACCTATAAAAAAAAATTTTTGTGAATTTTGGCCTTCTGGAAGTATGTCATCACTTAATGTACTGTCGCTCAATAAGCTTGGTTGGGCCTCCTTTTGCTGATTACTGGCATCAGTGGGCGGTCGTGTGTCATGGAGAGCAATACGCCTTGGGCCACTGCGGCTCCTTGGTAATGAGAGCCCAGAGTTGCTTTGATAGCGCTCTTCTGTCTATCGGTGTCACCTTGTGGGAAGCTAAAGGATAAAGGTGTAGTTCCTATGAAGGTGGAGTACATTCCATCAATACTTCCTCATATGACAATACTCACCATGAGATAAAATCAACGGTGGGGTTCAGGAGAAGTAATGCAGGCGAGTTTGCAAATGGTCCGAACGATACAAGGGCACCGTACACAGCATGGAATTCATTGAACCAGCTTTGTTGTCTGGTTGGAATAGTTGCAGAGATGCTGTCCAGGAAAAAAGAGAGTCCTGCTGGTAAATGAAATCAGCATCTCCATAAAGCTTGTCAGTAGAAGGAAGCATGAAGTGCTCTAAAAATTTCCTGGTAGATGGCTGTGTTGACTGTGGACTTCAGAAAGCACAGTGGACCAAAGTCCTCTTTTCAAATGAAAGTAAATTTTGCATTTCATTTGGAAATCAAAGTCAAACGGTCAGGCAGGATTGAAATAATATAACTACCTACGGGGCTAAAATGCGGATCATCTTGTTTGGTGTTGGGTGGGCAAGGCAAAACAAAAAAAAAAAAAAAAAAAAAAAATAAGAAGTCGGCTTAATAAAGCGGACCGGGGGTCGGGGGAGAGATTAGACAAGTTTAAGATGCGTCATATCTGCTAGATGCCACGGTAAAGGAAGGCCAGAAACAGAGCAAAAAATAAAAAAAAAAGCGATGACAGACATATTTGTTAAACCTATAAAACGAGGCAGACTGTACGGGGAAATAACGGGGGGGTTGCATCAAAAAAACAAAATTCTTCTTGGCGTTAATTGGCAGCTCACCTCTTACGGCTGGGTCTCAAAAATGTTGAGACAAAACGTGGGGGCATAAAGTAGGTGTGGTGCAAAAAAAAAAATAATTGGTGGGTGGTGATTATGGAAAGAAAGAGCAAAAGCTCGGTCTACGATGTATTCTTAAGCCATAGTCTATTTTTCTTGCTTGGGGCATCTCATGACTAGCCTTACGTCCATGTATGAAATAATGTCTGTGTTCATGTGTGTAAAACAACAAACTGACGGTTTATATATAATCATTTGTAATTGTATTTACATTGTTGTGATTAATTGTGGCTGTAACAATATTGTAGCTGTAAAAATAGTTGCCTGCTGCAATTGAAATATATCTCGGGTTTTCATTCATGACTATGATGTACACGGTGAGTGTGTCGTACTATACAACTTGATGTGATTCGCACCTCATAGAACAAGGGCCGTTTCTATGATCCTTACGCATAAAACCTTTGAGTATAACGTGTAACGTTACAGGTCGGCTGATCTGGTTTTGTGGTTAAAGTTAACCTTTTCGACATTTTTCCGTGTTGTTGTTGCTCAGCAATGTCTTGGACGCGATGTTGTCTGGGGGTTTGTCAAAAGGAGAGTGGGACGGTGGGCAGTGCTCGTGGTGGTGGCTGAAGGCGGTGACTGTGTAGTTCTGACGTCAACTTTTTACGGAAGTCACAACGGTTCGTGAAAAATCACAGATACTTTATGCAGGCTGTGTGCATTTGTTTGTGGATTGACTGTTTTGAAACTTATGTGGTAGTTAAATAGCCCCTAGACCCTCGGGGGGGGGGGGGGGGGGAGGGGGGGGGGGGGTGGGGTAATTCGTGAAAGAAATAAACGAGGCCCAGGAATTTCAGTTTTGACAATATGGGACCTTTAAACAATGCTAGATGGCTGAAACGGCATGTTGTTTAAAAAATGCCTCGCATGGTAGGGGTCTCATTACTGGGCACAATTTCATCTTTGATGAAAGGTGAGATGTTTTTAACTTTTGCTTACTTTTTTCCCCCCTGTTGATCATATTATTATTTTAGGCCTAGGTCATTCCTTCCAATCTAATGAAAATTTCATTCAAATCAAGCTCAATCAAAATAAGGTGTTTCAGTCCAAATGAGTCAACAATGTGACACTAAAGAACCTTTTTGGTTGCATGGAAACACAGTTAATGAAAATGCACTGACAATAAATATACTTTTCCTTTTTTTCATGATAAATCAATCGGAGTCTAAGATACATACAACCCATTAGGAGCTTTGATTCCTCCTACTTGCCCTGTCCGCTTGGAGCCTGTTAGACTTCAACTCTGTCAGGATCTTTAAATCGGTAAAAATCACTGCAGAACATTTTAAACTCGTTATTAATAATGCATATGTCTAACTAACAAAATTTGCCACAAGGTATTAAAAAAAAATTAAAAAAAGGCCATGGTAAGATCGTATGGATATGTAATAAAGTAGTACAACAGAAGTACTTTGGAGTAACATGTAAATGCCATGGCAGTGAATGATTACTACATTAAAGTATGGTACATATATTAAGTACCAATCACATGCCATCGCTCTACTATAATGCTGTCACAGTTTCTGGTAAGAGAACTGCAATTCCGATAAGTTATACACAGTATCAGAAAGGGTGTGCATACTGCTTTCATCTTTGCAACCTTTGTCATTAAACATCCACCCCATTCTGTACGAAAAATATTCTCTCACTAGATGACACACTGAAATTGCTTGATCAAATGTAACAGCTGAATTGTGACATTTAAATAATATTGCGTAATAAAAAGCATCTGAATCTATGCATTTGGGCCCACATAAAGAACAATTTACTTGTACGAAACGAGATCTTAATTAACGTTACCTTTTCTGGCCTGGTTGCGAGCCGTTTTCTTCTGCTTCATGATAACAGAGTTTGAAGAGGCTTGATAATGACTGGTTAATCTCACGATTTAAAAGTTCTGCGTTTCTAATTGTGACTTGTGCAGAAGGCTTGTCTTCCTCTTCTTCTGGTCTAATAGCAGATTGGTGTCGTAAGCACATACCGCCACCTACTGTACATTGGGCTCTTCTTCTTCTGTGCGTTTAATGGCGAGTTGCATTGGGCTCTTATCATCATGAAAAAATACTTTATGGGCGCTTCTCAAACGGAAGGCTGCATCTTATGAGGACGCATCAAGGCTAGAGTCATGCTCAGCATTAACGCTTGAGTGAGACTAGTAAGTGTGGATGGATATGAAACAAAAATACCATTAACCTCCTGAGACCCAGCTATGGAGTTTTTGCCTCTGTAGAGGACATTGTATTTCAGTGAATTTCTCTGAGACCTCACATGTCACAGTTGTAAGTCTGGATGTCCTGTACAGAGCACATTCAGGGCTTTCCAGAGATACCAAATGATTGGAAGTTGACCACTCCCTCTCCTTGTTTTTAAAAATGGCTGACATTAATTTAGTGAAAAAGTTGTACGTCCTTATGGAAATATGATAATATTTTGTAATTATAATTTAAATCTGACTAATTTTCCAATTGTTTGTCATAAATCAACATCTCAGGAAAATGTTATGGGGTTTCAAATCAAAATATGACTTCCTGTTATGAAACAGGACATTATTTCATACATGTCCACTGTAGAGGACACCAGGACTAAAAGCATGTTTATTATACATTTTGGGAGACAAAAGAATTGAATAGGAAAACAAATTATATATCAATATTCTTGTGAAATATTAGATATTATTATGAAAATTTGGCCAATTACTACTCCCATTATTACACTTCTTTTTTCACCATGCTGTCCCAACAGCAATATGCAAATTAGATACAGTGTATAAATAACATTGTGCTTAATGGGAAAACCAGCTTATGGAATTTTTACCCTATTGCATAAGCCAAATGGTATATCACATCTTTGTTATATGTTTATAACATAGTTGAGACCATCCTTAAAAAATTTAGTTATAAAAAAAAAAAAATCTCCTGAAACGAAAATGTATTGGTGATTTAAAAAAAATCCATTGTTTTTGCCTATTCATGCTACTCCTGTCATTTTATTTTAGAAAAATGAGGTCTGGTGTCCTCTACAGAGTACATAGCATAACTATTAATAAAATATAATGTTTCAAAAATGTTATTTTAACCTTTTTTTTTATGCTCAAAACATGCTACATGAACAAAGATTAAAGCACACGCTTTTTATTCTGGTTTCTCAGGAGGAATATACTTATAATTTGAAGAATACTTATTAAAATCTTTATATTAAATAGCCTTACAACCGTCTGTGGTTTCTCAGTGGTTTACATTTATGCATAGTTTAGCAGTATGATTAACTTATAACAACAACAACAACAACAAAAAGAAAACAATGCTTTATTTTCCAAAACCTTTTTTTTTTTGTCTGAGGTTTGCAAGAAGGTTGCTCTTCAGGAGCAAGGTTGAAGATCCCTAGTGTAATGAATGCCTGATGAAACACTAGGGTCAGTTGTGGAAATTCCACTCGCCCTGTAGGAGTCAGTGCTGTATTTTTAGTGTCTTATGTTCATTTGTCATGTAGCTACATGTGATATTATGCCTTGGCTTGCAACCTTAAAAATGTGGTTTGCTTTTATGTATTGAACACTAATTTAAATATATGACCAAGGCAACATTATCTAGCTGGCTATTTTATATTTTGTCAGAATTGCAAGATGTTTCATGAAGACAGTTAAGACAGATTTTATAAGCATCAACAAATAAGTATTGCTTTTGACTGTATGCCACTGTTTAGCTATAAAATTATGAATGTATAGCTGTCTTTGGAGTTATATTAAAACAGTAGAATTTATAATGGACGCATTCTATTATATTCTCTAGCAATTTCAAAATCTAATTTAGTTTAATAATGTAACATATATATATATATTATTATTATTATTTTTTATTTTTTACAACTTATTGACAGAAAAATATTTTCTAAAAATAAAATGCATAATTTTATTTGGAACCAGTGAAAATAATAGATTTTTCAGTTGTAATTCACAGCCCGACACTGTCTAAAGAGGCTTTAGATGAACATGTAATAGCAAGATAGCAAAACAATGTGCTGCAAAGGTGTAGTCCTATCTGCAGAGACACCAAGAAAAAAAAATCAAGTTTTGGTGAGGAAAGAAAACTACTGTTTTGTTTAAGTACCAAACCACACAGGCCACACAAACATTAGCAACGTAAAGAAGAACAACAAGAAGAATGCATGGGCACAAAACTGTACTGCAATTATAACTCTTAAACATAAAGTCGTCACATAATTAATCTCTGAATTCGGTACTGTTTTTTAGACAAAACTATCTTCAGCAGTGCATAGTTTTTTTAATGGCTTTTAGAATGTAATTTTAACAGCATTATTATGACTGATCTACAGCATCAGCATGCTGTAATGCATGTTGATGATAATTCAGAATGCTTTTTTGTGAGATATTATGTTGCCAGAAATTGAAATAAGCTTCATGCTTAACAAAACATATCTAAAGATGAAGGAGATGAATTAAAGGCATCGCCCAACAATGAAAATGTGTCAACATTTACTCATCTTTATGTTGTTCCAACCCTTATTCTAAACCTAAGGAGATGCTAAGCAGAATATTCACACTACAGAATAAAATGAGGACATGAATGGGGACAGAGCACTTCAAGTCAAAAACGCACTATGAATATGTCATAAAACTAAACCACATGACCTGTGTGCTGTAAGTCTTCTGAAGCTAAACAATAGCTTTGAATAAGAAAACATACTGATGCTTAAGTTGTTATTTGCTGAAAATCTTCTCCACTGCAGCTCCCTATTTGCATTCATGTATATATAATTATGAAGTGTGAAGACAAGTCACACCAACTTTGACATTAATGATGCCAAACTGCATATGTTGTTGCATGTGTTATGACTGATCGTGATGAACCAGTTTTAATATGCAAAAGTGTGAATGACATTTGACAGCTATGGCAGAGGGGAGGCTTAGTGAATTTAATCAGTGCATAATGACTTACATTCTAATGTGTTCCACATTATATTTGCCTTCATATGAGTTAGAAAATAGCACAGTAAGTTGAATAAATTACTTTACTTTAATGATTTCCTTTACTTTTTAGGTTCAAAAGCATCCAACCCCACTTTCAGTGTAAGGAAAAGAGCAGTGTGAACATTTTGCATATGGTCTAACATTTTCTTTTGTGTGATACGTCAGAAAGGCATATGGGTTTGGAACAACATAAAGGTAAGTAAATGATTACAGAATTTGTCATTTTTGGGTACGCTATTCATTTAAAGGAAAAACTGAAACAAATATCTCTCGTGTTATCCTTGCTTTGTCTTTCTTTGCCCGACAATAACCTCTTAAACGTACATAAACATACTTAAAATCACATGATTGTGGACACACAACTAAACTTGTGCTCCAAACAAAATGTGAGCCCTCCAAAAGCTGTGGCCAAATCATCCTCAGCTGTACAGTTTGATCCAAACGATCTCACACCTCAGGAATAGAATGGTCCATTAGTGACTTTACAATACTGCTGGACATCCTGCAGCGAGGAAAATAATGTTAAGAATACATTAGTGAGACGCAATAAAAGAAGGGGGAAAAAAAAGATACTTTCAGTAAAGTTGCATGAATAGACTGCTGATTGACATTGGGTTTTGTCCGCCCGCGGTTTATTTTCCATACCTTTTCATCATGTGTTCAAAGATGACCACTGGCATCACAGTTACCGTGACAACTCCTCCGCTGGAATTAAGAATGTCTGTGATTTGGGAATCCTAATCAAAGAGATGAAAAGAGAAGAACGTATCTTCAATTGAAATCAAGTGCTTTACAGGGCCATGTTGTGATTTAAGAAAGACGGCAAAAGAGAAAGAAGGAAAACCAACAAATGCAAAATACTGATGTCATTTACCTTCAGTCCGATTATATTCTGACCATTGATCTCACAGATCTGATGATCAGTAAGGAGGCCGTTGCGTGCTGCTGAGCTGTCTTTTACTATTGAGGTGATTCGACCCTTTTTAAAAAGAAAGCCGAGCTGCCCGTTCATGTCCTTGTGAAGAGTAACAGTTCGCTCCAATGGCCTGCAAACAGTAATAGTATTTTCAGTGCTGGTTTATAATTGCATAATGAACATGTATTTGATGGTATACCAGGCAACATCTTTTTTATTTTATTTTTTTTAAATTTTCTAAATTTTGCCGGGGTGTCCTTTGCAGGCTTTCCTTTGCATTTCTTTTCTTGTATTGCATCCTTGAATCCTTTCCCATATATGTAATGGTATTTCAAAACCACCTGTCACAGAGATATGGACACAGACAGCGTGAACTCAACAGGGTTTATTGGCAGATGAGATTATACAAACACAAGTGTTGTAGTTCCTTGATAGAGGATGAAACTGGCCAGGACTGGTCGGTGGAGACCTTCCCCGGCTCATCTGCACTCTGAGGCTGAGGTTATATCTGAAAAAACTGGCCTGAAGGCCGATGGAACTCACACTTTCTCAACCCAGAAAGTGTTTGCAGAGTTTTTCCAGTACAAGAGTTACATGGTAGCAATTTTCGGGGCCTCATTCTTGGAGTAGCCAAGGATATCATCGATACAGATGATGATGATGAAGTAATGAAGATACTCCTGGAATACCTCATTCATGAAGCCTTGGAACATGGAGGTAGAGTTGGCCAAGCCATACGTCATTATCCGATGTTCATAGTGGTCGGTAGGAGTGACAAATGCCGTCTTACACTTGCCTTCCTTCTGGATCTGAATGAGATTGTAAGTGCTACATAGGTCCAGCTTGGTGAACACCAATGCTCCTTGCAGCTGTTTCAGGATTGCCAGGACCAGGGGAAGACGATATCAGAATTTGATGGTGATGTCATTAAGGGTGCAGTAGTCAATTTATGGCCTCAAGCCAAACAGAGGAAAATGGAAGAGGCAGGGAAAGTTGAAGAGTGGATGTAACCCTGTTAGAGTTCCTTTACACACTCCTCCATGGGAGTAAGAGACTTCCTAGGATGAAATCTGATGTTGAGCCCTCCAGAATCAGGAAGGTGATGGTTTCAGAGTGAAGGCTTCTAATGTGCAGATTGATCAGAGCAGTGTGGTGATACAATAAAGGCAGTCTATTTACAATTTTCTGTTGTCATTTGGTCTGGGAGAGTCAGAAGGAACGAATCTGCTTAGGCTCCTCGAAAGGCTCTGGAGGGTGTGATGAGCAAGCCATGGGCAGTGACTGCAGGGCTGTCAAGTTGGTGACTGCTTTGCGATGGGAGGCACAGGTGAAACACAGTTGAATGAATTGCTCCAGTCCATAACATCATTGTGGGTGGTGAGATACAGCCAGAGAGAGGGCTCCAGTACCAGTTCAGAAGTGCAGAGCATAGTCAGTTATAGAGGAATTTCCTTGACACAGACGGTACAGTTATTCAGATTGCCTGGCTGCGTGAGTAATTGGGTGATCGGGTCTGGTTTGTAGATGGTTCAACTGCAGAATACTTCCAGAGAGCAGAGAGATGACAAACACAATTTTGTCTCAAACCATGGGAAAGCACTGTGACTGCATTTTTAACTGGAGCAAACAGTGAAGGAGAAAGTTACTGCAATCTTCTGTCACTCCCGATTAGGGCACTGGAGTGACCTGGCGTAGAACTGTGGTGCAGCAAGGGAGATGGAGGTGAGGTAGATGAGAAAGTGGTCACATTTTGGCTTTAGAATGCAGTGGAGCAGCGAGAGTTTGACAAAGCTGCTGCAGTGAAAGATGTTGTTGTGCACACACAGTGATGATTGTCTGGTCTTCTATCATGGAGAGACGAGCGCAGACAGTGATCTCAACAGGGTTTATTGAAAGGCATGAGAAGATACAGATGGGTGAAAAAGAGGAACACAAATCAACCAAAAACTTAACTGCCGGTAACAAAAGATTTTTGAAAAAAATAAGTTTTTGAAAAGGGGCTTCTGAAATGTACCAGCTTTTTGGCGTGTTCCAATTTCCAATATTTGCAAAACAGCTTTTTTTTCACTTTAGAAATTTTGCTAAATGTTAATATTTTTTGTAAAATTTTTGAAATGTCAAAGTTTTGGCTGCATGACCTTTGAGTATAGGGACAGAAATCTCTCAAGTTTCATTAAAAATAATGGTAACATTTTCTATGAAGCCCATATTTATAACACATTATAAGGGTATTCTTAAGGCATTATAATGAATGCATAATGCAGTACAAAAAAACGTATAATATGTTATATCAACTCAAGAATAATCATAACAACAATTATAATACATTATAATGCTTACTCCTTTGTGGTTATATTTTAAGATTATGATTATTTATAACACACAATGAACACTGTCCATGGTCTTCCGTTCGATCGCCACCAGAGGTCACCCTTCCGTTACATTGACTCTCGCACTACACAAACTGTTACACATCACCCTGGACTACATTTCCCATGCTCCATTGCACTAATCACAAGCTCATCTGAAACCAATCACACACACCTGCTACCAATAACACACACTATATAAATCAGTCTCACACCACCATTCAACGCTGAGTATCGTTTGCGTTTATCGCTCTCCTAGTGGTAACACATTACGGAGCCAGGTTTCTAGTCCTTAGTTCCTAGTCATAGTCTTGTCTTGCCTGCTTTCCCGTGTTACCTGATTTTTGTCTGTTTATCTTGGATTAACCCTTTGCCTGCTGTTTTGGACTGTGTTTGCACCTCACCTGAACTATTGCTCATGTTATTGGATTACCCCTCTTGTCAAGCCCTCTAGATATTGTTAGCCGCTTATCGACCTCACCCGTTTTGGATTACTCTTCTGTCTTGCCCTCAATATACCTGTTGCCATTGTCTGACCCTTGCCTGTTTCATGACCACACCTCTAAATAAAGCCTTGCATATGGATCCGCACATCTCACTTCTTGTTCACCCTGGAACAATTATCTTGACATTGTTTGTTTAAGATCTGCACAGTATCTTACTACATCGTGTAAGTGGTTAGGTGTGGAGTGCTATTTGAGTGTTCCCTGTGAGGCTAATATTAATTTTGATGTGAGCTGGTTAATAATTTCAACTGAAAAAAAATTCAATGTTTATATGTTAGGTTAAATTTTATTTTGATGGTCCCCTTAATCAAACGACTATAAGCAACTTTGCAACTACATGTCACACGACTCTCATTAGAGTTTATAGGCTTCAGGTTAGGGTTGGTAGAATGTTGACATACTTGCAAAGTTAGTTATAGTATTTTGTCCTGTAGGTGACGTCAAAATATCAAACTGGTTTTACATTACAAATAGTTCCAAGCACATATTCTTATATTACACGTCATCTGATCTGATATCTGATCTGTATGGCTGTTTTGAAACAAAGTATTATATTACTAACCCTTAAGGGTTTTGTATGGCTTTAAGTAAAAGTAGCATAAGAAAGCTGGCAAATATGAACTATATACATTATAACGATGAGAAATATACTCCATTGTACTATAGTGATGTAACGTTTCACATGTGTGTTATAATCTATACCTTAAAAGCTATAACCACAAATAAGTAAATATTATAAAACATAACTGTCTTGATAATACATAGATGAATAACATATTTAAGGTTTTTATAATGCCTTTGCCTTCATTTCTATGCTTAAGAATCCGCTTATAATGTATTATAAATATGGGCTTCATAGAAAGTGCTACCAAAATAACTTATTCTGTGTTTTGAAGATGAATGAAAGCCTTATGGTTTTGGAGCGACATGAGGGTGAGTACTGATAAGTGAATCTTCATTTTTGAGTATCCCTTTAACGAAAGAGGTTTGTTGAAACTGCCTGATGAGCCATGCCACTACAAGCCTACTTCAGTGAGATACTAGCAATAAAGTTCTATTTTGTCAGAATATGAAGTTAATTGTGAATGGTTATGTCATCTAAAACAAACAAACACATAAATACAATCATATACAATGTATATCTGTGTATTTTCTATAATTTTCTATTTGGAACTACAAATTTCTATTACAAATTTTATTTTCTTTATTTATTAACAGAAATGTTATTTCACATCCTGCCAGTGTTGTCCAACAAACAATGTGCATATTGAAGGCTATGCCTACATGTATATTGTGTAAAATATATAATATTAAAAAAAAAGTTAGTTAAAAATCACTAGATAAAAATTAAAAAATTTTGATTTACAAAACAGTTCCATTCTGTATGAATTATAAGCTTGTTTCCCCATGGGGACCTAAAAAATATCCCCACAAGGTCCAATTTCCTGGAGTACTATCTATGGGGGGCATTTGGCTTCATACTGTATGTCCACATTCTTAATCCTGGTCCTAGTCACCCCCCGCTCTGCACATTTTGTATGTTTCTTCTATCGCTTCAGAGGTTTTTTGTTCCATTCAACTGTTAAGTGCCCTGTGAAGTGGACATCACAGGATATTCCGCCATGATTCCAGTTCGAAAGGAGTGTAATATGTTCCATTCAAAGGGCACTAAAGTGCACGGGACATGTCTATTATGCAAAACTCATGATTATGGTTAAATAACCCTTGACAGTTCTGAGTTTATGAAGATGTTGCAGGCACCGATGTAGCACAAATCCATGTTCTTAAAGTAAAATTCAGCCAATTTTTTCCGTGTCAGGAGTAAGAGTATGACCACTGGTGTAGGCCACATGTCATCGGATACGTCAGTCATGGAGCTCTTCTAAAGCTGGTGATTTTAATCAGGTGGATTAAGAATTAATCAAGGATTAAGAACTACTAAAGTAGGGAATACCAGTCCACACACACACACACACACAAAAAGGAACACACATTCACTCATCTGAGCATAGTAATTATAGTGTACATTTGATTTACCCCATTACCAGGGGCATAGCAGCTCTTTTAAATGTGTGGGAGACACAACTGTCAGGGCAACATGACCCTCATGGGCCAAACAAATTCATTATGTACATTTACTACTGAGGTGAGAAAAAGCACTGCTAAAACTCCCTGTGGTAAGAGATATCTAGGACTTAATTTCTATTTTCCATCATTGAGAATTTTAATGAAATGCAGTTTATCTAACTGTAGTATTCAGGTAAAAATGCTATAACCATTCAATAATAAAATGTAAAACACAACACTACATAGTCTTTACTGTATGAATAAAATATACATTAATCCTTATTAAAGCTACAAAAGTCATTCAGTCAAGAGCGGTGAGTGACTTTCTCTTTTTCTTTTTTGTATAATTAACATTAAGGACACAGGACATAAGGACATAATAAACCCGCTGCTGTCACTTTAAGACCTAATGTACTGATCCAAGATATTGATACTGAATCACAACTGTTTACGTTCACTTAAGACATAACCGACTGAATACCTGAATATTCACCCAGACTGACATTTTTTAATTTATTGTGTGTGTTTGACCATTAAAGCACAATAAGCCATGAAAAATACAACTCAGATCGGCAATCCTATACTTTGGGAAGCTTTCAGTGTATCAGACAGCACAAGTACCATACTGAGGTTTTTTTATTGCCTATATTGCTTAATACCTTTTATTTTCTCATTCATGTGTTTTGAATAGGCCCTGCGTTCCCCCTCTCGCGAGGAGGGATCAGGTGAGTGTTACACTTCACACCCAGACCTCGCCCTCTGCCATCACAGGCGTGGCCGTCAAAGGCCCGGGCCAGGTCCCTGTGTTCCACCTTGCTGCCCCACCGCGGGTACGTTGGTGGCTCTGTTGGTTCCATTGGCACGGTGGTCTCAGAAATCGCAGTCCAGCTGGCGAAGGATGCGATAGATGGAGGATCACACTCCAGCCGATATGAGGACGTACCCAAGAAGAGCGGTGGGTTACGACCAATCTTGGGCCTGCAAGTTTTGAATTGCGTGCTTCACAAGCTGCCGTTCAAAATGTTGACGCAGAAACACATTTTCGAGTGCATACCTCCCCAAGACTAGTTTGCAGCGATCGAAATGAAGGACGCATACTTTCATGTCTCGATCCTCCTGCGACAAAGGCCATTCCTGCATTTCGCCTTCAAGGGTCCGGCATATCAGTACAAGGTCCTGCCCTTCGGGCTGTCCCTGTCGCCCCGTGTCTTCACCAAAGTCGCGGAGGTGGCCCTTGTTCCCTTGAGAGAACAGGGTGTTTGCATCTTGATGACTGGCTCAAACTCGCACAGTCTCGTGATCATTTTGCACACCAGGCGTGGTGCGACAACACCGCGGCATTGGTCTTTGGGTCAAGTGGGAAAAGAGCAAACTCGTGCCAACACAGAGGATCTCTTTTCTTGGAATGGAGCTGTATTCAGTCCACCAGACAGCACGCCTTACCCAGGAACATGCTCAGTCGGTGCTGAACTGCCTCAAGACTTTATCAGGCAGAATGGTGGTCACACTGAAATTGTTTCAGAGGCTCCTGGGGCAAATCTGCAGCCGCTGTGGATTCCGCTTTGTTCGGCTCCATTACCACTTCAGCACTGGCTCCATGGCCGAGTCCCGAGGTGGGCATGGCTACGTGGCACTCACCGGGTTCAGATTACACCGGCCTGTTGCAGAACCTTTAGCCTGTGGTCGGATCCTTCAGTTTTTTGGGCAGGAGTGCCCCTGGAACAGATATCCAAGCATGCGGTGGTTTTCACAGATGCCTCAGCCACCGACTGGGGAGCCATGAACAACAGGCAAACAGTGTCAGGGGTGTGGACGGGTCCCCAACTGCGTTGGCATATCAATTGCATCGAGTTGCTGGCAGTGCACCTTGCCCTGAGCCGCCTCAGAGGGTGCCTTCAGGGCAGGGACGTACTGGTCCGCACGGACAATACTGTGACCGGTGCGTATATCAACCGGCAAGGCAGGTAATGCTCCCGTCGCATGTCGCAACTTGCCGCCACATCCTCTTCCGGAGTCAGAAGCATCTGTGGTCCCTTTGTGCCATCCACATCCCTGGAGTGTTCAATTGAGCAGCACTTCCAGGTGGAGTGGAGACTCCACCCCCAGGTGGTTCAGCTGATCTTGAGACGGTTTGGAGTTGCTCAGGTAGACCTGTTTGCATCTCCAGAAACCACCCATTGCCAGTGGTTCTACTCCCTAACCGAGGAAACGCTCGGCACGGATGCACTGGCACACAGCTGGCTGCGGGGCCTGCGTAAGTATGCGTTTCCCCCAGTGATCCTTCTTGCACAGACGCTGTGCAAGATCAGGGAGGATGAGGAGCAGGTCTTGTTAGTGGCTCCATATTGGCCCAACAGGACCTGGTATCCGGAACTCATGCTCCTCACGACAGCCCCCCTCTGGCAGATTCCTCTGAGGAAGGATCTGCTTTTTCAGAGATGGGGCACCCTCTGGCACCCGCGTCCGAACCTGTGGAAACTCCATGTATGGTCCCTGGATGGGACACGGAGGTTCAGAGTGGCCTACCCCAAGAGGACATGCTCACTATCGCTTCTGCACAAGCACCGTTCATGAGGCGGGCCTATGCTTTGAAGTGGAACCTGTTAGTCGAATGATGTTCCTCTCACCGAGAGGACCCCCGGAAATGTTCGATCAGTGCTGTGCTTTCCTTCTTGCAGCAAGGGTTGGAGCGTAGGCTGTCCCCCCTCCACCCTTAAGGTTTACGTTGCTGCTATCTCCGCACACGGTGAGGAAGCACGACCTGTCATCAGTTCCTTCGGGGGCCAGAAGGTTAAACCCTCCTAGGCCCCCCTCCTTACCCCCTTGGGATTTAGCATTGGTGCTAAGAGCCCTACCAACTGCCGCCCCTTCGCGCCATCATCGAGTTGAGTTTGTGAGCAGTGATCTGTAATTTTCAAAAAAAAAAAAATTTGATATATTTTTGCCATACTGCCCACCCCTACATCAGCTACCGATGCAGTGAGTCATTCCCTATTCAGGAGATCAGGGTTACATATGTAACCAAGATCTCTTTCAGAAAACTTAATAAACACAGACAGAAAAAAGACTGTTAAATAGCATATGGATGCTTTTTGGATGATTCTATTTCTGCATTAAAAAGTAGTTAAACTGTCAGAGCCGATGGTTTTGTGGGCAGCACCCTGACACATAACATGGTTGTGCTCCTGGCGACCTAAGTTCAAGTCCTGTTTTTTATGATTAATTTCCATCTTCCACATTATTTTCTATCAAATGTATACTTCACTCTGCCAAAAATAAAGTAGTTGGGCTGTCAGAGCCATAGCCTGATACTTTCACGTATCGTGTAACAGTGCTTGGTGTACACCCGAGTTTGAATTCTGACTCAAGGTCTTTTCTCATTCCCCTCTCTCCTGTTATTACTGTTGCTAAAATTCAGGCCTTGGCCAAAAAATTAATTGGCTTATACAGTTTGACAAATTAAAATTCTTTTAACAACTCTTTTCATGAGTGTCTCTAATACCTACATACTTTTTAGTATTAACAATGGTTTACAACAATAGTTGATGTACAGTTGTAAGGTTTAAACTACATACACACACCCTCCTGTGTCTGATCTCTTCATGAATAATTCATGACAACCTGATCCTCATAAATTAAACATCATTGTGCGGAGTATTTGAAACCTGCAAAAATGCTCTATGTATGATGTGATGTGTGTGTGCATGTGTGTGTACCTGTCTCGCACAGCCAAAGTGATCTTCTCTGGGTTGGCATTCTTAAGCTCCTTATGTGCATTATCACTACTCCAGGCGGTACATGATTTGCCATTGATCTGCAGAATCTGATCACCAAAGCGCAGCCCTGCCAGTGCTGCAGGAGTGTTGGCCTGCACTAATTGCACAAACACGCCCTGAAACACACATTTGGAAATGTTAATCTGAGATTACCCATTATAATTTTGGGGTGTAATGTTATGATGTGAATGTGGATGTCATTCATTAAAACATAGAACACTTAGAAATTATTAAAATATCTAAATGTTTGAAACATTTTTCAGCTAAAAACGGCAGACTATTGACATGTTGCAATAGATTCTCGCTTGTTGGATTGTTAGATGAATAAATTATATTAATTCAAGTTTAAAAGTTAAAGTATTTATAACATTAAATAAATACATTATCTATGACTTTGAGGCGGAGGCCAATCTTCCCATCCATGTCTTTGCACAGCACCACCTCCCGTACACCCTGTCGAATCTCTGCCCGCTTCACCCCCAGGTCACTTCCGGTTATGGGGGCTGCCGCCCAGCTCATTCCATGTGTGCAGACACTAAGAGCCTAAAAAGCATTGGGGAATATATAATACTGCAAAAAATATTTAGTCAAATTACCCAAAATATACTTCCTGCGGTAACATCTCAACTAATTGGTTTTATTCAAGTTAAATATATTATTTTAAGTGACTGTAATCAAGATGACATTAAGTTATACCAATGAAAGTAATTTTCAAAGATAAAGTAAGGTAAAAACAGCTTCCTAAGGATGCAGTATGTAATATTGACAGCTAGCAGTTGAAATGGGTACTGCAGTCCAAATTCAAAATATTGGAGTCGTTTGTCAGGCTCCTCTTCAGACTCAATGGTCATACGGGTTGCCAGATTAGGACACACAAGAGGAATGCGCACAACTGACAATGGAAGGCAACGAGACTTATAATGTAAATTGTTTAGTTGATTTATCGGTGTTTTATTATTCCTCTTGTTATAGAGCTTTTTAGATGGATGCCGAGGCTTTTTAGGTTGGGTAGAATATCTGATCTCTGACCCAGTTCATTTGTTATCTCCCATGGCTGCAATACGCTGTGTTTTGCACCAACTGGAAACCCGGCATGTCAAAATACCATTGGGTAAATTGGCAGTGGGCGGAATCACAAAGAGCAAAACAAAAAACAGACATTCTGACACGGAACACACTTTTCAAAAGTAGAATAGCTGCCTGTAGCATTGTTTTCAGAGAAACTAGTATGTGAACTTTTTTTTTTAAACTATGTTGTGTTATGCTTTTAAAATTTAATATAAGATAATATACTGTAATATATGTATGTAATATACTGCCATTCTGGTGTGCTCCTCTCTTTCCCTGGTCCTTTTGTTTTGTAACGTGGGGTTCGGGTTTTGTTTCTTGTTTAGGTTTTTTGGTCTTTTATTTTGATATTTTGCCTTGTTTCATGTTCCTGTCACGTGTTTCTTGCCCCTCATGTGATAATGTAATGTGCTACTTCTTGTTCTTTGTGTCATGTTCTGATTGGTTGTCTTTGTCATGTGTCTTGTTTCCCATTGGTTGGTTTGTGTCATGTGACCTTTATTGTTTGGGGCGGAATTAAAAGCGGAGACGTCAAGTCAGACACTTTCTGCTCCCGGTAATGACGCTCTCGCAGTGTTTGCATACTCTATCACAGATAAGGTGAATTAAATGCAATATTTCTCAAATACACAGAAACATTTTTATTGGCAATGGAAACACTTTTTATATACTGCTTAATACAGCGCCATCTGTTCAAGACTAAAGTTCAACATAGACAAATAGGCTACTAAATACCAATAAAGTGGAGGTATATATATTTATATTTAAATAATATAAATATATATATATAATATATATATATTGTGATAAAATGATTCAAGATAACAGTGCGACTACACTAAAAAAGCTTTTACTGTTATAAAAAACACGAATTGTTAGAATAAACGCAACACACGTCGTGGTTGTCATCACAGAATCTGACCAATGAGAAAAAAGTGTGTAGTCATCAAGGCTCTCGCAGCCGATTTTGAGCAACTGCAGCGCCTGACCTCAGCGGCTGGTTCATTGGCTCTCGCGTACTTTGAGCCCATGTGTGTAAAGGCCAATTTATACTTCTGCGTCGAACCTACGCTGTAGCTTACACACAGACGCACACCCATACGCCGTAGCGTGTCGTGCACCTCTCCAAAAATCTACCAATTTTACAATTCTACGCAGACCGCAAGCGCTGATTGGTCTGCAAGAACCCCTCCCTACATATGTACTTGAGTTTTGTGTGTGTTTAAGTGCACTTTCTTCTATAAAATAAAACAAAAGCAAAGAACAAGTGTCGTATTTATTATACTACATGCATTATATACATCAGTAGTTGTCTGCGACAACAATGTTGATCTTGCCGTGGTACAAGCTTGTGGAGATTGAAAGTATCCATCTTCTCCTTTCCGGTGTTTATCTCCTTTTTGTAGTTTAACTAAGATTGAATTTTTACGGAAGTTCTAAGCGGCCATGCATTATTTATTTTTTCCCTTCTTGTTTTCTCATTATAATGACTTATTTTCTCGTTATAACGACTTAACGAGAGTTATTTTCTCATTATAACGACTTAATTTTCTCATTATATATACATAACGAGAGTTGTTTTCTCGTTATAACGACATAATTTTCTCGTTATATCGACATAACAAAAGTTTTCTCATTTTCACGACTTAATTTTCTCATGATCTCAACATAACAAAAGTTGGTCTCTAAGTTTACAAACGCGAAAAAGGTGGCATATTGACCTGACGATAATGATGGGGTGTGGTGGGCATATGTATGTACACTTTACTGTAAGCGTTTGGGAAGAATATGAACGACCTCGTGATCGCTTAATTTGTACAGTATTGTTCATTAGCCTATGACCATTTAATTCATTCATAAAATGTTAAGGCTTGAATCAATAATGACTATTTTGTGTATTAAGGTTTCTGCTAGATGCATGAGGTTTCACCAACGCATTCTGGTCATAAAATAATAACTGCGTTAAAAAGCCGCAGTTGACAAAGGGTTGAGTCCTGTTGTTCACTGTATTCTGTTTGTACCTATATCTTTATTTGTGCTTCTTTGAGGTACATATTGTTAGTTAATAAGCGGGGGTGTTCTGTTTATCTACAGTAGGACAGGCTTCAACGACGTAGGCTATTTGTAATGTGCCTCTTTCCTTATTATTAATCTTTATTGTTAACCATTAAATGTATATTGATAAGAAATGCGATTTATATGTAAAGTGTATAGGCTAATTTAATTCAGTGATGTTCTACAGTGTTGTAATCTTTAGTGTTTTCTACATTTCTTTGTGTGAAACCAACAAAAAAACACACACACATATATACACATAGCTACACATGAATGCTCTTTTTAAACAGAAGCTTGTAACGCACATGATTTCAGTCACAGCATATAATGACTACTAAAATTACAAATTATATATAATTTTCTCTCAAATAAAATGAAAATTGAAAGTGAGTTGAATCCAAGCAGCTCTAAAAGATTTTAGAATAGTTCTGCATCCTGAAGGAACTCCGCCTGTGTTTGCGGTGTTGCTTTGACCATTTAAACATGCTAATTACACAAAAATGTTTAGCGTACTGTCTAGGAAAATATCAACGTGATTGATCAGCACTTTGTTATTTTGGAGTGTAGACGCTATTCTAGGCCCAGCAAAATTAGTCTGCAATATCCACGACTAGGTACAGTAAGAGCGCATGGTTTATTCTGTCAATCAGAGGTGTCAAGTTGAGTGTTCGTTATCTAACAACAGTAGATCCAAACAACATTGCTAAAAAAAAAAAAAAAACTTTGCGAGATCAAGGAGAAAATAAGTCGTTATAACGAGAAAACAACTTCGTTATGTCGATATCACGAGAAAATTAAGTCGTTATAACGAGAAAACAACTCTGTTATGTCGATATAACGAGAAAATTAATCGTTATAACGAGAAAACAACTCTCGTTAGGTCGATATAACGAGAAAATAAGTCGTAATAACGAGAAAACAACTCTCGTTATGACGATATAACGAGAAAATAAGTCGGTATAACGAGGGGAAGGGGGAAAAAAGAAGGGAAAAAAAGAATGAAATGGCCCGCTTAGAACTTTGTATTTGCCGCCGTCACGGCTATAATGCTTCTCCGGTGAGCCGCTTCTTCTTTGGCTTTTACCGTGGTACTGCGGGTTACATCAGCAACATGCCCGTGGACACTGCAGACTAGTGGTTTGCATGTGTACTGCACGTTGACAGTGACGCAGAAGTATAAATTAAAACTGACACATAGCCTACGCCGTAGGTCCGACGCAGAAGTATAAATGAAAACTGACACATAGCCTACGCCGTAGGTCCGACGCAGAAGTATATGAAAGAAGTTATAAATCAGACTTAAGGCGGCTGCAGCCGACACAGAGGGCAACTGTTATAACCAGAATGCAGTGCTTTGGTCAGGCGCAGCCGATCTTTGCGGCGCACACATGAAGTTGAACAAGCTATTGCTATTGTCGAGTATTGAACGTATTAAGGCCGGGACACACCAAGCTGCGTCAAAGAAACTAGCAGGCGCGAAAGCGCGATGGTTGTTCGTTGCTCATTGCAGCTGCGGACCAAAAAGCTAGTGCTCGAAAGGCCGGGACACACACAAGCCGGCTCAAGAAACTAGCGGCGATGAATGAATGAAAGCCGACGGGGTTGTCGCCTCACGCGGCAGCGCGGACAAAAAGATGTGCTCGAAAGGCCTGGACACACCAAGCTGACTTCAAAGAACTAGCAGCGACGAAAGCCGAGTGTGTTGTCGCCTCACGTCGGCAGCGTCGGACCAAAAAGCTGCACTCGAACACACCGCACAGACTACAGCCGACGGCAAACTAACACGTGCGTTCTGCGCATGTGTGAGAGGAATTAACTGTCTATATCAGCAGCTATCAATAGTATATATTCGTCATTCAAAATGAAAACACCGAACAAGATATACGAGATGATAAACACAGGATTACGAACACATAAAACAAAGCGCACCGCTCTGCTTGCCATTTTGACCGTTGAAAACTTTAATCATTTTAAGCGGCTCATGTTGTTATGAAAACATTTGCATATTGGAATGCTTGGGAAAGATCACGTAAAATTAGAACAGCCTTCTGTCTGTGCTGCCTTCATTTACTTACTCGTTTTCATCACTTTCGCTTTAATTCTCGGGCTCTGACTCGTTCACTAAACTGAACATGCAATCAGAGCTCTCACTAGTGCCAACGGTCCCGATTGCCCCGACACCGATTCAACATGCACGGTCAAACTGCCGCCGACGTGATCCCGACGAGAGCCGACGAGTGGAACACACCAAAAAAACTAGCCCGACAGATGCTTGCCGACGGCCGAAGTTGGCCAACGGCCGACCTTGGCTTGGTGGGTACCGGCCGTCTTTCACCTCGTTTGGGGAGTGTTTCATGTCGGTATGTAAAGTCAGTCAAGTCTTTGTGTGTGTTTCGGATTTTTGGATTCACTCTGTATAATAAATCTGCACTGGATCATCTACAACTTGACGTCAGTGGACCACATAAAGGTTTGTTACAGTATATTAGTTTACCATAAATGCCTATCAGTACTTTCGGAAATAAGCATTAACCTTATTTCACAGACCATGGAATTAATTATGAAATTACATATAAAGGTACAAGTCCGAAGTGGGATGTGTCTTCTGTTTTCTAGGACCCTTAAGCTGCGTCCGAAATCGCATACTTCCATACTATATAGTAGGTGAAAAACAGTATGCGAGGCGAGTAGTATGTCCGAATTCATAGTATTCGAAAAACAGTAGGCGAGAAATACCCGGATGCTACTACTTACCGCCAGAAGTTCTGTAGAATGCCATATTATGGACACTTTACTATCCCATGAGGCCACGGAGAGGAGTAGGCGTTCATATTCGAAATGGCGTGGAAGGCGGGACACGACTCTTTCAAGTGTGATTACCTAGGAAAAATTTTTGTTCATTGTGGTTAAATTGCACTTGTTTAACATGATCTAAGTGAACGGCTGACTTATTGAAAGTTTAAACATTGTAAATCGATGAGATGATTTCGTGAATCGGCCGTAAAAAGATGTTTAATCATTGTTATTACTGAGCACATCAAGTTAACGAACAGATCGAGCTAGTGTCAATGCTGTTGTACAACAGCTTGTTAACTGCTTTTTTAACAGAGACATTCGTTGTTAAGCAGTTTAATGAGATTAGAAAATTCCACGGAATTTAAAAAAAATTTTCCCCCTCTTTTACTAATATTTAGTTGATATTTTGTTAGCAATCAGCCTCCTCAAAATTCTGATGACTGCCCTGCTGATTCTGTGCACAATGTCATGCACCGTGGACTTTGGGATGTCAAAGCCCAGTGACACCAGCCTGTACGATGCTGCGTGGGCCAGCCAGTAGAGAAACACCAGCACCTCAACATCTTTTTCCCAGCCATGGTCAGAATCTGACTTCAAAGCAGCGATGAGGGACATGATGGACTGTCGTGAAAGCCGGAGGTTTGGACGGAGGTCAGATCCATCTTCGAAATACAATCGAAGAATTGGCACAGCAGCATTCAGGCGGCAGTAGGTTGTAGCAGCTGACCGACGCCGCCTCTGAGCTGTTGATCCAATCAACGTTAAAAAGCAGATGAAAAGCGGTAATAAGGAGAAACATTTCTGATGGTTCGGTTTTTTTTTTTTTTTTTTTTTTTTGCGCAAGTAGTGAGGGCTCTTTAAATTTTGGCGCTGTTGTGAAGATGCATGTCACGTGACATCAATATGGCGGATGTAGTACGTCCGAATTCCATTCATACTACTCGCATTCATACTATATAGAACGTACTTTTTTAACGGTCGAGTAGTACGTTCAAATTCAAAATGTAGTACCTACTAAGCAGTATGCGATTTTGGACGCACCCTTAGTTTGAGGTTTTCTTGGATTCTTACATTTTTTTTTTCATTGTGGTATATTTACATTCCTGTTGCTTTTTTCCTGTTTCCTTGGTTACAGAATCATGTTCACCCGAATATAGTTTGTTCCTTATTTTATTTTGTGAATATACACCCTCTGTCCATTCAGATTTCTGTTAGTTCTTTTCTTAACACTGCCTATATTTTATTAGCAAGTTAAGCTGTGATGTTTTTTTTGTATTTCCTGTGGATTTATGCCTTCGTTTTGTTTGTCTTTTAGTCATGGATTGTTTTCACTTGTGAATAAAAGGCAAAAAGTAAATAATTTCTGTAGTAAGTACTTTTTTTTTAAATGCATGCAAAGTGTACTTCTTTTTCACAAGAGAATGTCTTGTTTTTGTGTGTTATTTTGAAAAAGGGAATAAGCTGCTGCGCAGTTCTCAGGCATAAACACACTCACCCCACTGGTCTGGTCAGGAGCTGAAGAGGAAAGAGTTTCTTGAGCTTCTGCACTGAGATTTAGACCCATAAACTCATTCAGCTCAGGGTACAACCTGCTAGAAGTAGCTAAAGAGAGACAGACAACATTAAAAATGGTCTAAGCTAAGTGAGAAAAATCTGATAACTCAAATTTACTTGTTTCTACAGTATGAGTTTTCCAGGTATGAAAATATCAGTTTTGGAATTTCCATAATATTTCCTGATTGTTCAAGACTGTAAGAACCCTATATAATGCTTTAGTTTAGAGACAGTTAACCATTTACTTATTAGCATGCATATTACTAGTATATTGGCTGTTTATTAGTACTTACACAGCCCATATTAATGCCTTATTATGCATGACCATATTTTAGATCCCTTAATCCTACCCCATACTAAACTTAACAACAACCTTACTGTTAATAAGCAGCAAATTAGGAGTTTAATGAGGCAAAAGTCAAAGTTAATAGTGAGAATTGGTTCCCAAACTAAAGTGGGACTATATATTCTAAAGCCTCTTGTGAGTTACCCATGGCACCCTTATTTGAAGCTCAGCCTCAGGGTCTAAATCTCTTTTCTGTCATAAATGTTGTAATCATACATAGATACAGCACAGTATCTGATTCTTACCTATCTCTTCAGATTTTGCATCATAGTAAGGCTCAGGTTCTGGAAGAGGTAAAGCCTTTAATGGGCTCGCAGTAGGGGTGTTCTGTGCCTACATAAAATGGGGGGTTGTGGGTTAGCATTTTGGATAGATATATAGTTTTAAATACACAGATATACACATACATACAGTACATACACATACATACATACATACACACATAAATAAATCAATGTCCAACCTTCATGAACTTATCCACCTTCATGTCTTCTAGAGATGGATACAGTGACATGGTTATTATTCTGTTTCGAGCACACTGGATGAATTTCCTGAAAAAAATTTAATGTTTTAGTTATTGTAACAATAGAAATACAATTTACTATTTAAAAACATAAAACACGTCATAGAAAGGTAGTCCAGACAATTATTATTATTGTTATTATTATTATTACTAGACTTAAAACGCATCTTTATTGTATGGCCTTTCCTGATTTTTAATTTATGGATTAGTGTTGTTATCTTGGATTTTAATTTGTATTTTATTTTATACTTTACTGTATTTTATTATTGTTTTGTACAGCATTTTGGTCAGTGTAAGCTGAATTTCTCTATAAATAAAATTTACTTACTTTACTTACTATATTATATTATTATTATATTTATTGGACTGTGGAAAAAAGAAATTTTAAAAAAAGAATTAAACATTTCCTTATTTTCACATTTCCGTGTGTAATTTTCGCTTTATAAAGATACTAAATGACAACAAATATAGGCTATTAGGCTACTGGTCGTTCGCGCAAGGTTTGTTGCTTGAATGTATAGGTTGCGCGTTATATAGAATAAAAGACAGCGCAATAAAAGATATTATATAGAAATAATTATAGTTATACATAATAGTGGACTGTGACAAGTAACGTTAGCCGTTTTTCTGACCGCTTTGTAAGAATCGGCAAGGATGATGCCACGCACCTTGACGCTGAAGAAGTTAGTCGCACCAATAAGTATTATATATGGCTTCAGTGCTCGTCGGTCCGGTTTATTCGATAGTAAACGTATGACAGCTGATTTAGTTCACTGGATCTTAGAGGTAATGAATGTAATGTCATCGGGTGTGCTGGATGAGGGAAATACAGCCTACTCGAGCGCCTGTCAGCACATCTCCTCTGAGTGAGCGCCCTCGTTCGACCAAAATAGCTATGCTTGCTCGCAGTACATGAAAACGCGAGGGGAAAAAAGCATTGGCCTGTGCTTTTCTGCTGGACTGCAACAGTTTAAATTATACAATTTGTGATAATAAAATAATCATAATAATATAATTAATAATAATAGGCAACGAGAAGCTGCAGTACACATCAAAACAGACAAAATTACCAAATAAACAACATGTACAGAATCTTATGAGCATTTTTCATGAGCATTCCAAAGTACTGATTTTAGTGGTTTTGAGAAGAAGAATTTACCTTTGTGACATAGGCTACTATGTAAAAGTAATACATAATACATAGCAACCTGATACACACACACACACCCCACGACGTAACAGTTACGTAATTGTGTTAGCTGGGCACACACAGGTTTGTTTTTATGGTTTATGGGGACTCTCCATAGGCGTAATGGTTTTTATACTGTACAAACCGTATGTGCTATTGCACTACACCAACCCTACACCTAAACCTACCCCTCACAGGAAACGTTCTGCGTTTTTAGATTTTCAAAAAACTCATTCTGAATTATTTATAAGCCTTTTGAATTACGGGGACACTGAAAATGTCCTCATAAATCACTTTCTCGTTGTAACACCTATGTCATACCCATGTTATTATACAAATTTGTGTCCTCATAAACCACATAAACATGCACACACACACACACCAAAGTGGCACAGGTTACTCCAATAATCCTCTTAAACCTTCCGAAAAAGGGGCATTGGCTGTTCGTGGTCATTCATATAGTCATTTACATTTTTATTTATGTGTAAAGATTTTATTTTATATGTGTAGGTCTAAATATTACCATCATTTGATGATGGCACACTGTTAAAAAAATATTTTAGTGTGAAGTTAAAGTATATTCCGAGTTACACTTTTCACAGTAGGATTTCTCTTAGATATGCACTCAGAAATGTATTGTAAACAAACAGCATCATACTGTGTTTCTAGCTTGTTCATAGTTTTCATTTATCATACTTCTGACACGACTAGACCAGAAATTTGAATATAAATGTGTAATGTCAGAGCCCTAAACAAATGGGATCATCAATCACCATTATGGTGACTTCAAACCAATTACAGTAATAAACAAATACATTTCTCACAGTGGCACAGTTAAAGACAACTTTGTAATGTGAATTTACAGTAAAACAAGAACAGTAAATGTCCATTCACAGTCATTTTATTTCACAGTAAATTTCTGACCGCAGTAATTTATTGTAAAATAATACACTTTTTGATCCTGTAATTTCCTAGCAATTTTTAGATGTTTTATTTTTGGCTTTATTTGACTTTATTATCATAGGCCAATGTAGAGTGCTACATTTTCATTGATTTCAGTCCATCATACAAAGTTCAATAAGAACAAATCAAATCATCATTTAACATATAGAAGCTAGAAAGACTGCCATTTCACTTATCCTATAGGCAAAGATCTTCATGTTCCTTCTTGCATCTTATACTTTCCATCTACTTCCATTTCCTATCTTAACTGTTCTGTGGTGGTGTTGGTTTTCTTTCTGTATCTGAGAAGGACATCTCGTGATGGTGGCAGTATACCCAGGCCTGCACGAGTACTGTCTGGAACCAGAGTGGCATCAGGGTCACTGAGGTGTAGCTCATAATGCCACAGTGTCAGTGCGAGGAACTGTTTAATCTCATTTACTGCAAAAAAACGGCCAGGGCACTCGCTAGCACCAGAACCAAACGGCAACAAGAAATGCTTTAACCGTCGCTCATTTTTGAAGAAATTACTCTTTCGTTGACCTTTTTCATCCAGGAAGCGGTTATATTTGAACTCCTGGGAAACAGAGGAACATTGTATTTACTGTACATGGCTGTCTGTGTTTAAAAAGTCATTGTGATGCCTAAAACATTGCAGTATCAAAGTTACTACTGTATAATGTAAGTACATTAAATGCATTGAGTGACATATTTTATAACAATTACATGCTGTATTGGAATTGTGCAATAGGAACACTGCATTAGGAACATCTGCAATCTTTGTAATCTTGTATACATTTAAGTGCAAGCTACATACATACTACCATACTTCCATACAATAAACATAATTAACAATTAAATTCTAAATATTCTAAATATCCTACAGATGGAAATGATCTAAAACATGTCTAATTTGTATAAGCTTGTGGTTTGGGAGAGCTCATTGGTTATTAAAAAATAATTGACAATAAGTTTGTAACACATACTGTAGGATCAGGGTAGATTTCAGGATCCAAGTGTATAAATTGGGGGTAAAGAGCAATGTAATCTCCTTTTCTCACATCAGCTGTCTGACCTGAATCCAGTGTCAGCGTAAAGTCATCACTGGCAACACGTATCATAATGGAGGCACTAGACAGGCGAAGCGCTTCTTCAATAATACTTTCTGGAAAAAACAAAAAAGTATTTAACTTAGATACCACTTTAACATTTAATTAAAAAAATTATATTACTAATATTACTAATTATCAAAATATCACCTAAGCAGTATCGTACAAGAAAGAATGTTGTGGGAAAATATAAACAAATACAAAATTATTGATGCTGTTGGTCTGAATATCTGCATGGCTGTAGTCTTGCAATGTATCAAAAGTTGGTTGCTTCACCATTTTAATTGTCCTATTTGTAGTGAGTGATTACTTGTATGTATTGGTATTGAAAAAACACAATTTTAATTTTAATTTTAATTTACAGTACTTGTTTATTTATAATTATTATTTTTGTTTTTTATTTTTATTGTAATGGGCTAAAATGAGTGAGAACGTGCAATTTTGTCAAATCCCCCTCTCTTTCAGGTAATAATCTAGTGGGGGACAGGATAGGAGCCTGAAATGTTCACAAATATTAGTCCTCTATGGTATCTAAAAATCTCTAAAAAATAAATAAAAATGAATTAAAGACTCAGCTGGTTAATGAGCTTGTAGAATTCTGGGGATAAGTCTACTGTATTCTTGGATTTGAGGAATTACCATAAATGAACAATAATTATGTTTAAAGTTGACATACAATAAACTAATGCTTGCCAATGCTGTCTAAAACAGTGGCTCTGAACTGGTTTGCCATTTTGGAGGCAAACTTACCAAGGGGGAAAGGGGGGAACTCGAATTCGTTTTCTATACAGTCAGAAGAAATCAAATCAATAATCAATCAATCAAATATGTTCACGTGTTACAGTGCAATAATCCACCGAGCGGTACGGTTCAGTACAGTACAGTACAGTACGTGATTATTTCCATTTCCATTATCAGAAGTTGCGAAAACGTACAAATACCACGTTTTGGTACCCGCCGTTGGTGTTTGGTGTTTACTTCGACAGCAAAAGGTACTAAAAGGGTGGAGCTAGACTCACTGCAGAATGTTGATTGGTTGACGAGAATCGTCACTTGCGAGGCGATAACGCGTCCTTCACGCGTTGCCATGCTGTTATGCGGGTGGCTTATTACATCAGGAGTGAACAAACACACAAAAAATATAAATAGTGTATTTATATTTTATATGTTTACACAGAAATAGCCGTTTCCAATATGCGTTTTGTCTGTAGTGTGTCGTGGAAACATCAAAACCAACATAATTTTCAAAATATTACTGTTATTGTGTCATGAAATTTAGTTTAAGAGTTTCAGAGTGTGAGAATGTAGTTGTTTTAAAGGGGTCATATGATGACGGATTTCAAGTTTCTTTCTCTTTGGAGTGTTACAAGCCTGTTCGCTGAATAGATGAGATCCATAAAGTGGCAAAACTAAAAATATCAAACCCAAGAGGATAGTCTTAATAAAAGTCAAGTAATACACGGCCCTCCTAACAACCACATCGTTTTAAAACACGCCCCATGTCTACGTCACTGTGTGGGAAGAATTGCATAACACCGCCCAAATGTATACACAAAGAAAGAAGGCATAACTTTTACTCTCGCTGTAGTATTGTTGCCACCGCCATGTCGTGGAGACGCTGTGTATTTCGTTGTGAAAACTACTTTGTTTGGCCTTCCAAAAAAAAACACGACTAGAAATCAGTGGTTAAGTTGTATTACAACACTGTTCCAAAACAGTTCAAACCAAATATTCAGATAAGTGCAACAAATTTTACAGAGGACGAGGACTGTTTCATGGGAGAGTAGCCTACAATGCCGGTGTTCTGACAAATAATGCTGACTCACAGCCTGTAAGTACGCTTTCATATTTAAAGAATTTGCCACTGATGATTCAAACGTGAGTTTTGAGCAGTGTAGAGTAGCTTTTGTTGTTTGTCATTTCTCCGATCATAAATGTAGACATGGTTTTATGTTTACATGGCGTGATGCAATGCAACACGTAAAAAGACAGTATAAGTCATTATAATCATGATTATGTCCCTCACTGGATGCAACAAATGCCTTGTTTGGGTTTTATTGGTTTTGTCTCGTCACCCCGGGACACGGCAACACAGTATGGTAAGGGGCGTAACATACCTCACACGCTTGAGGTATTCGGCCAATCACAACACACTGAATAGCTGGCCAATCAGCGCACACCTTGCTTTTCAGAACGATGAGCTTTGTAAAAATCGACACGTTTCAGAAAGGCGGGGCATAGAGGCGCAACAATAATGTACAGAATACGGAAAATAATGTGTTTTTTTAGCAATGTCATATGACCCCTTTAAAATTACAATTTGCGGTTTATTTATAATGATAGCGCCTATTTGAAAATTTGCTGGAGATGTGAGCTCCAGGTGATCACCGGGTGCTCAGTGCTCATGTATCCACATAGAGCAGCCTTAGCTCGGCTAGTCCTTCCGACTTTTGCCTCTGGCTCGGATGTCTCTAGTGGTTAAACATGAAATATAATTTGTTTTGGTTATATAACAGGCAATCGTTGGTCTCATGGATCTATTATTTGTTCCGGGTCATATCGTTTTGGCTGAGCACAAAGTTGTTTATATATTTATTTTGAACTTTACTGTAGTACAGTGCTGACTTTGTAGCGTACATTTGACTGAATTGTTTGCTTTTGTCTTTATTTCCTATTATATAAGCCTCTTATACTTTGTACTTATACATTTATAATGGCTATTATTGGTGAAGCTGACATTTAACAAAAGAGGCAGAGTTGTGCTTTATGTCATACTGAGAAACGGCTATTGTCGCGCTTTCTTCTTCACGCGAGAATGGTGTCGATTGCTACTTTCCAGTAGACATGACACCTAACAAGTAAGGTGTTGGCAGTTGAAACGTAAGACGGATCAGGGTGTTCCATTCCAAATCGTACCGTACTGTACTGTACTGACCCGTACCGCTCGGTGGAGACGAGTCATAAGAAATCACCTACCTAATACAGCCATAGAGTCCAGCTGCTCTCTAGAAAGGCAGATTGTTTGGTCCTGGTTGTTTATTAATTGACCTGACAAAACCCTATTGATCTCTGTGCAAGCAGCGGTGAAAGCATCAACAGACCTGAGGGTCAGAACACACAAACATACATGATACATGTACACACATACACACGCTTTAAATTAAGTAGGTGCTTACTTCATTCATTTTTACTGTGAATGTATTATCAAACAGGCCTATAGAAAGGTTAAAAAGTCAGAGACCACAATGAAAATCTAGTATTCTAAATCATTTTCATTGCACATTATATCCTCCTGTGACCCAGGCATATATTGTCCTCTGTAGAGGACATTATATTTTAGTTAATTTCTCTGTCCTGTACAGAGCATATTTAGGACTTTTCAGAGATACCAAATGTTTGAAGGTTTTGATCATGAGAGCTCCTCCTGCTTGGTATTTAAATGTGACAGACATATGACTAAATTCAGCACTCTTATGGAAATATGATAATATTTTGTAATTATCATTTAAATCAGACTAATTTTCAAACTGTTTATCATAAATGAATATGTCAGAACAACTTTGGTTGCCCTGGGGTTTCAAAGCAGAATATGACTTTCTGTTGTGAGACATGCATCAATTTCATATATATCTACTGTAGTGGGCACCAGGACATACTTAATGCTTATTAGGCATTTTAGGGAGACATAATAAGTGAATAGGGAAATAAATTGCATATATGCCATGTGTTTCTTATGCTCCAAACAATGTAATGATGTAAAAAAAGAAAATTTACAAAACTTTTTTTTTCTATGGCTCTCAGGAGAATATAAATAATTTGAATGAACAACAGAATTTTAGAATGTGTTAGTATTTGAAATGGCCTGCTTTAATGAAAGGAGCATTCAAACTGGCATGAGCTCCACACATGCAAAACCTGATGATCCATGTTATATGGTATAACTTGAGAAGTTTTCAGAAGTACTAGTACAAACGTTTGTACAAAGTCATTGTCATTAACTTTCATATTTGATTAGTTACCTATAAATATTGTGGAATTCAAAAAAATATTCCCCATTTTATATCATAACATATTTTAAATGATTCAAAATAATTATTGTTTATTTCCAAGTTTAAATTAGAATCACTGATCTCAAACGGTTGAACCCTTCAGTATGACATCACATAATGCTTTAAAGTTTTAGCCTGACAAACCATATGTTCCCTTTTACTTATTTAACACTACCAACACTATATGGAATTAATGTTTTTTTTTTGGTTTGTTTGTTTTTTGCTTACAGTCATAGTAATTAGTGTTGTTGCATACTTGACATATACATTTTAACATTGATTTTAACAGTGCCTACATTACCTACGTAATGTGCCAACTTACCTCAATGTGTAGTACAGGCTCCAGAAAGCTGCTGGCAGAGTATTAGCCTGTGATGCCCATAGCATGCACACGTGTGTCCTTGCTTTTCCAGTTTCATCCAAATGCATGCAGTCAAATGCGTCCATTCTGCGCTGAATCAGATCTGAGATGCAGTTCCGGTGATGAAGCTTATCATGTAGCAGTTCCTCTGCTAAGGCTTCCCTTGCTTGCCATGCTTCTGCACACAGACCAATAGGAACCCCTGCAGCCAGTAAAGGAAAAGCACGATCAAATGCCAAAAAGTCTTGCACCGCTTTCTGCATGCATATTCTGGTGCCTGATATGCCATCGGCCTGTAGAAACCCTGCATCCTTTCCAAACAGAGTGAGAAACCCTGCCTCAAACATGATGCGGTTTGTGAAGCTCTGAAGACCCTCTTCAAGCCAGTCATGCTCATGTGGTAGACCACGTTCCAAAACCATCTGCAGATTGCCTAACATGGTCTCCGTTAGCTGCTGCAGGGACAGGCCTTGAAGTGTCTGTCGAAAAATGCTGTGAACTTCCCTATAACTCTCACTGAACAGTGAAGAGTTAAAGTCAGCATGACCAAATACCTGTGTGTGTGTGAAAGAGAAATATAAACAGACATATAAGAAACAGAGGCAGAGAATCAGGATCAAACCCAGTTATTAGCCAATGTTTTACATTACATTTACATTTATTCCATTATATTCAAAGTGATTGAAATGAGGAACATCACAACACTTTGTCATAAGATCCAACAGTTTGTAAGTTCTCTTTCAAATATTCACTCATCATCCTCACATCCTCACTCCAAAGGGGTCTGTCATTGTTGGGAGATAATTACATAGGTTGAGTCTCCTGAGCTTTTGACGACCATAACCACCAGTTCAGCAGAAACACCTTGCTTTTTTATCAGAATGCTTGGAGAGAGTGTTCTGAGGAGCCATTAACTATGAGAGTCCTAATGTGGGTAACACAACCCCCCCCCCCCCCCACACACCCCACACATCAGGATTTCTGACCGTAAATTGTTGAATATTTTCGATTCGCGATTGGTGCGCCTCTGACGTCCTTCCGAGCAGATTCAGTCACTCTTAACACACCTCACACCACAGGAAAATCTGATAAGATAATCTTTAGAACCACCAAGATAATCGGGACATTACCTAGGATTGTCGGAAGGGGAGAAATCGGCCCAAAATCAGCCCGATTATCTTGTGGTGTGTACCCAGCATTACATGCTCCTTATGTGATTTTAAGTGGCATGTTTGAGAACTCAGTCATCTCTAGAGTAGTGCTTCACACATCTGCCCTTCCCCACCAAACAGTGCATGATAAGGGAGACATCCAAAACCTGCAGTGGTGGAGGGCCTCTAGTACAGGTTTGGGAAGCACTGTTCTAGAGAGTATTCATAAAATATAAAAGCTCATTTTTTTAAAAACACTCTTACTCCTCTTTTTAGTACAGGCTAAGGGTGTGGGTAAGTTACATGACTTGTTCAGACAAGCAACTTCATCATGGATGTCTAAACTTTATCTTAGATGGTAACAAGTTTAAGGTGCTGCATAACTCGGCTTTTGTTCTTGAGGTCAGTGATTTGTCTGATACCTGTACTGACTTGAAATGACTTGCATTTCAGTTGGATAGGAAATTGCTATCTGTGTCCATGCTTAATGCACTTGTAGTGTACTAAAAACTTAAAAGTAAATTTAAAAATAAAAACTTATAATATATTAATATAACAAGAATAATATAATGTTAATTAAATAAAAGGCCACTTAAGTGTACTTAAAAAGAAATTTTCATGGCTATGTTTCTTAAGTACACATTTAAAAAAGTGACCTTTGTAAGTGTACTCAGTGTAAAGGGTACAGTAGGCCGATCTCCTCTCAATGCTTTCCCATTGGATGGTGGAGGCTTTTGGGGTGCCTTTTGGGCTACCTTTTGTCAGTAAAGGAGATATTATGCAGGAGCAAACTGGGCATCTCCGCATACTTACATTTTAAGATTAGATGTCACTGCGCCTATAGCCTCACATAGTTAATGAAGCTGGTAATGGAACTGAGAGGCTATTGCTCATTCTTTTTAAAGAGATTAAAATTAACATTCAAAGAAAAGCCTCAGATCAGAACACAACACACTCTTGATCCAGGCTTGTTTCATAATGCCCCACCCCCTCGTATTGAATCACTTACCCGCTGTGAAAAACCAACAGCAAACTTCTGAAAGTCAAGATTTTTGCTTGGACACAGAACAATGGAGAAAGAAAAAGGGTCTGTTACAAAAGTGAAGTACTTCCCAGCAATCTTACATGTGAAAACATTCCCATATTTTTTCTGAGTCTCTCTTAAGAAGCCTAAAGGGTTTGCAACATAATCCAACGTGACACCAATGAATGGGAGCCAACCAGTCATCAATGGAGGCTCCCCTTTTCGCCTGTAAATAGACACACACAATGACAGACAGCATAGTTAGCAACTTAAAAAAATCTTATAGGACATCTGAATTAAAAAATAAAATAAAAATAAATAATACACTTCCTGTAGGCTATAAAGTAATGTTCTCAGTTAGCCACATGCATCATGTCTAATATATATAGGCTATATATAAAAAAAATAAAAAATAAAAAAAAATATATCCAGTGGGTACGGGATAAATTATTCAGACCCCCTTAAATTTTCACTCTTTGTTATATTGCAGCATTTGCTAAAATCATTTAAGTAATTTTTTTTCCTCATTAATGTACACCCAGCACCCAATATTACAGAAAAACACAGAATGTTGACATTTTTGCAAATTTATTAAAAAGAAAAACTGAAATATCACATGTCCTAAGTATTCAGACCCTTTGCTGTGCACTCATATATTTAACTCAGGTGCTGACCATTTCTTCTGATCATCCTTGAGATGGTTCTACACAGTCATTTGAGTCCAGCTGTGTTTGATGATACTGATTGGGACTGATTAGGGAAAGCCACACACCTGTCTATATAAGACTTACAGCTCACAGTGCATGTCAGAGAAAATGAGAATCATAAGGTCAAAGGAACTGCCCGAAGAGCTCACAGACAGAATTGTGGCAAGGCACAGATCTGGCCGAGGTTACAAAAAAAATTTCTGCTGCACTTAAGGTTCCTTAGAGCACAGTGGCCTCCATAATCCTTTAAATGGAAGATGTTTGGGATGACCAGTACCCTTCCTAGAGCTGGCCGTCCGGCAAAACTGAGCTATCGGGGGAGAAGAGCCTTGGTGAGAGAGGTAAAGAAAACCCAAAGATCACTGTGGCTGAGCTACAGAGATGCAGTCAGGAGATGGGAGAAATTTATAGAAAGTCAACCATCACTGCAGCCCTCCACCAGTAGGGGCTTGATGGCAGATTGGCCCGACGGAAGCCTCTCCTCAGTGCAAGTCACATGAAAGCCCGCATGGAGTTGTGTGATGGTGAGAAATAAGATTCTCTGGTATGATGAGACAAGATAGAACTTTTTGGCCTTAATTATAAGCAGTATGTGTGGAGAAAACCAGTCACTGCTCATCACCTGTCCAATACAGTCACAACAGTGAAGCAGGGTCCCGGTGGCAGCATCATGCTGTGGGGGTGTTTTTTCAGCTGCAGGGGACAGGACGACTGGTTGCAATCGAGGACAAGATGAATGCGGCCAAGTACAGGGATATCCTGGACGAAAACCTTCTCCAGAGTGCTCAGGACCTCAGACTGGGCCGACGGTTTACCTTCCAACAAGACAATGACCCTAAGCACACAGCTAAAATAACGAAGAAGTGGCTTCAAAACAACTCTGTGACTGTTCTTGAATGACCCAACCAGAGCCCTGACTTAAACCCAATTGAGAATCTCTGGAGAGACCTAAAAACGGCTGTCCACCAACGTTTACCATCCAACCTGACAGAAATGGAGGGATGGCAAGGAGGATGGATAAGGCAATTTTTTTTTCCCCCAAATGCAGGTGTGAAAAACTTGTTGCATCTTTCCCAAAAGGACTCATGGCTGTATTAGATCAAAAGGGTGCTTCTACGAAATACTGAGCAAAGGGTCTGAATACTTAGGACCATGTGATATTTCAGTTTTTCTTTTTTAATAAATCTGCAAAAATGTCAACAATTATGTGTTTTTCTGTCAATATGGGTGCTGTGTGTACATTAATGAGGAAAAAAATAACTGAAATGATTTTAGCAAAAGGCTGCAATATCACAAAGAGTGAAAAATTTAAAGGGGTATGAATACTTTCCGTACCCACTGTATTATATATATGGCTTTTTTTTTACTGTAAATTATATTTCAAAATAATATTCAGCAGATTTAATCAACATATTACTTGATATACTTACACACACTTACACATTATTTATTGAAGAATGTGTTTTAAAAAATAATTTGTTTTATATATTCTATGTTTGTTTTGTTGTATTGTAGCCTAATCCGTCTGTTGCAATAATAATTAACAATTTACCAGTGGTCTTAGTATGATTCTACCATACGTGACCTCAAACTTCAGTTCCTCCTGTAGTAACATGACGAACAGATATAACCATATACCTTACCTTTTCACTTGTTATACGTGCACTAATTTACGAACGTTAAGCGTGAAGATTGCGTTATTCAAAAGAGACTTCTTTAATGACCGCGAGTTCATCTCACCTTTTCCGTGAGTGGCCGCATATCCACACTATCCAAAATGTAAGAAGAATCGTCGTAATAATGACAAGAAAGTTAGCCATTTCGGGTAATCTGCGTTTTACTTTTCCCCCTAACTACATTTTGATAGCTTGTTCCCTGACCTCGCCTTTATACGCGCCACGCAGCAGGCTTGACGCAACACAGTGAGCACACCACACACACCACACACACACACACACACTGGTTTGTTGTTATGGTTTATGGGGACTCTCCATAGGCGTAATGGTTTTTATACTGTACAAACCGTATTTTCTATTGCCCTACAACAACCCTACCCCTAAACCTACCCCTCACAGGAAACTTTCTGCATTTTTAGATTTTCAAAAAAACTCATTCTGAATGATTTATAAGCCTTTTGAAATACGGGGACACTCAAAATGTCCTCATCTAAATCACCTTCTCGTGGTAAGACTATGTCAATACCCATTTATTATACAAATATGTTCCCTCCTAAACATGCCAACAACACCACCACACACACACACACACAGACAGGTTTCCACAGTGGTATTTTATACTGTGCAAACTGTATTTGCTATCCCCTTACCTTAACCCTAAATCTACCCCTCACACAAAGGGTCCTCATAAGGACAAAATTTACTGGTATTATTATACTTGTGGGGACACTTGTAATGATAAAACAATAGATGTATTGTTAAAATTTTTATTAAAAAAGTATTTAGAAACTTTTTATGAGACCTGTGAACTGATGTAATACATTAACTAACAATCATCTCAGAGTTAGTTCTGAGAAAGTTACTCATTTGGCTTGATATTTTCTAATCTGATACAATGACACTGATGCATTTTATATGTGGCTTAAGTGCCCAAATATGCTTCAGAGCCACTGTATAAAGAAAAACCTGATACAAGACTAAGTGAATAATAAAGAATAACCCCAAATGTCAGATTGTTGGACACAAAAATCAACACAATGCTGTAGCAATCTTATTGAGCAAGTTCAGAGGCAGTTAGTGGTCAGGATTTAGACATTTCCTGAAAACCATGAACACTTTGTAACAGCAGTCTTAATTGCAACATAACATGTCAAAAAACAAATTATCAATAGTTTAAAGAAAATATGAAATAGGGTAGTCCGGGAATGTTTTTAATACTTTTTGCTGTAGTAATCCAAAACTTAATAAGAACATTTTCTTTATTTGCCCAAAATGACTGCAGGGACACAAACACAATCCAAACATCCATTTACACTTCAAAAACATTATATTTCAAATGAGCAGGACAGACCTGTGGGCAGACGAGAACTCTTTTATTTGCAGACCAGCAAACTCACCCAAACTGCACTTAACTCACACTGTCAACAGCTGCATAATTGCTTTAATACTTTGTGTCTATGTGTGTGTCAGTCACAGATCTAGCATATCTGTGTCCCCATCGATCATCACAGAAAGATAACGTACTCGTTACTAACGTAACCTCGGTTCCCTGAGTACCAGGAACGCGTACTGCGTTGTGAGACGATAGGGGGAAAAACGTCTCGAAGTTAGTATGTAACCCTCGGAACAGGAGCCGTTACGTCAGGATGACGAATTGGGATCTCGTAGAGAGGACAATCACACTTAGAGGTTAACAAAAAAAGCAATAAGTATGGCATATGCAATGTTTGCGGCGCACCCACCCGCCCCGCAGCCGCGGTTATAAGGGAGAGAGAGTGCAGTACACATTAAGATTTTCGCTGAGGAGCAGAGACGGTGTTGACTTTGGAGTACAGCGGGGTACAGAACTTGTGGAGACGGAACGTAATGTCTCCGTTCCCCCTTCAGGGAACTGAGGCGGTACATATGTAAACCGAGACATGCCCTTTCAAGTTACAGTCACGTTAAGTACGTCAGTGACTGAGAATTGGGCATAAGAATGGAACAGCGCAAATGCGACCCCATGAGTGCCTGAGAAACAAGCAACCCCACACCAGTTGGGGCGGAAGAATAGACAGGGCTTGGGCAGAGGTGTCCGCCACTGCTGTTCCGTACAGTGGTAAATTGGATAACTCTGGGAAAGTGTACCCAAGTAGGGGAACGCTACGGAAGCCACATCCTACATAAAGGAGGTATCATGTGGAAGTACAAATATGGACTGTAATAGCGGCAGTAGAGTACTACAGATGGAAGTCCTGGTTAGACTCAGCCAACCTGGGGTCGCGAGTCAATAACAGCAGAGATGGCCGAAGGGACTCTGCCGGAAAAGACACGGGCTGACCGTGAGGGAAGCAGACACAGTGGAAGATACACATGTGGATCACCCGGAGGGGAATCAAATACACACAGGCACTACGACAGCACAAGGGTGATTGGGCATACACGAGTGTGGACCTGGGTCTGGCCACGCCTGACCGCCGAGGGTGAGGGAGGAACTTCAACAGGGTTCACCAAAAAGGAAACTGAACTGAGAAGCACTTTAGCGCACGTATCCGGTCTGTAGAGGGGAACGGCGCAACAAGCGTGATCGACACCGAGCAGGTCAGGTGTTACTGCCTACCTGAGGCGAGTACACAAGAGGACACAGGCTCTACACGGAGATTATAGAATCTCACAAACGGGTAGGTGTCGCCCCAGGCGCGCCGGTCCCGCACTAATGCTCAAGAAGATGCCACTCCTCTCGTAGGGTGTGCTCTCACTCCGAGGGGGCATGGTAATGTTGGGCCTGGTATGCCAAGACTGTAGCCTCCACTAACCAGTGGGCAAGTATTTGTTTGGAGACAGCCTTTCCCTTCTGCTGATCTCCAAAGCAGACAAAGAGCTGGTCTAAGGACCTGAAGCTCTGCGTGTGGCCCACATAAATGCACAGAGCAGAGCAAAGTCTGGGTCTGCCTCCTCCCGGGGCAGCACTTGAAAGTTCACCACCTGATCCCTAAAAGGAGTGGTGGGAACTTTGGGCACATAACCAGGCCGGGGTCTCAAGGTAACATGAGAATCAGCCGGACCAAACTCAAGGCACGATTCATTGACCAAAAATGCCTGCAGGTCCCCCACCCTCTTGACCGAAGCCAGTGCAGTGAGGAGCACTGTCTTTAGCGACAGAAACTTAAGTTCTACTGACTGCAGAGGCTCAAAGGGCTCCCCCTTCAAGGCCGCCAGAACCGAGGGGAGATCCCAAGAGGGTAAAAGGTGAGGGCGCGGAGGATTCAGCCTCCTCGCACCCCTAAGGAACCTGAAGATCAAGTCGTGCTTCCCAAAGAGTTTCAGTTCTACTGCAATGTGTGCGGCGATAGCAGCCAACATTACACTTGAGGTGGAGGGAGACAGCCTTTGCCCGACCTTCTTGCAGAACAGAAAGGAGGCATGACCGACGATCGGGCATCTCTACGGGGGTCTTCTCGGTGAGAAGAGCGCCATTCGATGAACAGGTTCCACTTCAGCGCGTAGGCGTGCCTCATAGAGGGCGCTCTAGCTGAAGTGATGGTGTTAACTACCGCTGGAGCTAGCCCACCTAAAACCTCCGCGTCCCATCCAGGGACCACACGTGGAGATTCCACAGGTCTGGGCGCGGGTGCCAGAGGGTGCCCCCTCTCTGAGAAAGGAGATCCCTACTCAGAGGAGTTTGCCAAGTAGGGGCTGTCACGAGGAGCATCAGTTCTGGGAACTAAGTCCGATTGGGCCAGTATGGCGCTACTAAGAGGACCTGCTCCTCACCCTCCCTGACCTTGCACAATGTCTGTGCGAGAAGGCTCACTGGGGGAAAAGCATACTTGCGAAGGCCCCGCGGCCAGCTGTGTGCAGTGCATCCATGACGAGGTCAGTGGAATGTTTTTTTTTTCTTTTCCTTTTTTTTTTTCCCCATGGCAGTAGAACAACTGGCAGTGAGTGGTTTCTGATGAGGCAAACAGGTCTACCTGAGCGTTCCCAAAGCGTCTCCAAATCAGCTGGACTGGCTCGGGGTGGAGGCGCCCCGGAAAGGGCAGACTGACCTGAGAGATCATCGGCTGCACGATTGAGCTCGCATGGGATGTGAACGGCGCGAAGCGACCACAGATGCTTCTGACTCCAAAGGAGGAAATGGCGGGCGAGTTGCGACACTGCCCTGGTGGTTGATGTACGCAAAGGTCGCAGTGCTGTCCGTACGGACCACTACGTGCTTGTCGTGTAGCAGCGATTTGAAGCGGCGCAGAGCAAGCCATACTGCTAGAAACTCGAGGCAATTGATATGCCACTGCAGACGAGGCCCTGTCCAGGTGCCCGATGCTGCATGCCCGTTGCACATGGACCAGCCATGGCAGAAGCACTGTTGAAACAAAAACAGGCTGGAACTTGAACTAGAAATCCTGCCCAAAAGAAAGGCAAGGTGACCCCGAAAAGGGCTGAAGGTCTGGCGGAAGGATGGGGTCTGACGAGACCCGTTGAGTGCGCGTTTGCCATGCCCATTCGAGACTCGGTCTTGTGAATTCACAGGGTGAAGCAGTATCTTGAAGCAATATGAGCGGCGTGGGGGGGGGGGTGGGGGGGGGGGGGGGGGGGACAGTGGCCGAAGGAGGCCATATGGTCCAGGAGGCCTCTGAAAACTGTTTCAGTGGAACCGCCCTCCTGTGCTGAAATGACTCCAGGCAGTTCAGCATCGACTGAGCGTGCTCTACTGAGAGGCGCGCTGTTAGATTGACTGAGTCCAACTCCATACCGAGAAAAGAGATCCTCTGCACGGGGAAGAGTTTGCTCTTTTCCCAGTTGACCCCGAAGCCCCAAACCGCTGAGTGGCTGAGTACCAGTCACTGGTCAGCAAACACGTCGCTCAAGACTGGGCCCGTAATGAGGCCGTCATCGAGGTAGTTGAATTGGCGATGCCTCTTGCCCTCCAGGGGGACGAGGGCTGCCTACCAAGGACCTTGGTGAAGACACGAAGCGGCCGGACAGGACAGCCTGGAAGGGGAGGATCTCTTGTACTGATATGCTCGGCCCCTCGAACGCGAAGTGGCAGAATAAGAATCGCCTGTGTGAGGAGGATCGAAACATGAAAGTATGTGTCCTTCAGGTCAATCGCTGCAAACCACTGTGTGGACTGAACGCATCGAAAAACAGTTTCTGCGTTAACATCCTGCACAGGAGCCTGGAAGGGCTGGTTCCGAAAACGTGGAGGTCCAGGATTGGTTGTAACCCACCGCCTTTCTTTGGTACAATGAAGTAGGGTTGTAAATCCCTGTCTTCATATTGGCTGGAGGGACTGGCTCTATCGCGTCCTTCGCCAGAAAGGACTGCGATTTCCGCTCGCAAGATGGGAGCATCCTTGTTCGGCACAGAGGCGAACCAAATGCCCCTAAACTTGGGAGGGTGCCGGGCGAATTGAACCGCGTAGCCGAGTCTGATGTTTCGCGTGAATCAGCGCCGATGGTCTGGGGACGGGCTAGCCGAGTCCCCAGAATCGAGCAAGCAGGACTCTGGGACCCCACCGACGTAAACCGCCAGTGGGGCAGCGAGGTGGAGACAGGGACCCGACCGGGGAAGGCACAGGTCCCGGGTGGGGTAGAGGCACGGTTGCAACAGCTTCCACTGGATCCAATGTTTGGCAGGGGGGTGTGTGAAAGGCACATAGGTCCTCAAACTGGGCCCTGCTGCCCGATGGCGAAAGGAGAGGGGGACGGGAGTGTTGAGGCTGTGCCTCGCACACTGCCATCCTCGTCCTTCTTGAGACACGGAGAAGAAATAGGAAATGCTCGTTTACTGAATGTGTTTGGGTCCAACGGCTGGAGGAGCCAGGGGCGGAAAAAAAACAAAAGATTCTCCACCCGGCCCTCCTCCGGGGGAAGGAGTGGTGCGCTCACCATCTCCAGAAGAGCAGGATCCAGAGTCTCCGGGTCGCCCGTCTCAGGGATGGGCCGCTTTCCTGCTGCCAGCTCCACGCTGCAGCCGGTGTGAAGGCTGTTGCTGAGGCCAAGCTGGAGCGGAGGTGGAGGCAGCAGGAGTGCGCCCTCTGTGACAAGGGGGTGGAGGGACTGCAGCCGCCAGGGCAGGATGTGTCTGATCGCCTCTGTCTGCTTCTGTGCAGCGGAGAACTGCTGGGCAAAGTTATCCACCGTGTCGCCGAAGACTGCAGCCTGGGAGATCGGGGAGTCCAGGAAACGGTGTTTGTCGGCCTCCCTCATATATGCCAGGTTCAGCCAAAGGTGGCGTTCCTGGACCACCAGGGTGGACATCGTCTGACCGAGGGACCGCGCCGTGACTTTCGTCGCCTGAAGGGTGAGGTCCGTCGCAGTGCGCAGTTTCTGCATTACCCCTGGGTCAGAACTGCCCTTGTGCAGCTGCTTCAATGCCTTAGCCTGGTAGAATTGCAGGAGGGCCATGGTGTGCAGGGCGGAAACGGCCTGTCCAGCAGCACTGTAAGCCATAGCCGTCAGAGCGGACGAGAGAAAATTACAAGATATTGAAGGGATACGGGGATTACCTTGCCAGGCAGTGCCGCTTTGCAGGCAGAGCTGCATCGCAATAGCGCGCTCGGCTGGAGGGATCTCCACATACACCTTAGCCACCCCGCCATAGAGGTCAGTGAGGACGGAAGAAGTACTAGCTCTGTTTCGGGCAGAAAAAGCTGGCCTCCAAGATCTAGTAACTTCTTCATGCACTTCCGGGAAGAATGGAACTGGAGGTGGCTGCCGTCGCCCGGCCTCTGTAACAATCATCAAAACCTCGAGGTTTGGGAGAGGAGGGGGTTTTCCATTTGCAACCCGATGCTCTCGGCGGGCCACGGGAACGCATAGCAGTCGCTTGAATCTGACTCGGGCAACGCCATTTAATGACGGAGGGCAGAAAAGAAGAGTCTTCATCTCCAGAGCCTAGCTCGTCCCTCGATGCAGTGATCGACATCCTGTCATCTGCCGGAGGCCCGAATGAGATGCTAGACCCCGCCCTGTCTGGGGTCTCAGCCACCTCCTCAGGTCTCAACAGAGAGACGCGATGTTGCTGGAGGAGTGAGGGCCTGTGGGAAAAGCCCTCACTTAATCCTCAGAGGTCTTTGACCACAGCCGAAGTAGTGTCTCCTCTGCTGGGAGACAGAGGGAACTAGAACGGGGCATGGGGGTCGGGGGAATCCTCCTCGTTTGCTGAAGAGAGACTCGACCGCAACATCGCAAGGACATCGTCCTGCAATGAGAACATGAGTCATCCACGAGCGCTGATTCAGCGTGCTCAAAGCCCAGGCAAGAGATGCAGTGATCCGTTGGCTGGGTGACAGCACGCTCTTGGCAAAATTGACCCTGAGTCCCAGGCATTCTAAGTGGCTGAGGAGGAATGATCTGTGAATAGTAGCTCGTCCTCCGACTGGGCCAAGATGAGCCAGTAGTCGAGGTAATTCAGAATGTGGATTTCCATCTGTCTCAGAGGCGAGAGAGCCGCATCTATGCACTTCGTAAAAAGTGCGAGAAAGAGCTAGGGACGTCCAAAGGGAGGACCGTGTATGATATATATGCCAATCCCTCGCCGTCGAAAAGTCTGTGGTGGGGGGGCTCTTGTGGGAATGTGAAAGTAGGCGGGTCAGCGAAAGAAACAGTCCCCCTGGGCACACTTGCGAGAGGATCTGTTTCAATGTAATCATCCTGAACGGCCGTTTCACGAGGGAGCAGTTCAGGTGAGCTGAGGAGTGAGGATGGGCCTCTTTTGAGATTGGCCATCCTGTTGGGGACGAGGAAAATCGCGGCTGTGGAATCAGAATCGCCTGAGCTGGTGGAACCGTATTCTACTGCTCCTACTCTATTGCCAGAAATTCGTCACCTCGGAGGTAGGACAGGTGCGTCTTTGCTCCTAAACCGAGGTGGGAACACGCAGTCGACTCGTGAAACCTGACAAGGGGTTGGATTAATTTGAGTGGCTGGTCGTGGTATGGGGACCCCACACTCGTGATAAATAGAAGAGGAAATTTGCTCTCTTTGAAAATGCTTTCAAAAAATGCTTCACTAGACTTAACGCTCTCGTAGCGAGAGCAGTCAGCCCCCGTGCGCACTGCCTCACCGTGGACGTGGCCCAGACGTGTCCAATTTGAAGCTGTCAGTGATAATAATCATTAGTGACAGCATTCTCGTTTAATCTGCCTAAAAAGATCAAACCGCTCATTAGAAGAGGGGTACTGATGATCTTTGTGTAAACACACACCGGAGGTGTTTTTCCACACCCACCACCCCAGTCACTTTTTATTTGTCTTGCGCATTCTCTCAGGTCCGCTCGTGGCCTTCATTGAAGAAGGCGAGCTGCGAGCAAAGCAGAGCGAGACATGTACTCTATGTAGTGAGAGCGGTCTGTCTCAGCGAGCGCAGCCTCAGCGTGGGCATGGCCATGGCCTAAGCGAGAGGCACGTTCAAATACAAAGCTGTCAGCGATATTGAATAATTGGTGACAGCATTCTGCTCCAAACCGCCCAGGAGGATTAAGCCGCTCGACAAACGAGATGTGTAAACACATGTGCGGATCAAAGCAGCTGCGTGGAGAGTGATGCAGAGGGATTTGATGGCTTACAATCACTCAAACATATGACTCGGTATCCCGCAGGTTCCAATTTCGTCCTCCGAGTAACGAAACTGTGAAGCTCCAGTTTCTGCTCCGATCTTCCTAGGAGGATTAAGACGCTCGGTGTAACGAGGGGCGCCGATCCTCACGTGTAACATACACTGGCAGATCAAGCACACATATGATGCAGTGCCCCCCCGGCATGAAATGGCTCAAGCCTGATTCGTCACCCGCACGGCTCACCGTTGATTCCTAGAGGTAACTGGGAGGAGAGAAAACATGAAAGTGGGCGAGGCGGAGGCTGCCTTCGTGAACAGAACGTGGCAGACATGGTAAAAGCAGCCATCTCTGTGAGCCCAAGGCCTTAGCGACACACACACAAATGCGAAGCTGCCAGTGACAGCGTTCTGCTCCGATCCACCTAGGAGGATAGAAGACATGGATCGAAGAGCAGTGGGGAGAGCGAGCACGCAGGGCTCGTGCAGGCTTGAGACGCTCAGACTGGTAGTTGCTTAGCTCCAGATTTTGCTGTTTCCTCTCCTCTCTGAGGCTCGCAGAGGAGGAGAAACGGTGAGAGCGGGGATGCCTCATTTTGAAGGCGGTATGCGAGTGGAGAAGATGCGAGGACTCATGCTCTCAGTGAGCATTCTGTCTCAGTGAGCGTGCAGCTCATTGCCCTTCTGCAGCGGATCAAAGTGCAGCGGGGAGAGCGAGCACGCGTGTACAGTGCCGGCGTGAGATCGCTCAGACCCGGTTGCTTAGTTCCCTGACTCTGCTGTTTCTCTCTCCGAGGCTCGCTGAGAGAGGAGAAACGGGAGAGCAGGGCAGCCCTCAATGAAGGCGGTCCGTGAATGGACAAGAGCGAGACTCATGCTCTCAGCGAGAGCATTCCGTCTCAAACAAAGAGACATTCGAGAGTGCAGTCTCTCGTGGGGGCTGCCCAGACATGCGACGCACTCACTGCTCTTCTGCAACGTGCACGATTCCCTGCACAAGCCACAGACATTTGTAACAACGTCGCTAGAAATTTTGCTCTTTTAGAACTTACCTCTTAGAAATAAGCTCTTTTAGGCTAGCCGGATGGCGGCAGGGGATCAGCTGGGACCGCTGCTGCTGCGACGCTGAAGGCAGCGGAGAAGTGGCGAATCAGCCGAGCAGAGGGTCACTGGCCCCCAGTGCTCCACTGCAAAGCTCCGCTGCCGAGCCATTGGTTCGTTTTTTAATTCACTGCATGAACCAATGGCTGTGCAGTTACACTGTATTATTGAAAGGCTTCAGTCATCGGAGAAAAAGGAGTTTTCCCCATAGTGTCTTAGCAGAAGCAGTACGAGTGAAGTATCGATAGGGAACAAATTTCTTCCACAATGTTGGATTTAATTTCATTGGCTATGATTGAAATCTGATGTGGTTATCATAAGATTAACTTATGCCCACTCCGTTCTTTTTGCAGAGCAAAATCAATTGCTTAAACTTTGTAAAAGGAAGTTCTTCCCATTAAGGATATTTTCTGGAGCCTCCGTGCACCAGCAATAGAACCGACAGAGCACAGCGCAGAGACTTAGCTAGCAAGTAGGGGGTCAAGGGAAATCCTTTAGCACACGGTGTGTATAGCTATAAGGAATTTTTGTGATTTTTTTTTTCCCTTCCATTTCTCCCTTATCTTATTTGGCTATGTTGCTTTTTTCATTTCTTCCCCACGGGCTTGTTTGGGGTTTTGTTTGAGCGCTTGACACTGCTTAATTTTCCTGTCATTATCTAACTCACTAAACTAGTTGATGAGATGTTCCTCTCAGCTGAAATCACATTCGAATTTGAGGGGCAGAAAGGGCACTTCACCATTAGTGATTAAAGGGGCAGTGGTGGATCAACAATCAGGGATTCCTTGTTGGTGTTCTCACCTCATTAAAGTTTTGCATTGACCGAGTCTGAGCAGCTGTTTGTCACTGAAATGATGTTGCATTGGGTATCTTAGCCTCATTTGTGCATACTACACATTCACATTTTATGAGGTTTTACAGTCTTCACGGTGGTTACTTTGTAGTAAATTGCCATGATTTTATATGGGCTTTAAACAACTGTCACACCTTTAGGATGTTCCCATATAGTGTCAGCTACTGACATAACATCTCATTCCCTCAGGGAACCAATGCTACATATGTAACTGTGACGTTATCAAATAAAAGGCACAAGACACTCAGTGTCCAGAATGAGAAGAAATAGGATCGAGGAGCAGGAAAGCCTTTAATAAAAGTCAAAAAGTGATTGCAGGTGGTATGGAAACATTTTATGCTATCCTCAAAGCATAGACCCTAAGTGTTTGCCAGAATAATTCTCTAAAAAAAATACAGTAAAATACAAACATATCTACAGAACAACCTTTAAAACGTACATTATAAAACTCATTTTAAACCAGTAAATTTAACAACACACACTGCTACTAAAATCTGTTTCCTACCTTTAACATTTACTGACAGACACCATAATTATGCAGGTGGTAAAAGAGGAAGCCAAATAAAGAAGACTGGGATGACGGTTTTCATAAGCAAACAGTTTTATCAAGCTGAAGTATATGCTAGCATAAAGATGGTACACAGAGTGTTCCATTTATGCAACACGAAATACCTCCCAGGAAACACAGTGACCCTAAAAAACTATACCATTTATAGCATTTTTCTGTAAAATTGCATAAAATGTTCAGTTATATCTTTCTTTTGCCGTTTTCCCCAGGTTTGTACCGGTTTAAAATAAATCTATAATATATCTTTCTCTATCTATTTCTCTCTATGACATCCATACACACCCACACCTTTATATATATATATCTATCCTTCTACCTAGTATTATATATCCTCCCGTGGTGTGCAACCGGGTTGGCCCTTCCTGATTCTATTTTTTTGCCGTTTTCCACCCCCCCCCCCCCCCCCCCCCCCCCCCCCCCCCCCCCCCCCCCCCCCCCCCCCCCCCCCCCCCCCCCCCCCCCCCCCCCCCCCCCCCTTCGCTTTCCCTCGCCCCCCCCCCCCCCCCCCCCCCCCCCCCCCCCCCCCCCCCCCCCCCCCCCCCCCCCCCCCCCCCCCCCCCCCCCCCCCCCCACCCCCCCCCCCCCCCCCCCCCTTCCCCTTTCCCCTCCTTCCTCCCCCTCCCCCCCCCCCCCCCCCCCCCCCCCCCCCCCCCCCCCCCCCCCCCCCACCCCCCCCCACCTTTAATGTTTCAGACATCAAACAACTTTAATATTAGTAAAAAGCTAACACAAGTGAAACAAACATGCGTTTAAATACGGTTGTTATTTATTAAGGAAACAAAATCCAAAAATCTGGCCCTGTAGAAAAAGGTTTGCCCTAAACATAATAACTGGTTGGGCCACCCTTAGCAGCAACATCTGCAATCAAGCGTTTGCGATAACTGGCTTTGAGTCTTTCACATCGCTGTGGAGGATTTTTGTCCCACTCTTCTTTGCAGAATTTTTTTTTATTCAGCCACATTGGAGGGTTTTCGATCATGAACTGCCTTTTTAAGGTCATGCACAGCATCTCAATAGGATTCAGGTCAAGACATTGACTAGGCCACTCCAAAGTCTTCAATTTGTTTTTCTTCAGCCATTCAGAGGTGGACTTGCTGGTGTGTTTTTGGTCATTGTCCTGCTGCAGAACCCAAGTACGCTTCAGCTTGAGGTCACGAACAGATGGCCGGACATTCTTCTACAGGATTTTTTGGTAAATAGCAGAATTCATGGTTCCATTTATCACAGCAAGTCTTTCAGGTCCTGAAGCAGCAAAGCAGCCCCAGACCATCACACTATCACCACCATATTTTACTGTTGGTATGATGTTCTTTTTCTGAAATGCAGTGTTACTTTTACGCCAGACGTAATGGGACACGCACCTTCCAAAAAGTTCAACTTCTGTCTCATCAGTCCACAGAATATTTGACCAAAAGTCTTGGGGATAATCAAGATTTGTTGGCAAAAAACTGAGACAAGCCTTTATGTTCTTTTTGCTCAGCAGTGGTTTATGTCTTGGAACTCTGCCATGTAGACCATTTTTGCCCAGTCTCTTTCTATGGTGGAGTCATGAACACTGACCTTAAACTGAGGCAAGTGAGGCCTGCAGTTCTTTGGATGTTGTTTTGGGGTCTTTTGTGACCTCTTGGATGAGTCGTCGCTGTGCTCTTGGGGTAATTTTGGTCGGCCGGCCACTCCTGGGAAGGTTCTCCACGGTTCCATGTTTTTGCCATTTGTGAATAATGGCTATCACTGTGGTTCGCTGGAGTCCCAAAGCTTTAGAAAGGGCTTTATAACCTTTTCCAGACTGATAAATCTCAATTACTTTCATTCTCATTTGTTTCTGAATTTCTCTGGATCTCTGCATGATGTCTAGCTTTTAAGGATCTTTTGATCTACTTCACTTTGTCAGACAGGTCCCATTTAAGAGATTTCTTGATTGCAAACAGCTGTGGCAGTAATCAGGCCTGGGTGTGGCTAGAAAAATTGAACCTGATAAACCACAGTTTTAACAGGGGGGCAAACACTTCTTCACACAGGGCCATGTAGTTTTGGATTTGGTTTTCCCTTAACGAATAATAAACTTCATTTTTTTTTTTTTTTTATTTTTTTTTTTTTTTTTTTTGAATAGTATGTGTTGTTAAAAGATAAACTGCTGTTGTATGCTTTTTTACAGTATGCAGTGTTATTTACTTTGACTATATTTTTTATTTACATTTGTTTGGATGTGTGAAACCTTAAAGTGTGACAGACAAACATTGCCAAAAAAAAACAAATATCAAATAAGAAATCAGGGGCCAATAGTTTTTCACACCACTGTATATTTATTTACCATTTGAAATGGCTGTACCAAGGTGTTCCTCTCATGCTTCCTTAAATCTGACAAATCAGGATTTAAAGTGGGGATGCACTGATTGATAGGCCACCATTGTTAATTGGCTGATTTTCATTCTAATCGATGTAAATGATCTGGAGTTAGGGGTAACTGGATCTTATGAGTCTATTGTTTATTGTACAAACTGCAGCAGTCACTGCTGAAAGAGTGCTACTATACTGATGAGAAGACACTTGCCCATTGAGGCACATATGAGAGAATGGATATATTCGCACTAAAGAGTATTGGTATTATTGGTAACTGAAAAACATTATGACAATTAGAAGCTTCACCACGTCCTTGCCTGGCCACCTTGCATACAGAATGGCTAAGACAAGGAACTAGGCCGTGGGGAGATAATCAGGAACTTACTTTAGACGAGAGTTAGATTGTGGATCACAAAAAAAATCGCTACGGACATATGGAGGTAGCAATATCATTGCGTAAGTATCAGAGGCAGAAGGGTGGTCAGGCTATTAGCCCTTTCCTGAGAATGGTCTGAACGAACATCTTAAAATAAGATCAACTCTGATTGTAGACATAGGCAGTATTATGGCCCAAGATTTATGGTAATGGTCAAACAGGCGAATGACATAAATCCTACTCCCGGGGACCAATAAAGCAAGAGGACCGCATATGAAGATGGGGAGATAAGGTTTGGGGAAAATGGGTTGAATAGGCTCACTTTTGTTTTGATAGTCTTGTATCCGAGGTAATGTCTTTGTAGATATTCTAAACATCTTAACATACGTTCCACAGATTTATTTGCTACAGATAAAGCTACTTTCAGAATTTCTTAAATGTGTAACACTTAATATCAAAGTACAAAGAGCGCTGTTGATTACAATCCACCTACCTCTGTAGATGTCATTAGGACAAACATGTCACAAAAATACATCTTTCTCTCAAAACACTTGGCTAGTAAATACCCACCCTGATCCCAATGTTCCTCCATCTTACTAGTAGGCTATGTGAAATGAATAAGTGGTCCCCAAGCCTACGCTGTTTACAGAGATGACCCTATTTAAATTGTCTTTTGTGTTACAGCTTAAGTGACACAACAAAATGAAACATCAAACCAGTGATGAAAATGACAGATAGTTATGCTATAACAGTATTCCACCAAAGCCAAAGCTGGTGGGACTAGCGCATGTAATATCATAATACATGTGCACTCCATAAACTGTAGAATGTCCTGAAAAAGTTCCTTCTTCAGTAATTCAACTCAAATTGTGAAACTCGTGTAATAAATCAATGCACACAGACTGAAGTAGTTTAAGTTTTTGGTTCTTTTAATTGTGATGATTTTGGCTAACATTTAACAAAAACCCACCAATTCACTATCTCAACAAATTAGAATACTTCATAAGACCAATAAAAAAAAATGTTTTTGTGAATTGTTGGCCTTCTGGAAAGCATGTTAATTTACTGTACATGTACCAATACTTGGTAGGGGCTCCTTATGCTTTAATTACTACCTCAATTCGGCGTGGCATGGAGGTGATCAGTTTGTGGCACTGCTGGAGGTGGTATGGAAGCCCAGGTTTCTATTTTACAGTGGCCTTCAGCTCATCTGCATTTTTGGTCTCGTTTCTCATTTTCCTCTTGACAATACCCAATAGATTCTCTACAGGGATCAGGTCTGTGGTGTGCTGGCCAGTCAAGCACACCAACACATGGTCATTTAACCAACTTTTGGTGCTTTTGCAGTGTGGGCAGGTGCCAAATCCTGCTGGAAAATGAACTCAGCAACTTCAAAAAGCTGGTCAGCAGAATGAAGCATGAAGTGCTCCAAAATTTCTTGGTAAAGGTGCAGTGACGTTGGTTTTCAAAGAGCACAATGGACCGGACCCAGCAATTTTACCCCCCCCCCCCCCCCCCCCCCCCCCCCCCCCCCCCCCCCCCCCCCCTCCACGATGACATGAACCAAATCATCACAGACTGTGGAAACTTAACATTGGACTTCAAGCAACTTGGGCTATGAGTTCTCCACCCTTCCTCCAGACTCTAGAACCTTGGTTTCCAAATGAACTTTAACAAAAATTGCTTACACATTTGATAAGAGGACTTTGGACCACTGAGCAACAATCCAGTTCTTATTCTCCTTAGCCCAGGTAAGACACCTCTGACTTTGTCTGTGGTTCAGGAGTGGCTTAAGAGGAATATGACAACTGTAGCCAAGTTCCTTGACACGTCTGTGTGTGGTGCTCTTGATGCCTTGACCCCAGCCTCTGTCCATTCCTTGTGAAGTTCACTCAATTTCTTGAATTGATTTTGCTTGACAATCTTCATAAGGTTGCGGTTCTCTCGGTTGGTTGTGCTTTTTTTTTTCCACACTTTTTCCTTCCACTCAACTTTCAGTTAACATGCTTGGATACAGCACTCTGTGAACAGACAGCTTCTTTGGCAATGAATGTTTGTGGCTTACCCTCCTTGTGAACGGTGTCAATGATTGTCTTCTGGACAAACTGTCAGATCAGCAGTCCTCGCCATGATTGTGTAGCCTAGTGAACCAAACTGAGAGACCATGTTGAAGGCTCAGGAAACATTTGCAGGTATTTTGAGTTGATTAGCTGATTGGAGGTCACCCTTTTCTAATTTGTTGTGATAGTGGTGGGTTTTTGTTAAATGTGAGCCAAAATCATCACAATTAAAAGAACCAAAGACTTAAACTACTTCAGTCAGTGTGCATTGAATTTATTTAATACACGAGTTTAACAATTTGTTGAATTACTGAAATAAATGAACTTTTCACGACATTCTAATTTATTGAGACGCACCAGTATATACCAGTCACTGTCATTTGTGTGTTATTGTGGGACAGAGGAGTTTGCTACAAAAACTGGTTATGATTACATGTTAATCCAAAGCAACCCAAGTGGACGGTGCTTAGTCTGGGGAAAAAAAAAGTAAAAAAAAAATTACAAATAAAGAAATATAAAAATGAAATAAAATTCAGATTTGATCACGTGCAATTAATTCTGTAGACAGTCTGCCTGAAAAGATTTGATTTGAGAAAAATCCAATTTGTCTGCAGCCTGAACATAGCCTAACACAAGAAACAGTGTTAAACTAACTCCAACTCAAAACACAAATTAAACACAGATTTGATGTCATATGTTGACAGTCTGTGTAGTTGGATGGTTGAGCTCCAGAAAATCCTAAATATCCTTTAAGAACCATCCTTTGTAGAAGTGTGGAATTATCTTAAAAAGAGTTAGGTTACTTTATGGCTGATTTATATTCTCTGCCCGTATGTGACGTTAAAATTAGTGTCAGTTTTAATTTTGTCCATGACAGCATTTGAATGAAGTTTGAATAATTTGTTATTAGTAGTCTATATGTTAAAAGAATATTTAAGCTACCAAAAAAAAGTATCAATTTAATCTAAAAGTCTTCAAAATCATTCATGATGTATATCTTTATATATATTTTTTAAATATATACTATTTGTATTTGGTCTGGTCAGTTCTTTATTTGTAAATGAAAATAGATGCTGATTTATCGCCACGTAATGGGTTTAACCTATTACTTCGTAGTAAATACAGTCATAAAAGTCATACCCCTTTTATGGGCCTGATTAGGATTTGGGCTCACATTTATAAGGCCTATTAACAAAACATACTTTAATATAACATAATAATCAGTGTCAGGCTCTTGGTTCAGGCTTGATTTACTAATGCATGAACAGCAGTTACCACTTTGAGACAAAGAATGTGTGTACATGAGTTCTTACATATTACACCAATCCTAGGTCATGAAATGCAGTTTCAGACTTTTAGATTTTGTTTCTCATGGTGAGTTTATAAAGTTTGCAACGTTTTTTGCACCAAAAGGTCTTTCAGCAGTATTTCTCTTGTGACTGACAGACAGACACGAGTTGTTAGAAACACACCTCCTTAATTACATCGACCGATGACATGCTAAGGGGTGTGTTGAGGAGAAATTGTGACGTCATAATTGTACCAATTTAAAATCTAGGTGTTTCACAAGGGTTTAAGAGAATAATAAATATTTCATTTAGTTTTGAGTTTTGAAGCCTGCTTTGAAACTTTTGGGTTTTTATTGCAGAGTAACCTCTCGTATGTGTAAATATCAAGAACATTGTGATTCTCCATTCTATGACCCTTTTAATTAGGTAAAGAGATATGAAATTTAGGGGAAAATAAAGCAAATGCATAAAAATGAATATAATCATATTGTCACCACCAGTGTTGGGGTAACGCATTACAAGTAACGCGAGTTACGTAATCAGATTACTTTTTTCAAGTAACTAGTAAAGTAACGCATTACTTTTTAATTTACAAGAGAATATCTGAGTTACTTTTTCAAATAAGTAGCGCAAGTTACTTTTTTCCAATTTATTGATTGACAGCTCTCCTGTACCCATGTTGAGAGAAATCAGAAGATGTTGCTCTAAAATAAATATGAATATGCATTAATTCATCTCACTCACACACAAAAAAAAACACAGATTCAGTATTCCTCAAAATGAATAAAAATAATTGTAATGTGGTGTTTTGTTTCATGTTCATGTTTTCCATGTCTTTTCTTTTGTAATTGTTTCATGGTCCCTGTTTGTGTCATGCTTCCCTTGCCCTCATGTATTCATGCCATTGGTTCCCCTGTTCATTATGTCATGTTCTGATTGGTTGTTTTAGTCATGTGTCTTGTTTCCCATTGGTTTGTTCTTGTCATGTGACCCTCTTGTTTCCTATAAGTAGCTTCATGTTCCCATTGTGCCCTGGTTGTGTATTGAAGTTGTAACCTGCTGTTGGTGAGTCTAGTCTGTTCATGCCTCGTCAAGTCTGTTCATGCCTAGTCAAGTCTGTTCTGTGTCTCGGATTGTTTGCTGTTTGGATCACTTTGTAAATAAACTGCACTTGGGTTCTCACTACGCTCGCCTTCAGTGGATGATTCGTTACAGAATACACAACCACCACATTGAACCTAGCAGATCGCCTAGTTCGCCTCCATCAAGGTAATCACTCCATTGAGGATTATGTGGAGGACTTTTGTGTGCTTTGTCACATAGTTGACTTTAAGGATAGTTTCCTGAAAGACATTTTCCGTTATGGTAAGTAAGGACATGCCACGTTTAATGCCACGCAATACCCCACACTGGTCACTAGAACAGTATATAGACTTTGCTCTGCAGTTGAGTGGATCTGCTTTCACTGTGGGTGTCATGGAGGAGGAACATGACACTTCCCAAAAGTCTGCTCACGTCATGCCTGCTACTCCAGGGTTTGTTCACGTCATGCCTGCCAAGCCAAAGCCTGCCTACGTCATGCCTGCCAAGCCACAGCCTGCTCACGTCATGCCTGCCAAGCCACAGCCTGCTCACGTCATGCCTGCCAAGCCACAGCCTGCAAATGTCACGCCTGCTACTCCAGGACCTGCTCACACCATGCCAGATAAGTCAAAGTTTACTCCTGTCATATCTACCAAGTCAGAACCTGTTCAAATCATGTCTGCCAAGCCAGAGTCTGATAACATCATGTCTGCTACCCCAGGGCCTGCTCACGTCACGTCTGCCAAGCCAGAGCTTGCTCACAATCATGCCGGTCACGGCTGAGTCCCCGGCCAAGATGGCCGCCACGCCAGAGTCGGACGCGGAGCTTGGGCCAAGACTCAAAAGACTGATTGCTAGTGTGATGGACCCACCTCTGATGTGGGTGCGAGCTGCAGGCATCGCGGTAACGTCAGCGCTTTCAAGCCCCGCCATCGTAGAGGTCATGCCACACTCTGCTGCCCTTCCTGTAATGGCGGTCGCCATTTTGAGTGTGTGGGCTGCACATTGCACTCCAGAGGCCTCTCCTGTCCACGAGTCCGCTCCAGAGGCCTCTCCTGTCCACGAGTCCGCTCCAGAGGCCTCTCATGTCCACGACGGGGTGTCCGCTGTCCAGAGGCCTTCTCTGTCCCCGAGTCCGTCCGAGGGGGGCCTTTTTTTTTACTCCTGTCCACGAGTCCGCTCCCGAGGCCTCTCCTGTCCACGAGTCCGCTCCAAGGGCCTTTCATGTGCCTCCAGAAGTGGTAGCTTCCGCTGCAGAACATCCAGAGGTGGTTGGTCTGCTTCCGAAATCACTGTCTGTCTACCACAGCCATGGAGGCCGTTCATGAACTCACTGTCTGTCCTGTTATGGCCACAGAGGCCGTTCATGAACTCACAGACTGTCTTGCCACGGAGGCCATTCACGAACTCACTGTCTGCCCTGTCACGGCCACGGAGGCCATTCACGAACTCACTGTCTGCCCTGTCATGGCCACGGAGGCCATTCACGAACTCACTGTCTGTCCTGCCACGGCCAAGGAGGCCGTTCATGAACTCACAGACTGCCCTGTCACGGCCACAGAGGCCGTCCATGAATTCACCCCCTGTCCTGTTACGGCCACGGAGGCCATCCATGAATTCACCGCCTGTCCTGTTACGGCCAAGGAGGCCATCCATGAACTCACTATCTGTCCTTTCACGGCCAAGGAGGCCATTCAAGAACTCTCTGCTTGTTCGGTCACAGGCAAGTGGTCAGTCCATGTCTCTGCATCGCCATGGCTTCCTGCTCTGCCGTCATCACCCGACCGCCCTGCTCTGCCTGCTCCGCCATGGATCCCCGCTCTGCCTGCTCCGCCATGGCCCCCCGTTCTGCCTGCTCCGCCATGGCTCCCTACTCTGCATGCCATCTTCACGGGCAGGCCCTCCATCCTGCCCCTGACCTCCTCCCCCCTCCTGGACGTGTTGGTTGGGGTGGATGTTAAATTAGGGCGTCAGGAGCCGCCCTTAGAGGGGGGGATATGTAATGTGGTGTTTTGCTTCATGGTTTCCATGTCTTTTATTTTGTAATTGTTTCATAGTCCCTGTTTGTGTCATGCTCCCTTGCCTCATGTCTCTCTGCCTTGGTCCACTGTTCAGGGTCATGTTGTGATTGGTTGCTTTAGTCATGTGCCTTGTTACCATTGGTTTGTTCTTGTCATGTGACCCTCTTATTTCCTATAAGTAGCTTCATGTTCCCACTGTGCCCTCGTCGTGTATTGAAGTTGTAACCCGCTGTCGGTGAGTCTTGTCTGTTCATGCATCGTCAAGTCGGTGTCTCTAGTCTTCGTCTGTTTGAATCACCTTGTAAATAAACTGCACTTGGGTTCTCACTACGTTCGCATTCAGTGGATGATTCGTGACAATGCAGCTCAGAATATGATGCAAACCTGCAATAATTAAATGTTAAACAACACAAATATCCTTTATGTATTTAATACCATTCTATTAACCGATGTCTTTGCTTCTGACCTTTGATGATCCAGTTCAACCATAATAAGCAAAAAATTATTCTAGAAAAACTTTTTTTCTTTTTTTTTTTTTTTTTTTTTTTTATTGCTGAAGTGTTAATTTCTTCTGCTGCATTCTACTGTAAGGACGTAAATTTACTTTCACCTTTAGCCTGGCTTATTCATTTCACTTTTGGTGTCAAAAGGTTTTTATATTTGCCAAAAATATAACTTTTTCTGATTTAAAAACAAGCAAGCCCTGTCCAGATTTAAAAAGTAACGCAAAAGTAATGTAACGCATTACTTTCATAAAAAGTAACTAAGTAACGTAATTAGTTACTTTTTTTTTTTAATGAAGTAACGCAATATTGTAATGCATTACTTTTAAAAGTAACTTTCCCCAACACTGGTCACCACACTCACAGATCCCAGTTACCGGAGTTCTAATCACCTGCACGTCACCAATCCAATCAATGAATCAACTAGGCATAAAAGAACACAACACTCTCCAGTCTTCATTTGGCCTATGACTTGGAAATAAAGCACTTACCCGCTATGCTCACCTGTGTGGATAGGTTGTAAGCTTCATTAATTAACCCCCTCATTGTCTCCACTCATTCTCCGTACTCCAGTAACTGATGTCTATATCTATTTGGATCCTATCAGTGTGTGTTGTGGTATGTGCTCTCCCTTGATCTCTGGTGTTTATGTGTGGAGACAAGATTATTATTCAGCATTACATTCCAGTCTCCCCAATCAAGTATCAAGTTACTCACACTTTACTTACATTGTTTAAAGTAAAGTCCTGAGTTTAATCCTTTGTTCTAGTATGAGCTGTCCTGACAAATACAGTATAAACAATAATAATACACAAATATGAAATAAAAAGAAATAATCAGAGAATGGATTTGTGTGATTGGAAGGATAAGTATGTTTTATTTTAGGTCTCTATTTTATTCTTAAATATTCTTTTAAAATGTATTGTAAAATTAATTGGAATCCAGTCTATACATTGCTGAAGTACATAACCTTTTTTGGTTAAAAATCATCCAAAATCAATTTTTGGGCAAGTACATAACCAGCCAGTGTTCAAAGCTATCTCCTTACCTTAGTAACCTTACCTTATTCACAACAGTAAGCTTGTAATAATGTTTTATAAATTGAGTAGTACTGTTAGGTTTTCGCGAGAAATAAAAGCATGCCACCATTCGTCAGGAGTCCTGGCTAGTAGGCTATATCTCGCATGAGGATGCTGCAGGTGGCGGATCATTAATTGCCTTTTCTCACAGCAGCTGGAATAATTACATTTATCATTTTGATGGCGTTCCATACGACAATCCTCAGTCACAACTGGAGATTCACCCGTAGTCACCAGTAGTCTACACGTAATGCTAATGCACACTAAATTCACATAAGCTGTGTCCCAAAGTTGAGTGTGCACACTTCGAAGGCCAGGACTCCGAAGTGCACGAAGGGCCCTCCGAAGTGCATGAGATGCTCTGCCTTCGCAGGATTTCCTAATTGCAACACCAGAGGTTCCCGATTAGTGCTCTGTCGCATAGCAACGGTGTGAGAGGAAAGCTGATGAGAGGACAATCCTGCCAGGATAGGGCCAGGACAGGTGGAGCCAGAATTGCTCATTTTTGTTTTTATGTTTTACGTCATAATGGAGGAGATGGTGATGTACCTCAGGCTTAGCCAAGACCAAGGCCAGGTAAGTTACACTGGTTTGCTGAGACCTTTGTCGGATTACAACTTTAAATACAGGAATTGGCTTGGAGCTTACTTGAATAATGTAATGATACATATGAAAAACTACAAAATACACACACGCACATAACAGTTCAAATGCTGACTGATATCTTACAAAGAAGCGATTTTATATAGTTTATTGTCTTGACCATGCTGATCATATGTAGACAGGTTAGCAAAAATAAAACTGTGAATAAAAAAATAGAGCAGTGTACAGCTCAATGTTCAGCGGCAGCTGTCACAGCTGAACAGTGCTCTGTTTGACAGTGCTCCGAGTCCTTCAGATGCAGCCTTTGATATAATAAGCAAAAATGTGTTAATATTCTGACAAAATGTTGATACTTTAATTTTCAAAATAATCAGAGGTGGACTGTAAGGAAGTACATTTTCTTTTTTTTCCTCACAGGACAGCAGCACTACAAAAATATGGTATTTTACAACACGATGCATTGTTGTAGATTAAACTATCCAACAGTACATGAAGTAGGCAACTTTAAATTTAATAACCTTGAACATATTCAGAAGTAAAATGCAACATACACAGTAGTGCAGCAGTAATATTAATGCAAAACCATCCTGACAAATTATTTTTCAGAACAATACTGTATACCTTTAATATACTTAAGGTATTGAGAGTAAAAGTAGAGTATGCAAGATAATACTTTTACTTAAAGGATAGTTCAGCCAAAAATGAAAATTCTGTAATCATTTACTCACCCTAAAGTTGTTCCAGGTTTGTAATTTTTAAATTTTTGACTGAACTATCCCTTTAGCTAAGGTTATAAATATGACTAGTAGTTTTTCCCCAATGTGGTATTAGTAGTTACTAAAAGTAGTTTACTAAAGTACCTCAATATTTCTTCTACTAATTACATTGTCATATAGCTCTAAACAATTTCTCTTTTCCTTCTTTCCCTAAATCAGACCAGACCCCTGTACTGCAGGATAAAGCTGAATGTGCCAGTGCTGGACAGGTTTCTTAATGGTTTTCGGCTGAGCAGGGAGGCCCTGACAGTGCTGCTGGATCTTCTGAGAAGTGAACGGCAACAGTGGTGGTGTGCCACAGTCCAGACCCTGGTGTTTCTCTTCTGTCTGCCAGTGGTACATCATACAGAGTGGTCTCCAGAGTGTTTGACATGCCTCGTTCCACTGTCCACCGCATTGTCCTGAGGAGGTGCTGGCCATTCACCAAGAGATTCACCTCCTGAAGACCCCAGAACACATGGAGGCAGGGCTGGGCTCAAAACTGATTTTTTTTTCTGATGTTAAACCTAAGCTATGTTGTAAATAGTTGTGAAAAATACTTTCAGTAATGTATAGAACAATTTGTTTTAATGTGTAAAAAAAAATATTTACAAGACAAAAAAATAAACATATAGAAGAATGTTTTGTGAAAAAAAATTATAACAGGTACATACATTACTTCTCTGTATTTACAGCATGAATGAATTTGCATGAATATGCAAAACAAAAATACAAATGGTACAGAAAATACTCAGGCTCATTTACAAATAAATTACACTATAAAAATGAATAATGTATACAACTTATTTTATTTTTAACTTGCATCACAAAAATAAACTACGGAAATTAGGTTGTTTCATTGACAATGGGACATTTAAAAAAAAAAGATATTTAAAAAAAATGTAATTGTAATGTACCCATTTTTCCCACTGCTTTCTCTTGCCTAATAGAGAATGGCTTTTTCTAATTTAAATTTTTTTTTTTAATTTATTCCACATTCTCCATTAAAATACCTTCAAAATGATGTATGATTTGTTGGAATCGGACAAACAATGACTGAGCTACACCTGTTTGAAATCGACAGTCAGCAAAGTCCATTTTGAGAAAAATCGAATTGAAGTTTTCTGAAGGTTCCAAAGCAAACTCACCTAGCAACATTGCATCATGGTCCTTCAGTTATTTTCTTAAATAAGAGTAATATATTAATATCACAAATAGCTTTTTTATTTTATCGTTATAAATAGAACACATGCAAAAAAAAAAACAACAGTATTACCAAATATAAGAAAAATAATAGTTTTCATTAAAAAAATAATCAAATTAAAAAAAATTTAAAATCCCCGTAGGGTGTCATGACAATTACTAATTATACAAAACTACAAAAGCTATTCCGTTAAATCAAGAGCAGTGATTGATGCCTTCTTTTCTTTATTGTTAGATAACAGTATGAGACAGACAGGACATGTATTAAGACCAGTATAATGCAGGATCCAAACAATGTTCCACATCAGGGCTCGTATTCACAAAACATTTATCTTACCACTAAGAGTTCTCCTAAATAGCAGTAAAAGTTTAGCTAAGAGTTTTCTCTTAAAACCTATTCACAAAGATGCTGAGACAAACTTTTACTAAGGAATAGAGACAAGTCTTAAGCTAAGGTAAGGGAGGGGTTGACCTCGTTGCTATGGATGATGTCAGCATGCTTACTAACTATGCCCACAGTGATTGGCTGATAGTCTCTGTCAGAGATTTATTCATGGAAATATTGTAGGGCACAATATTATGTTGCCGTATTCAAATAAATGTTTAAAAATAAAAAAATGTTAATTGCCACATTCAAAAAAAATATATATATACAGTATATAAGTGTCACTAATTAAACAAGTATATGTTCAGCTTATTGTCAGCCACTTACATGTGGCTGTATGCTTCTCAAAAACAGTTAGCGGATATTCATATAAACAGCCTTTTAATTAACAGAATATAATTATCATGGCTGATAGTAATACATGCAAACAAAAAAAAAACTGGATGCAAGAACAGCTGTTACTTCTTGCTCAGCTGGCGGGTTAATGAAAACAAGGATATAATCAAAGGAAAATTTAGAGTTGGGATAACCTCCAAATCAAAGCCGATACCTTTTTAAAAGCTCGTTATTGTCAAATGTTTCTAAAATGTTTATGTTCCAAGGTAGATTGCCAGCAACATCCATTTTAGGATAGTTTGTGGCTTAGTCTTAGTGACTTAGCAGTCCTCTTCACTACTCCTAACGTTTCACGCTTAAGATCTCTTTTAGTGCTAAACATATTGTGAAATATATTCAGGGGTTGGTTTTTCACACCTGTATATCGATTGCTTTGTTCCGAAACAGGGATTCAAATGATTACAATGTTGCTTTTTATTCTTGGTGCGGTTCGCTTCACACAGCAAAGTTTCTAAACGGACCAAATTTGTTAATACAAGTCACGCGCGAGTAAACTGTTCTCTCATTGGTCAAAGTTCCACGGTTTAATTTCCGGGATTCCACCGCTGTCACGGCTGTCATCCATCAGGATGCAATGACAACAGCTTTGAGGGCTTATTGTTGGGTTTTTTGTAGCTGTCATTATAATAATTTATCATTTTGAGCAGGAGTCCAGGATTGATTGGGAAAACATTTTTAAAAATGCACATACTACAGAGGAGAGCAATAAGACGGCATTATAAAACAAAAAAAGTGCGCTTTAATTTTTGAATGGCAAAGACGTGCTCACCCACAGACATTCACAGGTTCATTTTGAGGTATCAGCAAAACAACAAAGCTAATGCTTTTCACGAAACTTACGTAATTACCCATTATACATTGTGATATAGCCTGTTTGTTGGCCCGTTAGATCGGATTGCTTTCTCACTAAAACCGAACCACTCCAGAGTTCGTTTTCAACCGAGCCGAGACCACCTCGTTCAGGCGATCTCGGACCGATTGTTTTGGCGCGGATCCGAGTGCGATTGCCGTGTTCACATATGCCCAAACGAACCGTGCTAAGGGGGGAAACGCGCCAGGTTCCGAAACCCAGGCCTGTGTGAAATACTCTTAGAGCAAAAATTTTGGAGTCCTAAATTTAGGACTGACATGCCATTATTTTTAAGATTTTCTCCTAAATCAAATGATGAGCTACTTTTAGCCTTAAGATGTATTGTGAATACGGGCCCAGTGTTTTTCCAAAAACAGTTACCCAAAAATTCATTAAAGAAGAAAGATGGACTATTTCTGCAACAGGAACTCTCAGGGAAGACAATAACCATCCAGACTGGTGCATCTGTATCTCTAATTCCAGAATCGTATACAAAGAGCTCCTGCTTGACTCCGGAGACAGATTCTTACCAATATTCCATAGGCCACGACCTGTCCCATATACTCTGAGGGAAGCGGTGGAGAAGGAATTAGAGTGGCTACAAAGACATGGAATCATCACTCAAATGGAACAAGTGATTGGGCAGCACCAATAGCGGAAGTCCTGCCCCACCCCCCACCCCACCCCCCCCCCCCCAAATAAATTTCCTGCAGAGTGTGCGTTGATTACAAAGTCACTATTTGTCTCTGTATACTTCCAGAAGAATATCAACTGCCAAATGCTGAGGATCGGTTTGCCACCCTAGCAGGAGGTAAAGTGTTTAGCAAGCGTGATCTATCATTCGCAAACCAACAGTTACCTCTAGATCTTGAGTCAGAGCAGTACCTGACAATCAACACCAACGATGGGCTTTTCCGTTATCATCGCCTGGCTTATGGTGACAGCTCCAGCTATTTTTAGCACACAATGGATACTGCAAGGCAGACAATGTGGTTTGCTTTATGGATGGCATCTTGGTGTCAACGTCACCTACTGTAGCAGCATTGGATCAGGTGATGGCCAGGCTAGAGAAGCACGGACTGAGGATGAAACTTGTAAAGTGTTCTTTTTTCCAAGATTCAGTGGAATACGTGGGGGATAGATGAGCATGGTCTACATCCTACGGAAGACAAAGTTGAAGCAATCATAAATACACCAGCTCCACGGAATGTCTCAGAATTTTGTGGCCAACCTTTTACCATTACTGCATCCTTTGCACTAGCTTTTGCAAGCAGACACCAAATGGAATGGGTCACTATGTTGTGAAGAGGCATTCAAAGCCTGCAAACAATGGATCCTGAACAGTAAATGCCTTGCACATTATAAGAATTGATCCAGGAAACCTCTTCAGCTTGTCTGTGATACTTCTCCATACAGCGTGGGTGCAGTCATTTCACATATCCTGCCCTCAGGAGAAAATCAACCAACTGCATTTGCATCACGGACCCTGACTTTGAGCGAGTTAAATTATGCTCAGATAGAAAAGGAAGTTCTGAGCATAATTTTTGGTGTAAAGAAATGACATAAGTATCTATATGGAAGAAACTTTCCTACTGATAGATCACAAACCACTTTTGGCCATGACCATCGTCCACAGTTCCAACTCTGGCTGCATTAAGAATGCAATGGTGGGCATAACTTGTGTTGACATATGAGATAAAGTACAGTCGTTCCTGTGGCCACGCAAATGCAGTTGCATTATTCCATCTTCCATGCAAACATGGTCCTTCCGAGGAGGAGCATGAAGAAGTGTTTCTGATCTCTCATGTGGAGGAACTGCCTGTCTTAAGCCTGGCTCACACTGTGCAGTTTTTTAAAATGTCCTTTAGGATTGTACTTGTCAGACTGTACGAACATGATGATCATGTCACACTGTGGGATCTCAGCTGTCATTAATGTCATACTGTACGACAGTCAAGACGCGTAAAAACGGGTGTGCGCAAGAAAACTTGTCCGGAGTTCTACATTATCAACCCATACACGTTCAGTGACTGCGAGCTGCATTGCACGTGGGGCTGTAATGTTGGCTATCATTAAAAGTATATGAATTGCGGCAATACCAGCGTATTTAAGAAGAATAGTGCAAGCAGCACTACATACCCACATGAAAACAGCAGCGCAACTGGTGTTTATCATAGCAAAGGCAACGTATCATATGAATTCCGTGAGCGGAGGATGAGAGCACCAGAGTATACGCGGTTAGAAGAAATCTCTAGCATTAATTCTGATCATGGCTTGTCTTGAAAAATGAAGACAGTTTGACGTTCGTCGTTGGACTGTGCGCCAAATCTTCTGACACTGCCAGTATTTTGTCGGAGGTAAAATTTGATCACAATGGCCATTAATCGGCTGTTGGTGAACATGTCAAACCAACGATCAAAGACTATAGATTTTAGCCCAGGATTCTAGGAATCTTTTAGGATTTTCAAAATTTGTCTCAGACGACCAAATCGTGAGCCTGGATTTAGCAAAAGACATAGTAGATCAGACCAGACGTAACCTCCTGTCAAAGGTCTTGGATCTCACACTGACTGGGAGTGTCCCATTAGCTTGTACCTAATCCAAATCTCAAACCTTTTAAGAAAGGAAAGATCCGTTTTTCACAGGCCAAGGATGTGTTCCTTGGGGATCACGGGTGGTCACTCCACCCTAAGTACAGGAGAAGATTGCTCTCAGACTTACATGAGGGTCATCCAGGAGTGACTCGAATGAAAGCTCTAGCAAGAAGCTTCCTTTGGTGGCCTGGTTTAGATCATGAGATTCATGCATTTGTGGGTCAGTGTGCACTGGATTACGGATTATGCAGCGGTCAACAAGCAACATTTCCTGGTAGTGATAGACGTCCATTCAAAATGGATTGAAGCCTTACCTCCAAAGCTGGTGTCCGCTGAAAAGACTGCTAAACCTTCTAAGGCAGTGGTTCTCAAACTTTTTATACCAAGTACCACCTCAGAAAATATTTGGCTCTCCAAGTACCACCATAATGACCAACATTAAAGTAGGCTACAATAGCATAGTAGGCCTAACTATTCAACTACAGCTCTGCACAGTTCAAAAATTAGGCAGAGGTACGCAGAGGAAATACTAAATTAAAAATAAATTAATGTTAAATCACAATATATTTTAACAGACATGTTCACAAGTCTCTGAGGTCCAAGTCCAAGTCAAGTCTCAAGTCTTTGAGGTCGAGTCTAAGTCAAGTCTCAAGTCTTTAAAGTGGAGTCCAAGGCAAGTCTTAAAGGTCCCCTGAAATGCTTAGAAACACGCAGCATTACTCTATGTGTTGACGTCATTTTAACTGAAACCGTGGCGGCTCGTGGGTTTTAAATTAGAGGAGGCACACTAATTGTATTGGTATGGGATCCCTGCCGATTATTATTATTATTTGCTTAACCACTTTAAAATGGCTTTTTGGTTGCTTTTAGTCAGAAAACGTAAAGAAAACGACATACATACAGCAAGATAATATAATTTCACTTACCTGGCCTATCACTTGAAGCAAACATCCATCCCTTCTTAAAAGTCTGTGTTAAAAGAGAGCTGCCTGTTGTGCCATTTAATTAAGCCGGACTGCTGTAGCCTATATCCAGCTTAAACTGTTTTCCCTAAATTTGTATATATAATGTTTGAATGACAGCTTGGTTAATCTGTTGGCAATCAAATATTCAATAACGCAACTCATAAGTACTTGGTACATTATCAGAGCAGCAGCAGACGTTCAAACTAATATCACATAATTTACGTCTCTTTGATGATTGGTTGATATCAGAAGGGAGGCTAGCCTCCCTTGCAAGGGTTCTTTTCTCAACACTCCTCAGCGCTGAAAATGAACACTCGATGCTGATTGGCTAATTATTTTCCGACGGAGGCACGAGAGCTCAGTTCTCCCCCGACCTCCCCCTCCTCTTCTCTATCATTAGTGGTTGTAATTACATCAGCAGATTACACACATTCGCGATAGAAAAGCGGCGCTATCATGTTATGGTATTACAACTGTGAAATTAACACATTCTGAGACATGAACTGAAATAAATTGTGAATTTTATTAACATTAAATCGTCCTCCTCCCATTTTCACCTCAAAATTATGGGGAACTGTGCTCCCCCGACGAGCCGACCACTGACTGAAAACAGGAAGACAGAGCAGGACATATCAAGCAGCCCCGCCCCTTTTTAAAATAGCCAATAGCTTTTGTTTATATCACAGCTTGGGCTAGAGCCATTCAGAGCCATTGAGCTCCCTAAAGCCGCATTTGATTTAAATAGCTCCACGATATTTTGTGGTCTGCGCAGACTCACTCATGTGATCCGCTCTGTGCTATCGTGTTTCTGGACCAGAGCAGCGTGTGTGTGCGGTGCGGTGGTTAGCGCGACACAGCGTGAAACCAGACTTATTTTTTTCCTCAATGGAAAGCATATTTACACTGTTTGAATCGTTCCCTGTCCCCTATATAGTGCACTAAGTACCATTCACTGTACAGAAAATACTAATTCTGTAGACAAGTTTCAGCCGCGGCTTTAGCGTCTAATTTATCATTTAGGGGGCGGGTGCATCGGATTCTAGAGAGCATTTGATTGGACAGAAAGTTTGATGAGAATTGAAGTACGATGTGACGTCAAATAAATCGTTGAGCCATTTTGGCGGAAGTGACAAACTGCAAGCTTTGAATGCTAATCTGCTAAATGCGAATTTTGTCACTGTTTTGGAGCATACTGCCTTATAGATAACCTTAAGACTAACATATTGATACTAACACCCAAAAAATTTTCATGGGGACTTTGTTCTATTTATTAGTAACAGTTCTTTCAGCTAGTTATTGAGGCTAAATCGGTTTTGAAATACTGTTTTCACAATATGATTTTCTCAACAAAAAAAAAAACTAACAAAATTTAAAGGGGTCATATGATGCGATTTCAAGTTTTCCTTTCTCTTTGGAGTGTTACAAGCTGATTGTGCATAGATAAGATCCCTGAAGTTGCACAAGATGACTAAAGTCTCAAAACCAAAGAGATATTCTATATCAAAGTTAAGGACTCTGCCACGCCCCCTAAAACGGCTCGTTCTAACACGACCCCACATACCTACATCACTATCTGGGAAAATTTGCATAAAGCCACCCAAATGTTCACGCAAAGAAAGAAGGCGTGGTTTCAGTAACCGCAGTTAGAGTTGACGCAGCATGTCAGGGACGATCGTTTCGTGAACCTAGAAGAGGAGGTCATTCTGACTTTGCTATGACAATCTGGTGCTTCTGAATCAGCTACTGTTTTGTTATTAGTTTAAGTATTGTATTGACGCTCAATGTGATAGCAAGTGTGTGTGGTGGTGGTGTGGGTGACGGAGAGAGAGAGAGAGAGAGGGGGGGTCACATCACAGTGGAGTCAGTTGTCTTAACCGTGGCTTGTGTACTGCACACATACCAGCTTCATCACTGTGCCTATCACGCGACTCTGTTCCAGTTTTGGGCGTTACATTTCTGACGAGTGCTTGCGATGTTCGGCCGATCACAATGCACTGGGTCAGCTGGCCAATCAGAGCAGACTGCGCTTGTCAAAGGAGGGACTTTGTAGAAAACGAAGCATTTGGGAGAGGGGGGGGGCGGGGGGGGGGCAGAGAGGATACAATAATGTACGTATTTGAAAAATAATGTGTTTTTTGAACATTAAAGCATGTCAACATATTCTGTTACACCAAATACACCAAATAATGAACTTTAAAAAAGCATCATATGATCCCTTTAAGACAAATTAGAAATGAAAAGGTGTCCATTTATTAATTGTCAGACAAAATGCTGCACATTTCTTTGTAAAATTTAAATATGTCAAACAACAAAAAAAAAAATTGAAGCAAAAACAAAATGGTCTGACTTTAGTGAAACTATTCTACATAAAACATCTGTAAGAAACAAAACAGCAGAATGCAGATTCAGTCTCTGCCAGCAGGTGGCGCTTGAACAGCAATTCAACATCGTTTCCTTGGTTACTGCTGTAAACAAAGCAGTGCTGCATTTGTGAACACTACTTTAATATGCATCCCAGGTAGCCAAAATGGTTTGGGCCGATAATGGCCCAGATCCGGCAGGCCGGTAGAAATAACTCGGCCCGGCTGCGGTTGCCAGACTCGAAATGGACATGGGATGAATGACGCCCCAGAATCGGCCCATTGTGAGACATTCGGCAGAAGTTTCCACGCTGCCAGAACATCTACTAAGGGAACCAGTCTCTCGAGACTGGCGTCTGGTGTTACTAGAAGAGCCACTTCGGTACCCTGAAGGGAAAAACTGATCTGTGCTCTCTAGCGCCCTCATCTGAGGGGGCGAGCTTTCCCGCCTCTCTCAGACCCATTACAGTGGCCTGAGTCCGTCTGCCAAAACTGCCGGCATTGGGCCACAATCATGCCGACAAGAATTGAAACACTTAGCCAGTACTGACCTGAGTCTGGGTACTGAAACTGAGCCAACACCACCGGCATTGGGCCACAATCACACTGACGAGAAATGGAACACTCAGCCAGTACTGGCCCAAGTCATGCCGACATCACTAGTCTTGTTCACTAAATAAAAAATAAAAAAAATATATATATACTTACCCGTTAAACTATACAGAATTACCCCTTCTAAAATATGTGTATTAAAAACTCCTTCCAGTTTTTATATAAAACCAGAGCTTTGAATAATTTGTTTTTCCACAAAATGACAATGTTACCTTAAAATCCTTAAAATGGCATCTACTTCCAACTAAAATAAAATATATATTTTACAGTGTCCTTGTTAAGCCTACATGTACTTATGCCGTTTGCTGTTGTTTGTGTCAACTAAATATGTCAGCTTTACAAAGATTAAGGGTTTGGCCCTTACACCATTTCTTTTTATGGCATCCCCACCTACTACACTTCCGAGAATAATCTTCTTTTTTCTTTTATTTTACATTAATTACTGATGGGAAAAGACACAAACGTTTCGGCTCAAAGCCTTCCTCAGTGTTTGTGAGGAAGTGACACACTGAGGAAGGCTTTGAGCCGAAAACGTTTGTTATTTTCCCATCAACGATGAATGTAAAATAAAAACGAAAAAAGACGACTGTTTTCGTGAGTGCGGATCATGATCTCCTATACTAAGTAACTTAACAGATTGACACACCAAAATAAAAAGATCAAGTAACGCAAGAGTGCAGTGCAAACGACGTTGTTAATCCCCACTTACTACCCCATAACATCCATATGTGCTCCTGAAGACCTTGATTAGCTGGATCAGGTGTGCTGGATTATGGTTGGAGCTAAACTCTAGCAGGACCTGCAGCTCTCCAGGACCGGAGTTCACCACCCCTGCTCTAGCACTATGTCAGCAAACTCATAATTATAGCTTCATTATAAATAAGCATTACTTGGATATTATATGTGTTGAACAGTTTATTAAAATGATAATATATGTTAGATTATCAAATGTTTACTGAACATGGTAGCAAGTTCTTCTGGTCTTCTGGCAATTAGCAGCACAAAAAGCCTGTCTGGTTTTGACATTAGATGTCAAAACTGGTGCACATGTCTTGAAACTCATATAGCAAAAATAATGTCAAAGTTCCCTTAACCCCTTTAAGCTTGTTTCATTATATTAATTAAATAATTAATTTCCAAATGTAGTTAAAGAAAAAAAGAGAATGTTGGATAAAAGAAAAAAATATTAATAGGAATTAAAATAAAAAATACACTAACAAATAACATAACATGGGCAGGTAAAATATATTATGTTTAAGTTTAAGTGTCACTGCTACATACTTTTTACCACATTGTAAACAGAGACCTACCCCCCAGCACTCAACCTAAACTGGTCCGGGTCTGCATGCCCATATCTCAGCCAAAATCAGACCAGCCCTTATGGTCCATAATCGGGCAGAATGTGGCTCAGTGCAAATCCGGCCAGATCTGCATATCCAAAGCCTTGCCAAATCTGGCAACCATTACTGGGCCAGAGCTGGCTCACTTTCAGTGAGCTGTGCCAGAATACAGCCGAGTGAGCCGACACTCAGCAAAATTGGCCCGATTGCACTGGCTACCTGGGATTATACAGAAGCAAGATGAAAAGAAAACACCATCTAAACTTTTCTAAAGACTGCCAGTTCCCCACAGAGATACATTCATATAAACTCTCATACCAAATGACTTGCATTTTTTACGAGTCACGAGTCTAAGTCAAGTCCCAAGTCATTATTTATACGACTTAAGTGCGACTCGAGTCCAAGTCGCAGACTTGAGTTTCTATCTCTGCATTTGAACTTAATCTTTATTTGAGTAAAGTTTTTTTTTTTTTTTACATTTAAGTACAAATTGTGGGCACATCTCATGTCCGTGAAGTATATTTTTAATATATTTTCTTCAATATAAAGCCCCAATGCTTAATTTTCTAGTACAAAATTATATTTGTCCCAATCACACTACAATATGTTGAAAAAGCCCTATCTTTGGCTCAAAAATGATACACAGCCCTGTTATTCAGCTGTAAAGAAAATGACCTCAAATATAAATAAATTTCATTGTTTTGCCTTCAGTTAGATTAGCTAATCAAGACATTGGGGTGTGCTCTTCAAAAATAATAAGTGTTTATTGTGATATAACTTGTTTTATTTGTGCCCGAAAAACAATTGTCAACTACCCTGCAAATATGTCCTTGCGGGGCCCATGCTGGCTATTTGCGGGCACAGTGGGCTAGGGTCAGCCCACACCTAACCTAAACAGGCCCGGTGCGGGCTTGCCCAGGGGAGGCCCACAGCTTTGGGCTCACCGCAGGCTCTCTGTGAGCAGCCTACACTGTTAGCGATTTCTGTAAATTACACAGTATTTAACTGTAATATGAACTGTACTTTACTGTAAAACAGTTATACAGTATGTTACTGTATTTTAAAGTTGCATTATGGGAAATATCCTCTTGGCGCCATTAAAATACAGTATTTTTCATTTACTGTAAATCCAAATACAGTAAAAAAAAATTAGCGCGAAACCTGACCAATGACAGAAAAGGCTACTTTGTGTGTGTGTGAGAGAGTGAGAGAGAGAGAGAGAGAAGAAGAAGAAGAAGAAGAAGACGTAGAAGAAGAAAAATAAAAGGAAGACGCACACACCTCGCACCTGCAAATGTATGTACAATATTCCTGCTTTTTTGTTACATGTTTTATGTCAGTGTAATTTTAGGGGTTATTTGTTGGTTTAATTAAAAGCAAAATAATAATAATAAAACGCTGACATTGCACGATGTGCAGTTTCCTCACGGTGTTCGTTGGTAGAGAGCGGGAAACTCATTTGAGAGTGAAGAGAACTTTCTGTGCAAAAAAAGATCTTTCTTTCTTTTCTTTCCTTTTTTGTAGAAAGTTTCACCATCAAAGTGCGAACATAAACAGGTATCTGTCTTCGTTTTGACCATGTCGGTAGCAGGTGAGTTTTTATGTGAACTTGTATGAAATTGTTGGCCAACAAACTGAGCTTTTAATGATACAGCTGTGTAATCGCTTGGCGCTACCCATATATATAAGTGTATAAATGTACAGCATACATTTACTGCTAACGTAAAACCCGCAATGTTCGTCTGCAAACACCGTGGCATCCCTTTAGAGACATTATATGCATTTATTAATCATGCCAAAGTACGAATTTCAGGTTCCCCTTCAGGAACTCGAGCTGCGTCAAAACGCTATGGGAACGCCTTCAGCATGACCACGCTCTGAATCACATGTAAAATCAGTCCAATAGCTGAAGCGAGACATCATGAGCGGGGTGATGTAAGCAGCCAGGAAGCATAAAGGCACATCCGGCCAGTGCGCCTGTTAGCTTTTGCTCTTCAGCGAGCGTGTCTGTGGTATGTGTATGAATGTATGCAAAGCACTGTCAGTAAAAGAAAAACAATGCCAAAATCAAAAAAGAATGTGGCGAGCGGACGGCGTTTCAAGTCGTGTGTTCCTCCCTGCCCACATTATATCTCGGGTGGGGATACACACGATTTGTGAGTAATCTTTTTTTGGGGAGCGGCGCATGCACGGGCAGCTCTCGAGTGGGGCTGCCTGCCTGTTGTGAAGGATTCTCCGCTTCGGGTGCTTCGCCCGCCTGGACGTCTTCGAGGTGGAAAAGGGCCAGGGCTCGAGTCCTGCTGGGGTTCCGGCCCGCTGTTGATGAGGCAACAGCGGCGCTGTTCGTGGGGATCGCAAGTGGCTTTTGCGGGGATCCGAGACGGGCCGTCCTTATCTTGGTCCTCGCCCGCTAGATCCACGGCCCCATTTCAGGGTTCGGAAGCAGCCCCGCGGGGTTTCTCCCCCGAGACGAGGCGCAAAGGGGGAACGCTTCATCTATCTCCGACGAGGAGGGGATGTGCTGAGCGTCGACACGGAGGGGAGGGTGTGGACGCGCGTGTGTTTGCGTATGAGGAGCTCGTGGAGGTGTTATCGTGCTGTAGCTAAAATAATATCGAATGGCAGGTGAGAACAGGACGCTCGGTCCCAAAGCAAGGTGGACGAGCGTTTCCTTAAAGCAAGATTGCAACCTTCACGTCGGGGCCTTCCATTTGTCAACGATACACTCCGAGCTTCGAGATGTTGGGAATATAACCGTATTCTCTTTAGCCCCTCTGTTAATAATTATTCGAACATTATGGGCGCTCGCGAGCTATCTGTCCCCGTCCTCAGCATCGTCCCTGAAGGCCCCGAAGCTTCTCACCAGGCCAGTAAGACTAACATCCAGCCTGGTTGGGAAAGCATATACAGCGGCAGGTCAGGCTGGTGCATGTCTGCACACTATGGCGGTGTTGCAGGCGTACCAAGCCGACCTGCTAAAAGACCTGGACGCTAGGGAGGGAGAGGAATGCGACGCAGTCGCCGAACTGCGTCGGGCCACAGATCTGTCGCTTCGGGCCACCAAGGAAACGGCCAGAGCCATCGGCCGTTCCATGGCAGCTCTCGTGGCCACAGAGCGACACCTGTGGTTGAATCTGTCCGAGTTACAAGATATGGACAGATTCTTCCTGCTGGACGCCCCGCTATCGCCCAGTCGTCTAGCTCCTCATATCGCCAGACCCAGAAACAGAGCGTCGCGACCCGTACTCCCCTGCAGAAAGATCAAGGGGCGGGGCGGCGCTCTCGGCCGGGGCCTTCTAGACAGAAAACGGATCTGCGGACCGTTATTATGTCTAAGAGGACCTCGGCCAAACGGCCCTGACAATTCCACGGGGAGGAGAGGTACACACCTCAGCACACGGTGCCGATCCTCCTCAGTGCCCTCGGGGAGACTTGCTGATGCCCATGCCACCCTCGGTGCTTCAGGGCCCAGTAGGCTCCGGCGAGCAAAATTCCCAGCTGCCTCCCGGCGACGGCATGGCACGGGAAAGCTCGCCCCCTCAGATGAGGGCGCTAGAGAGCATAGATCGTTTTTTCCCGCCGGTCAACCGCTTCAGGGTACCAAAGTGGCTCTTCTAGTAACACCAGACGCCAGTCTCGAGAGACTGGTTCCCTTAGAAGATGTTCTGGCAGCGTGAAAACTTCTGCCGAATGTCTCACAATGAGTCCTACAGACTGTAGAGAGAGGTTACAGAATCCAGTTTGGTTCTCCTCCGCCTCAATTCAACGGGGTTATCCCAAATCTGGTTGGTCCCGAGCAGGCTCTGGTATTGGAACAAGAAGTAGAAACTCTTTTGAGGAAGGAGGCCATAGAACGTGTTCCTCCTCTCTCTCAAGAGAATCAGGGTTCTACAGCCGTTACTTCATCGTTCCGAAGAAGGATGGGGGTGGTGCGGGCCGATCTAGATCGCGTTACTGAACGGCTATCAAAACGATTTCGGTTTAGATTGCTACGATTTCAAAACAGATTGGGCCTCATTTAAGAAACGAACGTACGACAGAAAATTGAGCGTACGGTCGTTTCAATGCAAAATTTGGAATTTATCAATATGGACATGAACGGTGGCTACGATCAAATCTCACGTCTGGTCTCAGCTCGTGCACGCAAGTTTTTGAGTTACATGAAGTTGCGCACAGCATAGAAAATACGGTGGAGAATTGTAGATTGACAACATTTTGTTCATTTTTATATTCCTGACCGTCAAACGAAGCTCATTAGTCAATCGTTAATCAGTAAGATTAGAATGTCTTTTTTTGTTGTATTTTTGTACAGGGCTTTAGCTTTATATACGCGAATAGCAGCATAAACGACCGTGAGGATTCAATCATCACATCACGCACCTGCAGCGCTTCTGTGAAAGGAGGAAAAACAGAAATTAAGTCTATAAAAAGAATAAAATAAATAGGATCACACAAAATATATAATAGGCTATAATATAATTAAAAGATACAAAAGGGGGGGAAAAAACAATGTGCAAACAAGTATTAGGTTCGTTTTTGTGACAATATTAATGGCATAATTTCGGTCTTTATATCTTTATTATTTGATCCATCTGATCGCACAGGTGCCTCACGCACACACAGACAACATTAGTTCTACCGTTGCCTGACATTTCAACCATTCATCATCAAACTAAAATGCAGACAACCAAACATAAAAGTTGAACTGTTTATTTTAAAAGGTCCGCTGTAAAAATCAGCGTGCAGCACCCAAACAAAAACATTTACACATGGAAGGATTTTACATGGAGATTAGAACAACGTGGAAGTATTAAGCCATGTTAGGCTGCTAAGGAATAATAGGTATGCAACAAATGTTACCAATATGGCAAAAAATGGTACAGTGTATTCCTTGTTGGTATGGAGAGTGCCGAAGTGCACCCAATCCGTTTCAGTTTTGTTACATTTGTATCTGTTATAATGAATGCCACTATAGCCTATATTTGTGTTTTATTTTACAGTTAAAAATATAATTTTATAACTACTTTTTTCATTCTTGTTCTGTTCTGAATACTGTTAAATTTAAAATATTTGTTGTAGACTGATGGGAACTAAATAGGCTATAATTTTTATATTTACCAGTATTTTAATATATATATAAATTACATATATTAATGTAGCTTAATTGTTTGCAATTACAAGGTTAACAGGTTTTTTTGGAGTAAGATCAATTTCTCTTTGGCGAGATTACTTCCTCTTTTTGGCTGGGTTTCGTTTCTCTGTGTCGTAAACTCTAGGGGTGAGGCTTCTAGACCAGGTTGTTTTTAGGGGCGTGATATTCAAATGGCGATTGTTTTCTGGCACCACATTTATCAACATACGATCATTCATACGATGAGATCGGCGACATACGAATGTTTCATAAATCACACGCGAACTCTGTCGTAAGTTGATTTGTGCACACAGATCTGCGCTCGTTACTACCTTAGACTGATAATTGAGGCCCATT